>CM070693.1:1200000-1507500 GCA_036346265.1 Melocanna baccifera | reverse complement strand
CTGAGGCGCCATACATTGATGAGAGAATTCACAATATGCCACTCTACAATATGTCACCCCCTCACATATTCTTTTTAACAAACCTCGCCGGCCGTGCATCTTTCCTCAAATACTTTCCTCAAGTTCTCAATCTGTTGAGCGGTGATTATTGTTTTGGCGATAGGAGGATAGTATCGATCGTCTTGCATCAACAACAACGAGGAGCAAAACATAAGTACCATCTTTCTCACAGTTTCTCTACCCAAGGGTCGGAAACTGCTTTCACGCTTTCTCAACCTTATGGTTCCTGGCAGTGATCTTGCACGGATAGCTTGCATGGCAGTCTGCCGGCATCTGCGGTTTGTATCTGGCAATTCTCTCTAATGGTGGCTTGGCTGAGACAACGACTAAACTAGCCATCGATGGGGCTACTGCCATCGTAAAGTCTGTCCTGGACAGGGGCGAAGCTAGAATACGAAAGACCTGAGTGCACATTTTAATATACACGTGTAATTATAATTTAATACATACATATTTGGGTCAAAGTGGTGTATGTATTTGGGCTAAGGTGATGCACAAGAGGTGAAACTGAGTTGCTAATAACTTAACTTTTAATTTCATCCAATTACCGATGCACTTAGGACCCTCCACGTATCCACGTAGCTTCGCCCGTGATCCTGGACAGCGCGACGGAGCTTCTTACTGAGCAAGCAGCATGCTGCTTTAAACTACAGTGGGCCGAAGGGCTTGCTACTGCATAAGTAAATTCGACAGCCTTAGTTCATACAATGCTTATGCACCCTGCTGCTGCAGTGGTGGTAAGCAGGAAACTGCCAGTGGAGCTTCTGCGTGCAAGTATTCCTCGTACAGATGAACAGCAGCGCACTCAAGACTTTTGCTTGATTTTGCACAACGCACCGTGCCTGTCACTGGCCATGGTTCACATGGGGCTGCGAAGGGGCTCATGGAATCTGAATCTGTCCCAAGTTGAGATGGTCCGCCAAAATAAGCAGACGTTGGGGTAGTCCCGTATGTATCGTGCGAGGTGGAGACAGTACAATTTATACCGGTGATGATGTACCCACACCTGTTAGGCTAGTTTTTTTTGGGAGAGATGGACCAAGACCCCCAACGACCTGAGGCCAAGACGCTGGTTTAGCGGGTTTGGGGTCGGACACTAGTCTAACGGTCCGAAAGTGTCGCGCAACAATTGGCAGCAGAGCCCAGGTTTCAGAATACATCTCCAGACCTCATGTACGAGAGGACCTCACGGTTGCCGAAGAGCACATTAGATGTGTGAGAGGAAGATTTATTGGGATAGTCGTACATCGACGAGGAGACAGAACTCGATTTATAAGAGTGAGGGCGTACCCATCGATGCAAATTAAAGTCTCAACTGGGATGAACAAACTTGTAATTAAGAACCTCATATGTGTTGAGAGAACAAAATAGTTCATCCAGTAGACACATGGAAGGAAGGATACCTTCCAAACTCTATCCAGAAGTGCAGGACTCTCAAGAACCTAACCTAAGACGCTCGCACAAAATGTATTTTCTCAGATACCCTGATGACAACCTGAAAATGAAAGCAGGACGCACAAGACATGGGAGAGCTGGCACACACCGATTGCCGTGGGCCGTGGAGCTGTTCAGAATCGATCAGGTCGACTTGGGTTTGGCCGGCGCTAGCATCGCGAGGCAGAGGAAGCCGCAGCCGAGCAGCAGGAGGACGTAGGCGAAGAAGGCCGTCCCATGGCCGTCGGCGAGGCCGGCCCAGTCGGCCACCACCGACAAGGCGATGAAAAGGTAGCCGCACCAGGCCAAGGTCCCCGCATCAGGGACGGCGGCGAGTTCTTCGTTGTTGTTGACGACGGCGTAGTTCTCCTCCTGCACACGCTCCATCGGTCGAGTTCCGTGGGGGATCAGGGCAGATCGAGGTGGGGGAGCGAGGCGGGCGGCGGAGAGGAGGACAGTGGGGGGCGCGCACACCACACGCCTTGATATATACTGTGCCCGTTCGTGCTTTTCCCCTTACTTCTTTCCAAAGGCAAGCCATTTTTCATTTTTGTTTTCACGTTGTGTTAATCTCGGAAGAATATTCGAGAATGTGCAGCTGGTTGCCACTCGCCAGCCGCTCGGTGCAGCCCCTTCTCTCTTCCGTACGTGTGCGTTTATGGATGTGTGCGGCCCTCCCTGCCTGGATGAACCGATGAATCCTGATGCTGATGCCCTGCTTGGGCCGCCGGCCCAGCTTGGAGAGGGGTGTTCGGAGTGGGGTCGGAGGGTGCGCTGAAGTCTGATGAAGCTCACTCAGTGGCTCCGCTTCAGCTGTCCCTGATGTAAATACAATATTAATTAGATTGTAGAACTAACCCGGCCTGGAGATTGACAAGAAAACAATCGTGGTCAGGAGCATCCATGAAAAGCAAAATGACAAGGAGCAGTCTGCAATTCGAAGTACAACACAGTAGATGAGGAAAGCGGCAGCAGTATAGCACACCACAACTGTGTAGTACTTACTACACCATAACTGGTCTGTGAAGCGTTTTTCTTACTAGCTACTACTCCTACTAAACGATAGGCATCCATTATTTCGTGTCGTTTACCGCGCAAAACACACACACACGCCAAGATCCCGCGGTCCGACCGGTGGCCGATCTGATTTGGCCTAGAAGCATCTAACTATTCTTTTGTTTCTGAAATAGAAAATCAGTCTAAATTTAAACTACTTCTAATGCAAACTTTAAGATCTATAATCAAATGAAATAAAACTTTGTACATACCTTCATGATGGTTTCAGAAACTTATTCCATCCAATGGTTGTAAGAATCTTGGTTAAAGTCCCAATATTTTCTCAAAACATACAAAATTGCACTAAAATAGGACAAATTTTAAAATATTAAAAAATAACTTGCTCGTGAGTGAAGAACAGCTAAGATAACTTTAGATATGCTTCCACATGCCATAGTAAGCAAAATCAACTAATGAATCAAAGCCAAAACTTTTGGACCTACGTTTCTTAAGAGGGGCTCCAAATCATGCCAGAACTGAGCAACTTCAAGATCTTACAAACCACAATGGCTAGATAGATGGGATTTCATCTACGTGAGTCATCCCCATTTGGTGCAACTCGACGCTCGAATATTTCCTTCAATATTTCTTACTTTCCCTGTACCACACTTGAGCTCAACATCTCACTTAGCATTCTTGAATGTTTTGGATAGCGTTTCAGGATTTAATACTATTAGTTGATTTTATGGGTTAACTCAACATATCATCAGAATTCACAGTTAAGTATAGACGAACATCAATTTTCTCCAACACACACTAAATCTTCCTTTGTTTTTCTTCTCCTTTCTTCTTCTCCTATTTTTCCCAGACAGACCGGCCTTCGGCCCACTCACCTATCCCGCCCCACTCCTCTCTCCCCCTTGTCTTTTCTTCACTGCCCGACCCTCCTCCTCCTCCTCCTTTTCAGCGCTGCCGCCTTTCTCTCCCCCTCCTCTCTCGCCCTCTCTCTCTCTCCCCGCGGCCTTTCTCCCCTGCGCCGCCGTTCCCCCTTGGCTCTTCCGCCGCTCGGTCTTGCGCCGCCTCCCCTCACCTCTCTCCCCTGCGCCGCCGTTCCCCCTCGGCCCCTCCACCGTTCGGTGCCACCCTGGTGCGGCGTGGCCGCAGCGCCGCCCTGCCACTAGATCCGGGGCCTAGGGCCCGGATCCAGTCTTCTCCCTCGTCCGCGCTGAGTGCACTGGTGGCCGCACCGCCCCCCTCGGGCCCGACGACTAGCGCCACCTCTACTCGCCGGATCCATGGCCTACGGCCTCAATCTGGCTGACTGGCTCGTCCTAACCCATCTACTCTCCTCTCCCCCATGCTTCCTTTGGATACTACAGTCATTCTCTTGTTTAATTTGGTTTTGAATCCAGGTGGAGGAACGGTGTGGAGGTGCACTGGTGTGGCTCGGCACGGCGGAGCCTGGACCCGCCCGCACGCCGGGGGAGTGCGCGGTGGTCGTTGGGTGCGAGTGTTGGGCCACCGGCGGTGCGCCGCCGCCGATCTCTGACCCAGGTGAACTTTCCTCTTTTCTACCTCTCTATCTTACTGATGGGTTGGTGATGCTACATGCTACACAGTCTATATCTAGCTGATTACTAGTTGGGCATAAATTGTTACTGAAGAATAATGCTAGTGCTATTGGGGTTTTGGTATGCTACCTTTACGGGTGAACGATTGGATGGTTTCGGATTAGCTGGTGGCTGATGCTGGTGGTCGCTTTCCCAGTTGTTGGCGTGCCAATGATCCCGTGGTGGCTTCCCTTGTCGGTGGCTTGTGATCCTTCTGTCCTGCTCCTTGCTTGCTCTTGGTTGGCTAATGTTAGTGTTGTTTCTTGTTGGTTGGGGAGACTGTATGGTGGTGGGGTTTCGGATTGGGGGTGGAAAGAAGGAAGATGAGCTTTCTCTTTGTCCCTCTCGGCTAGCTGCGTGTGCTTGCTTCTGTTGGCTCGTGGCTGTGGTCACTAGAAGTTACGCTGGAGCTGCTCCTTCTGGATGTTTTTAGCTGGCTCCTGTGCTTGATGGTCGCGCTGCTGGTTGGTGCCTTCTGGAGAAGGTTGTGCTGGCTGCAGATGTTCCTTCTGAATGCGAAAGGAGCGGAGAAATCGCTTCAAGAATATATTGACTTCTAGTTTTTCAAATAGATGCTAGAAGCAGAAGTTAATATGCGCAGGACCTGAATGTTGGCTACACCAGTGCTACCATCTAAACAAAAGCAATAGAACTAAAGTGGTTTTTTGTGCCATGGAATCCGTGGAAGGATAGAAATGCATCAACCTTTCAGAAATCAGGGGAGAAATGCTGCAGATTTTACTAGGCACATATGCAGCCATGCAGGACAGCAGGAGGGTCTAGAGCGAGAGCCGATGCAGACCTCCTTGTGGCGATACCTGAATAGCTAGAAGCTGGATGTCGGCCGAGCCAATTGTTCAGGCCAGAGCCGTGCTTTAGTTTTTTGTTTCTAGCTTTTAGTTTATTAATTTTATTTTTTTCTAGCTTTTTAGTTTTTTAGATTTTTTTTTATCTTTCTTTGTATTATTCGTGATGGATTAATATTTTTTCTATTTTTAATTTTTTAAATTTAATTATATTAAATAAACCACTATCAGTTACATTGCTAAACAATAAAAAATAAGCTGAAATGAATAGCACTTAACTTTTACTTGCTTTTTGTTGGAAATATTACTTCCAACTTCTTTTCTTCTGCTGCCTTTGTGCTTGCTTGTAATCTGTAAGTCCCTCACGCTTTGATCAATGAAAAAGCAGCTCTCCGTCACACACAGACAGAGAGTTTCGATGCTCAAGACTCTACTGAACTGACGAAAAATAATAAGAGACAATAATTCACTCAGAGACTTTATTACTGTGGATAATAAAGTTACATAGAAAAGAATGTTATTTTTTTGAGATATGCATGCCCCCAAATTTATATCTAAGGGGTGACGATTAATGTGTAACAGGTGTCTCTTGAATTTACGCATGTTTTGAGCTGTTGTGTTCTTTATCAATTGTCACGTCTTGTTGTAACAGCTGTTAATTGCTCTCATATGTTTAATTGTTTTTTCTCGTGATAAACTGTCATGACTTTGGCTAGTGTATACATACAGTTACTAATCAGAGGAGTTAGTTATTATCACTTATTGGTTGGCAATGGGTATAACTGTTGAAAGCGTAACCAAATTTAATGGGCTCAATTAAGGATGTAGGTGGATCTTGTCTAAAATTGACATAAATGAGATTCTATCTTAACTAAAAATGTTAACCCATGGAGGCACGCCGCACCTACGGTGGCATGGGTGGTTGGTCATACGTTGGGCCTAATATGTTGTTTGCCGTGATGTCGTATTCATACATACATACGGAATTCAGGCATGTCCCCATCTATTACACAACTACTTGGTCAGGTTGTTTGCCGTGTGGCTGCCGCACGGTTGAGCGGAGGCAGCACGTGTAGGGACGGACGAAATGGCTCTGGCGGCTGGCGCTGCGCGTGGTACGTCTCTGCTGAGACCGCGCGACGGATCCATCGAGCTCGCGTTTTCTGGAGAAGGGCACGGCCACACGCGTCACGGATCATCGGACGACACCAATCGTCCAATCGCTCGAGCCAGCCAACTACGAGACTGTACGAGGCCCTTGTGAGCATGGATCGCTGGACCTGTGTACGACTACATGCCGTGATTACTGATGATGATCACCACCACCATCACTCTCTCAGAAAGCGGGCCGTCATCCTGGTCTCCATCAAGGACTCCTCTTCGCCAACCCCGCCACCGCTGCACACCTGGACCATCGCCAACTACGCCTCGCTCTGCTCCTCCTGGCCATCATCTCGCTCATCATCTTAGCCTACAAGTACAACGTCTCCGGCGCGCTCTCCCCAGCCGCCAACTCCCTAGCCGGCGAGCACCCGCCGACCATCACCACCCTCTGCAACCTGCGCCACCTCAACCTCTCCAACAACTAGTTCAACGGCACTTTGGCATCAGTGGCGGATCCAGGAATTTCAAAATAGGTATTCGAAGTTGCAAAAATATTGTGCAATAGAAAACATAAAGGTTCATAATAGCGAAAATTAAAGTACAATTGTTCATAGTGAAGACAACAACTGAAATAATACAAAAGGAATTACAAAACAATTAAGAACTAAATATTAACACGACGAGTCTTCATGCTTTGGAAACGAGATATAATGTCATCATCCTTAACTTGTAGAAAAAATAAAACTCAACTCAGACTCAAACTAATGTATGTTTGCAGTTTGCAATTGCTTTTATTTGCTAATAGAAAATCTTGTTGAAATGAGTTACACTTGCTCTAATTTGCTTCAGACTCAAACTTTCTTACCCTGGTTCATAACTTCATAGAGGAGCAATATTGGCCACCTAGTGATTTTGATCACATATTATCTACGAAACTGAAGAACAAGAGTACAAGATCACCACTGGAAAATTAGAACCTATGAAGCTTTTCCAATATTTGCATGATTGGGCATAATGACATATGTATTTGTGCCAAAAGATGCATAAACACTTATTTATCTGTGCACCATACTCTATGAGACTACTACTACCAGTCCCTGACTACTACAATGCCAATTGCCATTTGCCATTTGCCAAACATGTTTTTCAGATACCAGCAATTACTTTTGCAAACTAATTTCTAGTTCCATTTCAAGTACTTAGCAACCATTAACAATCAAGCACACAGCAGTCAGCAGCAGCACATTAACAATCAAGCACACAGCAGTCATCAGCGAATTTTCTGATTTTGGTAGCAATAATTTCTACTGACTACAGATATTTGCAAAGCCAGGAAAGCATACCAATCCTTAGATCTTGAAAGCTAGGAAAGGGTAGATGAAGGCAGCAGGCGGCGGCGCGGCGGCCGGCGAGGAGTTGATGCTTGAAGGTGAGCGATTACCTAGCTAGCTTGAAGCCGGCGGTCGGCGGAGGGTAGCTGAAGATTGCAGAACACTCAACCGCGGCGGCGCGGCGGCCGGTGTCTGGGGAGGCGAGCTGAGGGCGCTGGCGCAGATATGACAAAGGGAGGGCGCTGGCGCTGGCGCACAGGCGCAGATCCGTGGCGGAGGTTGATGGCTGCCGCGGCCGATTGAAGAAGGGAGGGTGGAGGGCCGGTGGCCGGAGCTGGAGGGGAAGATCAGCGGTGCCGGTGCGGCGGTGGAGGCCCGAGGCGGCGAGGCCGGCGTCTCTCCTCTGGAGTTCGGATCGGCCGTCACGGCCGACTGGGGGCCGGGGGGCGTCCGTGTGCCGGCGTGGGGCTCGGGCCACTCGCCGCTCGGTCGCTCGGGGTCGGGGAGTCGGCAGTGGGGAATGGGGATTTGGGGGAGGCGCGGCACGGGCGGAATGGGGCGGAATGGGGGATTGGGGGTGACCGGGTGAGGCGGAAGCGTCGAATGGGCCGGGCGGACTGGGCCGAATGGGGGGTTGGGGGTGAGGCGGAAGCGCCGAATGGGGGGCGCCGAATGTGCACTGTAAATAGTAATTTTAGCCTAACTATATATATACATATGTATTATACCCTATATATAATGATTTTTTGTTTAAAAAAGGTATTCAGCTGAATACCCTTGAATTACTGTAGATCCGCCCCTGTTTGGCATGCCTCAACTTCTCCGCCATGGCCAACCTCCGGGTGCTCGACATCTACGACAACGACATTGCCGACCCGCTCCTGTGCCTCCTACACCTTGACCTCGAGGGCAACTTCTTCTCTGGGAGCATCCCGCTGAGCTTTGGGCGCTTCGAGGCCATGTGTTCGACACCAGGACCGAGTCACGACACCGACGCACTAATGGCTACAACTACCCTAGCGGTAGCGACGGTGTCATGCCTGACCTCAACCACCCGGGCTGCCGTGACAACGACTTCCCTAGTCCCAAAGCTCGGGAAGCCGTGCGTGACGAGCTCAAGGAACCGACTCTCAAGAAGACATTGGAGGAGCCGTGGGAGTCAACCTAGGAGTGCCACGAGAGGATGCTCGCCGTGCTGAACACCAACCTCAACTCCAGCACACCTGCGGCAGCTAGCTCAACTTGTAAAGAGGAGCAGCTTGGTGCATACCAAGTGTTCAATGAAGTGCCTGACAAGACTACAGTACCTGTAAGCAAGTGTACGTGCAATGGCATTGTCCAGTGGGCACCCAAGGTGCACATACGGTGTCGCTATGTGTGGTGGGTTCCGAGGAGCAAGCACAGCCACTCGCCGACTACACTGACACAAGCAGTAGCCATGATGGCCCTCGCACTCTTACCGCTGAGCGTCCTGCCACCACGGCCACTATGCGAAACTTCTACAGCTCTGTGTGCGCCACCCAGCCCACCACGTCCACCGGATCCACCAGGAGCCACCTCCACCTCCATGGCCCGATCGTGTGACTAGGCGGGAGTCCTTCCAGCATAAACTATTTAGCCTTCCGGGTTATGCTGCAACATTTATAAAGAAGATCAGAGCTGAGCTGGTATGCTTCTCTTTGTGTTTGAGCGCGAGGAAAGAAAACTTTACGGAGTGTTTGAAGCAACTTTTGATGGAGCACTGAACATTTTGCCCAATGCATTTCCTTCATTGCGAAAGTTACGACCAACGCAGATTCACTTCAAAAGAGTGTGGTTCTGTAAGCCCCTGACTGAAACTCAACTCAGATTCTACTTTAGGTTTCTACTTTTTTTTTTCACTATACAGTAATTTTGTTTTTTTTTCTAATTTTTTAGATTTTTTGTTTTTTCTGTATTCTTTACCTTGTCCGTGATAAACTAACATGTTTTTTCTATTTTTAAATTTTTTAAAATTTAATTATACTAAATAAAATAACTCAACTATAATAAAAAATAAATCAACTATAATAAAATAAATCATAAACTAACGTTAAACTGTGTAATACCTTACCTTCTTTCTTTAAAAATAGTAGTGGCCAAGCATGCTAACTTCATTCTCATTGGCTCCATACGATAGAGAATCCGAGCAGAGGGCATCAATTATTGTGAGGACAGGATCTAATTACAGATTCCCCGAACCTAACGTCCTTGCATTGACTTGACCTGCAGGAGCCCAACCTAGTATTGTACTAGTAGCAGTATTTACTACTCTTGAGCCCCGAAGAAGAATTGTTTTTGTCAGAATGGACGCGATTAAAGAGAGAGAGATCGGCGCATTTAGCATCGGGGAAACAAATTCGAAAAAACCGAGTTGATTGTATGTATGCTAGTGAACAGCATGTCCTCAATCACGCATGTATGCTAGTGACTACACAAACGGAGTTGATTGCTCCGGTGCACTGTTTGATTCACGCTGACTCTGAAGCTACCAAGGTAAACCGAGTTTTGGACTGTGCACAATTTTTTTTCCCGTGCAAATTCACTCGAGGTCTATTCGAAGTGCAGAAATTTTATAAGATATTTACAGGAATTCTGAAGAAAACAGTGCAACTCCGGTGCTAGGAAATTCCCGCGTTGCAGCACTCAGCCACACAAGAACAGAGCAAGACACGCAAACCCTCCCAAGTAGAGACTGACATCCAGGGACGTCTCGCTGCACCGATTGACTTGACGACTCGGTTTGTTCCGTTCGGTTCGTTCGCACTATCTGGTGGAGAGTACTGAAGCTGAAAGGACGACTCAGTTTGTTCCATTAGTTGACTTGACTTGGCCAGACTGGATCATACAAGTCCATATCTAGAACTCGGCAGTCGTAGTTGCCACCAGAAACTAAAGACCAGCTGCATTGCAGCAATGTTCTGAATCCCTGCATCCATCCGCAGCAACGAAGCTTGCAAGAGTAGCTGGCTCCATGGAGCTCTTCGTTCTGCTTCAAGTTTGCGAGGCAAGTCATCGTCGTATATACGCATATATATGCTCTCTAATTCTGCAGTTTGTCACTGTATGTCTATATGGAGGTTGTATTGCGAGGGGACTGAGACATGTTTTATAATCTGCGTCATTTTTTCAGTTTTCCTTTTCTTTTCTTTTTCGTGTTTCCAGATATGAAGTACTCCTACTACAACAAATCAGACAAGATGTTCATTATGCTAGCGACGCATGTCGACGGACACCAAGCAGGTTTGAGACAGTTCTTTCCTACATAGTATGGTTTTATTTAACATAGTATGGTTTTATTTATCTGTCCTATGTAGTTTTCTTCGGTGTGAACATCAGCTTATCAGGGCAAACAAGGATCTGGCTCGTCCTAACCCATCTACTCTCCTCTCCCCCATGCTTCCTTTGGATACTACAGTCATTCTCTTGTTTAATTTGGTTTTAAATCCAGGTGGAGGAACGGTGTGGAGATGCACTGGTGTGGCTCGGCACGGCGGAGCCTGGACCTGCCCGCACGCCGGAGGAGTGCGTGGTGGTCGTTGGGTGCGAGTGTTGGGCCACCGGCGGTGCGTCTCCGCCCATCTCTGACCCAGGTGAACTTTCCTCTTTTCTGCCTCTCTATCTTACTGATGGGTTGGTGATGCTACATGCTACACAGTCTATATCTAGCTGATTACTAGCAATAAGATCTAACAAAATTAGCAGCCTTCTACATGGCCAGTCTGACCATCGTTCATGAGACGGTCTGACCGTTGGCCGGTCTAATTGTGAGCCTAAGACTGGTCACACTGGCTAGTTGGTCTGGTCGCAGGTTTGGAATTGGTCCTACCAATCCTCTATTTCTATACTTGAAAACTTCTTGGAACAAAAACTCAAATCTCAAGATCTTAATCAAATTTCATTCAAATATTTCGAAGTTTTGCATGAGACTTGTTTAAGGCAATAGAAACACAAACCAATCAAAAATAACAAGGTTTTTAGGCTCGAGTTCGCCAAATAGAAGAGAATCAAATCTAGGTCACACGAATACCAAAAATCCTAATTCTCAAATTACTTTTTACCTGTGATGATATAAAATATGAGGTCTTCTAGATTTATTATCGTATATTCTAGTAAGGTAATTTAAGTAAGAGATTATGTTACAACTCCTACAAACCTGAAATCACAAATCTATCTTAAGAGCAAGAACAACCAAGCAAGAATACTCTTGAGACAAAGTTTTGATCTATTTCAATGGAGGATGATGTTTACATACTCATGGATAATTATAAGGTATAGCTAAAGCGCCACCCTTTCCTCTATCAAGATCTCTCGCTCACAACCATACAAGAAGACAAGATAGTGGAGAAAAAAGTAAATCCTAAAATCCTTGAGATTACCACCTCCTTCCCTCCCCTCTAAATAATTAGTACCACCTTAATGGGTCCAACCTATTAAACTTATTGGAAAAACCCATCAATCTTACTAACATGAGTTTTTACACACTCACGCTTTCCAAAGCGTGTACTAGATTCAACCTACTAACTATTTAGCGATTGATCTATATGACAATTCTAGCTCTCCTTGACCTAAAATATTTCTCCTTTGCACCTCCGCGCCGTGGTTTCGATCAAGACACTAATATGGTGTTTGACCAACTACTAAAATATTTTTGATGAAGCTTCTAGGCACCTTCCATGGACTCCGTCTTAATATTTACCTCAAAGCATCTCTACGTACTTTGACACGCAGTCTATAGTGTCCAGTGATTAGCCGTCACGTCTTTACGCATTTGGACTCCCTCGAACCGTCTCTACGTGCATCTGGCTTATCACTTGTCACACCACATGCACCAACTGCCTCTTTACGATTCTTGTTTTCTCTGTGCTTTCCGTTTGAGCTACGTAGTCCCACCCAGACTTATATGATCGCTCGGACCTCAGCTAGTCATCTAAAAATCAAATACACATCTAAAAACCAAACAATCATATCAAATACAAGTTCTATGTATTTGAGTCACGTTAGTCATAACCATGGCTAGGTTCTTTTGGGCTTTAAGCTTATGCTATAGTAACTTCGTTATGTCTTTTCAAAGTAGGTCTATAAGTTAATTGTAGTAGACATTGTGATGAATTCATCTATATCGGTCAAAATTACATATGAATATCTCTCTCTGTACTCTCTCTTATAAATAGTTAAAATTCAAAAATTTAAGCCAAAGGAACCCACCCTATACGTGATGCAATGTAACACAAACCCTTATGACTCCTAGGCCATGAACGACCTCAAAGCAACTGAGCTCCACTCACCCTAATATCTGGCCATAGCCACCGACTCGACCGCTCTTACCACGCCGGTCAGACTGCCCTGTTCATATCGTCAACCATTAGCTAGTCTAATCGGTCATCTGATGTGGCCGCATTTTCAATGCTGATCACACCAGCCAACTCACCCCGGTCCAACCGCCAACCATGGTTGGTCCAACTGCACGAACCCAATTCCAAAACATATTCTCTGAGATAAAGCAACCGTCAACTAGAAATTGGTTATACCACCATAGCGGTCTAACCACTCTCAAACTCCAGTCACACTGGACTGTCGGTGCGGTCCAATTGCCAACACTGGAGCAAATATGTTTTTTTCTAAAACTATTATAAAATCCAAATTCAAGTCAACCAAAATATCAATTATTCATCACAAACATATCTTTAACCTAGTACATAGTCTCTCAATATCACACAGAAAGAATGCAACGTTTTCCTACCTGGGCCTATTTTAATACCGAGCTGTTTGGTGGCAACCTCGGCTTGCCCTCAACTCTCCTTTTTGAGGTCATGAGCCAACCATCCAATGCGTAACTTTGGGGAAATAGTGTGAACTTTCAAGTGTAAACTCTCTCTCTCCGCGCAATTAGGAGCTAAGTTCAAAATGTAGAATCCATATTAATTCTGTGCTATTTTAAGGTCAGGTTGCGGTTGCTACGAGTATCTTTACCGATATTCTGTAATATTAATTTTATTGTTATAGTTTTACAAAAGATGCTATCAACTAATTGCGACATTCGAAAAAGGGAAAATATAAGTGCTTTTGAAAAGCCACCGCAAAGTCAAACGGACCCTAATTGAACATGACAAAGATGATAAAAATGTTTGAGTGGAACACACACACACACACACACACACACACATATATATATATATATATATATATATATATATATATATATATATATATATAATTTTTATATATATATATAATTTATATATATATATATATATTATATATATAAATTAAGCTGACACTGCTCGAGTATGTAGAATACTGTCCATGTAGGCGCAGCAAGGCCGATGAACTCCTAAACCCATGCATGGATGGTCTTAGGTTAGGAGCCCAAATAGGACACCAGAGAGTTAAACAAGCCAGTGCCATATGGCTGCTGCACTAAGGCCTGCTTTCTTAGGAGGCCTGAAGGCGACCATTCCAAGGCTCACAGAGGAGAGGAAGCATGAGACCACGAAGAAGACGCACACCTCCAGACGGCCCCTCTTCGCCGCGCCGCCGAGGAAGCCGGCGAACACGGTCATGACCGCTCCGAACGACACGGATATAGCGGTGAGCGCAACCGTGTACAGCGGTTTCAGCTCCTTCTCCTGGATGAAGGCCGCATCCATGTCGCCGCGGTCGTCGCACAGGACGTGGTACTCCATGAAGTACCAATAGGGCCGCTGCAATCGCCACGGGAAAGGGAGTTCCCGCGAGCACGATTCCCAGGAAGGTGGCACGGGAAAGTGAGTTTCCGCGAGCACGATTCCGCTGCTATTATGAATAACACTTATATTCATCATAAGATATATGAATTAATATATATATATATAGAGGAAGTATCTTTTCTACCTTCGGTATAATTACACCCTATATCGTATCTCACAACGTAGAGAGTATCTCGCGTAACAGAGAGTATGTACGTATAATATACGAGTATTTAAGATCATTTAAGTAGTATGAACAATTTTTCAGAGGTGGTATGTATATTTTTGTAAATATACTCTTTTTTATGTATGTATATAAATGTATTTATAAAATACGCTAAAAATTATAGACTCCCTTACAATTT
This sequence comes from Melocanna baccifera, assembly GCA_036346265.1. Lineage (NCBI taxonomy): Eukaryota > Viridiplantae > Streptophyta > Magnoliopsida > Poales > Poaceae > Melocanna > Melocanna baccifera. The sequence goes on along the minus strand of CM070693.1, from coordinate 1,493,048 downwards.
TTTCATAGACTCCCTTACAATTTTTTCATGTGGTTCATATTAGAGTATCTTATATTTAGTATATAAGTATACCTAAAGTGATAAAGGAGTATTTAAAGTTTATTTAGGTGGTATATGAGAGATAAGTGTAATTACACCTGGGTGTAAAAAGTATTTTTTCTGTATATATAACATATATACAGAAAAACCTTTATACAATAGGGTAAATATGCAGTTATATAATATATATCTAATACTCTCTTCAAATTTATGGTGGATAAACAACATGAAGTTTAGAAAGGTGAAAGTTGTGTTGGGCTCTGGTTTGTGCCTTTATGAAAAAAATTGGCTAACTGAAATTCGGAAGGTACATACTGAAGAGCAACAATCTAATCCTGCACTTGTGTCCGTATGTAGTAAGCATCAACACCAATATGCATTGTAAGCTGATGCTTTATTGGATCTTTAGAAATGCTAATAGCACCTGTACTGTCAGACAAAAAAGGAGTCGGTGCAGAAACAGAAACACCAAAATCCTCAAGTAATCATCGTAGCCAAGTAACCTATACAGTCAACAAAGCCATAACTCACAACTCAGTCTCAATACTCGAACAAGAAATTGTTGTCTGCTTCTTAGTCTTCCAAGAAATGATCAAACTATCAAGAAAAATACAATAAACAGAGAGAGACTGGCGATAAGAGAGATCACTAATCTAGGTGGTATTAGCATATGCCTAGAGTTATAAAGAGCTGGAGAAAGGGTAAAAAAGACAACGAGAGATACTTCCATGAAAGTATCGTAGAGCACGAAGAAAATAACTATAGTGGAGCTGAGTGAAAATAAAAATAAATTAACTCAAGATATACACAGAGTACGAAATATCAGAACAAGTGACATCAAGATAAACAAGACTCGTTGTCCCCGCTTACGATCAGCTTAGGATCAAGTTTGTGGGGGGTCATCCCTGCCACTGAGGACAACATCGTTGTACCTCGGGCGAACATCGCAGAAACAAATACGGACTACCGACAGTGGTAACAACACAACAGGCAAGTAGTAGTACGACTTAGGCAAGAAGGACACTATTAGGGAAATCACTGTGAAGACTACAGACATTGTGGACAGGCAAAGGAGAAGCTTGGACTAAGGCTATAAAAAGCTTAAAGCTCATGAACTACTTAAGTTCGGCTCGTTCTAGATTTGATTCGAGCTCGGTTCGAACTTTAACTGAGCTGAACTTGAGCTTGACCTTAAGCTCGCGAGTTTCACTGAGCCAAGTTTGAATAGTTCACGAGCCTCGATTCGAACTTAAATAATGATACATATTAATTCTTATAGAGCTTAGCTGAGCCGAACTCGAGCTCGAGCTTTTTTATTGTTAAAAATTAGTGTGTATTTGAATTATTTTAACTATTATCAAGTTTACTCGAGCCGAACTCAAACTCAAACTTTTCTTATTATTAAAAATTAGTGCATAATAATAATTTTAATTGTTACCGAGATTTAACGAGCTGAGTTTGAGCCTACTCGAGCTTAGGTCGAGCCGAGCTCGAGCGCAGGTTTAGACTTGAACCCCAACTCAAGTTTGGCTCGAGTTTTTACCGACCTCGAGGCTTGAAGGCCATGCTAGCTCGAGCTTAACTCGTTTATAGTTTTAGCATGGATCATGACCCAGGTGGGTTATCCTGGACTAGCGCCGCCCACGAGACATCATCTGTCTCATGGTGTTGATCATGTGCCCAAACGCAGGTATTACGGACACGAATGCAGAAGCGGAGGCGGCAATGAGACTAGGGTACGGTTCTTAGAGATGGACTCAGTGGCACGACGGATGAAGAAGAGATTGATGACCACGCCAGTGGCAGTGATCGTTACGAGAAATGATAGGCTCAGATGTTCTTTTAGCGCTGTGAAGTGTTGATCAGTGCGCGTCCGAGCTTCTCTGATGGATACCCTGTCCCAACTCCCAACCCGCCACTGGCGGCTGTCCCTCGGCAACCTGTAAGAACTAATATAGCACATCAAGCTCCATCTAAATTCAATGGTCACAAAATATTGACTTAAGAAAAAATCATGCAACTTACAAATAGGCAAACCGAAGAATTGAAACCCGTAGCATACATGAACTGAAATAAAGAAAAATGAACAAGCTAGGCCAACATCTAGCGTTAGCTTAGTACATGCTGGCAAATAGCTCTGTACATATGGATTAACAGTTAGGGGAACCACTGTGAAGGCTAGAGAATGCGTTATATCACGTTGATTTACGTACATGTTGGCAAATGGCTCTGTACATGTGGATTAACAATTGTTCGTCTTATCTATTCCTATTTTTTATGACTTTAATTTCATGTCATATTTCATGCAGTAAAATGGCTACTTCAGTACTTTTATAGTGCATGCTTTGCGTCATTTGGTTTCTATGGTAAAATTTCAACTCAACAATGCTTATGAATACTGTGATTTTGGTATACTATTGTTACTGTGCACAATAGTAGTAGTACTGACAAGAAAACTTACTATAAAAACATGCTTAGATAAGATATTTACTATAAAAACATGCTTAGATAAGATAACAATTAGCGAACATGCATGTCTTGTCAAGTTGCACTTAATTAGCACCCAGCAGTTATAATCAAAACAAGGTCTAAAAAAAGGTTATAATCAAAACAAAGCTGGGGAACTTTCAAGTGCGTGGACTGATGGACATATATAACTATACTTTTGCAAGACAGTTAATATCGATCAATCATCTGAAATGTACTTTTCTAGGCAAAAATCACCCGATCGATATGTATTGCTTAGTACTAATCTTGTGCATGCTCTTTCCTGTTTGTGCAGCAGATGCACACAAACTAATGATGCATGCTAGTGAGTGGTGACAAGTCGAAGAACCGCTCCGACCAACTATGATCGGTCGGAGTATAGATAAAAGGGCCGGCCGTTCTGGTATGTTTTTAGTTCTACTATATAGTTTTTTTTAAAGAAAAAGTACTTACGTCTTAGGCTCCATCTGCCTTCAGGGGCGGCGGCGGCGGCGACGCGAGCCCCCGTCTTCCAGCAGCGCTGCCTCCGGCGCTTCAATCGCCGCCTGTTGCGGCTGTACCCCAGCAAAAGCAACGGTACGTACTCCAATTAAGTTTGCTCGCTTTGGGTTATAAAAATACTGCACTTGTGAGATCGATCGATGGGACGATAGGCCTACGAGATCACATCTACAGCCCCACCGTCGACGTTGGAGACCGCGCGGCTTGTGCTCTCCGGCGGAGATCTACGAGCCGTAGAAAGGATGTTGGCGATGCAGGCGAGGAGGAATGCGGCCATGACCCCCGTCTTCGTCTCCAAGTAAGAGAGTACGCGGCGGCGGGAGAGGGAAGTGGATGCACGAGTTAGGGTTCACTTTCTAGCCCTAAAGCTAATTAAGCTGGACTAGCTAAGAGGCCTGAAAAGAAAACAGCAGTTGGTTCTCAAAAGAAAAGAAAAGAAAACAACAGCTTAATTCTTACGCGGTCGAAACGCAAGCGGCGAGGGCGGAGACTAGCTTCATCAACCATCAGCTTTCATGCCGATAAGTAATAATTGTCAAAAGCGAATTAATTGAACTAGCTAGTTTCATCAGTAGTGCATGAAAGACGAAGATGGGGTAACACAAAAGAGGGGAACTTTTGTTTTAACCACCCCCTTTCTCCCTTGTTCGTGGATTTGACGAATCAGATCCCTTTTGCCGTATTTGTCGATGCGTGCATCCATTCCAATTTTGAAGCAGCCTGTTTCTCTCGTTTCACTTTGGACTTAATTAGCTGTATTGGTTTTTAACCCAGCTAGCTGTACAGCTAACTCTTCTTCTTCGTCTTCTTCTTTGTCTTGGTTCAGTGCAAGAATAAAATTTTCTGTTAACAACTTCAGTACAGGGAGCACACGAAGAGCAACTGATTAAGCTAATTAATGGGTATTTGGTAAGCTGGTCTAGATGAATCTGTACTGCCTATGTTCTCCTCCTAGCTACTAGCTATATATGTTTTCTTGTTCTAAGTTTAGCCAGAAAAACAGGAGTATGAAATCGAAAAAATAAAATCTTTTAACTGTACTTAAGAGTTAGTAATAAGTGCCCTCTGAAATATAACAGATTACTCTACAGCATCGTGCATACATTTGGTCGTGAGAAACCGTACTGTTTGGAATTTCAAGCCAAAGACAAGGGAAAAAGGTGTCAAGGGGGCTCAGCAGTGCAATGTGACATGATTGAAGAGCACATGTATTTTAATTTACCGTACATCGCTTAGATTTGTAGAACCCCTTCAAAGGTTGCAATCTTTAATTCTCGATGAAAATTCTCTCACTTGCATGCCAAATTTGAATAAAATTCCAGTAAAATTTCTTGATACCACGTCAAACATTCCCATTATTTAATCGCCAACTGATATGCTTTAATATGTATACTATACATTAGTAGTATAACTTACTACTACTAGTGAATTAGTGTCAGTTGCTAGTTAGTTTAGGCAGATAAGGAAACGATTAGCCCAAGTATGTACAAGAAAAACCTTTGAAAAAAAGCGAGAGGAAAAGTCAAAAACACCCAGGCCGATGCCGATATCCCTACATACAACCACACGCGCATTCCCCTCCGCCGCGAGGAGAACTGTCCATGCCGGCTTGCCGGAGTGGCCGCGTGCATGTCAATTCATTAGCGAAATCAGAAAGCTTAGCCCCAAGATCCAGACCACATAGGCCACGAAGAACCACGCGGCCGAAGGGGGCGCAGGCTCCATAAGAGCTTCGGCAAGAAGAAGGTACGCGGCCGCCCCTATCATTGCACCAACAGCCAAGACCTCGCGACGGACACGTCGACGCGGCCGCCTCCTCAGCCCGCGCCGGTGCCCACCGTTGGCCTCGTCGAGAGGTGGTGGCGGCGGCGGCGGCGGGGATGGGGCTTTCTTGTTGCCGGCTGCTGCCGAACGCTCGTCCATCTCACCTTCCATCGCCTACTCCGGCCGTCGATCGTGACCTGCAGTTCTTTTTAGTCTGTCCTCCCCTTCCTCCTCTTCCTCCTCTAGATCTTCTTTCTCCTCCTCCTCCGCCTTCTTCCTCCTCCTCGGGCCACCTGGTCTTCTTCCTCCTCCGCCTTCTCGTCTTCTTCCTCCTCCTCCGGCCTCCTCTTCGTCTTCCTCCTCCTCTTGATCTTCTTCTTTCTCCCCCACCTCCCCCACTTCTTTCTCCTAGAAGTGTTTGCTTTGCCAACCACGGGAGTGACGCTTTATATCGAAAGCATAGTATAGCAAAATTTGCGCACGAAGGTTCGTGGAAAATAGCGTATCTTTGTCACGAAGCTATACAGCTTCTTGGAAGCTTCATGAACTACACACCAGTAAATTGCCTAGCTAATTGACCGTACGTGCTCCTTATCCTGAGGACGGGTTTAGACTAAGGTGGTGCTCAGTAAGTCCTTATGGGGCCTATTTTTTTTACTGCAGCTGATGGTTTTTAGCTGTGGTTGATGGTTTTTTAATTGTTTGTGACAGAGATTATGGAAAGAAATATTCGTTTGCGATTTTTGATGGTACAAATATTAGTTTTTTAACATGTATTACAATTAACCTGTAGATCCTATCTTAAAAAAATACTCCGTTTAAAAGTTAGTTACTATAGCAAAAACTAAAAACGACTTTTAGAAGCCGCAAAAGAACAGGAACATAGCCTATTTTATACTATAACGACTAAAAATATACTATAATTATTGATAGCCTTTTCAGTATAATTAAATTTTTTAAAAAAGTTATATTATCACGAATAATATAGAGTAATAAAATAAAAAAATAAAAACCCAAAAAAGCTAAAAAAGACAAAATTAAAAAAATCTGAAGCACAAGCTCTAATAAGCGGGGCCTTTACATGTTATAATTAGATTGTGAACAAACATACGAGAGAAGTTCAGGATAATGTGGTGATAAACTATTATAAATTTTGTAGAGTAAGTATTTGATTTTGTAAATATTGCATTTTATCTTGATCAATTTTAGAAATTTTCAGGCAAACCGTTTTGACCGGTGACCGTTGTGTTGCCGGTCAGACCGCAAAGCAGTAGTACCATAGATTACTTGCTAGTTATAATTTTGTCGGAGACACTTGATTGCTCTGATACCATAAAGAAAATAAACTCAGGATGAGACTAGATTGTGGAGAGGCAGAGCGATTAGCGGTTGCCCCTTTGTTTTCTCTTATAAATACAATATAAATCTAAACAACATACCATTAGTATACACGGCATGATCTTATCTGCTATTTAAACAGTTACGATTTTCTTGCCGGATGAAACCTGAAAATTTAACCATATAAATCAGTGTTACTCTTCATTAGACCATATGAGTTTCCATGCATGCATGATATCATCTACCAAAAGTTGATTCTTCTCAAATCTCAATAATTACTAAACTTCGATTAACACTACTAGGGATTAACTATAACTACTAGCAGGGACGTCACACAAAACCCTCATTACAATCAAGAGTGTGAACTCAGTAAGCTAGCTAAACACGATCTAATATAATCTAGTCCGTTGATCCAACTACGTAAATGAATAACAAATTGGGAATGTTACTCACCAGCACCAGTACACATATACCGATGGCTCCATGGACCATATCCTACACCTTCGTGCAATTTCGCTGTCTTGGCAGAATGGCAATCTGCACTCTCTGCAGCCCCCATCTCCTTCATTGAAACCTGCATTCTGTCTGTGATGTCACCATCTGCATAATTGATCCAGAGGCGATCATTTTGGGCACACATGATTAGGGTTGTAAACGGGCCGAGCTCGAGCGAGCTGGGCCTGTCAGGCTCGAGCTCGGTAGAAGCTCGAGCCGAGCTCGAGCGAGCCCGAGATGCCAATCAAGCTTTGAGCTCAGCTCGAGCTCGGCTCGAACGAAGCTCGAGCTCGGCTCGACAAAACTCGTCGAGGCTCGTTAAGCATGAACAACAGACAATAGCTAAACAACTCATTCGCCCTAATTCAGACCGCAGAACAGGCAGTAGCTAACAATTCATTCGGACTCCAGGACGCTTACCATGATACTTGCAATGGCGCAGGAGCGGCTCCAAGAGCTTGAGGCAGACGGGGTCGTCGTCGACGGCGAGCACGCGCATCCCCACCGGGAACTTGTCCACAGCGGCCTCCTTCCCCTGACTCTCCTCCCCCACGGTCATCTCTTCCCCTGGCAAACCAAACACGATCAAACACCAAGAACACCAGGAGAATGGATCAAGAACCACAAAAGATTCCTCATTTCTCACCTCTTCCGATTGCTGCCCTCGAAGGCTCGCTGAGAGCAGCACAAGGAACGGCGGGGAAGAGGAGGGGCGCCGACGGAGGACGAGGGGTGGCAGCTGGGGGCGAGGAGGGGCGGCGGGGGCCAAGGAGGGGCGGCGGGGAGGCGAGGAGGGGGCGCCGGGTGGGGAGAGGAGGAGGGGACGGGGCGAGGAGGGGGACGGGGTGGGGCGGCGGAAGAGAGGAGGGGGGCCGAGGAGGGGCGGCGGGGGGGGGGAGGAGAGGCGGCGCCGGGTGGGGAGCGGAGGGAGGGGACGGGGTGGGGCGGCGGGGCGAGGAGGGTGGCGGGGCGAGGAGGCGGCGGGGAGAGAAAGGCGGCAGCGGGGCCGAGAGAGGCGGCGGTGGCGGGGCCGAGGAGGGGCAACGAGGGGCGAGGAGGCGGCGCGGGTAGGGAGAGGAGGGAGGGGGACGGGGGTGGGGGGCGGCGGGGGAGAGGAGGGGCGGCGGTGGCCGCGAGGGACCGCGGCCTGCGGGCGCGCCCACGCGGGGGGCCGAGGCGGGTGGGGACTAGGGTCTGCGGGTGGGGTGGGGAATTTGAGAGTGAGAGAGAGAGAGGCGGGGTGGGGGGGCGGGAATTCGATAGAGAGAGAGGCAGGAGGGGGTGCGGGACAGCGGGACTGTGAGGGAATTGGGGAGGGGGTAAAATATCTTAGGCTCGCGAGCTATTCGAACTCGGCTCGTTGAAGCTCGCGAGTTTGAGATGAAGCTCGAATTCGGCTCGTTTGGAGCTCGAGCCAAACTCGAATCGAGTCTAGAACGAACCAAGCTTGAGCAGTTCGCGAGCTTCGAGCTTCCGGTCCCTTCGAATTCAGGGCCATCAGCAGTAGGAGATGATCAAATTGAATGGAAATATGCACTCAACACGTTTGGTTTTACAGGAAAGCATTAATTATGACATCATTCAGTATGATAATTACCACTTATTAATCATTCCCCAATCCCCTCATAATACATGATCCCATGTTGATCGATGAGCTCCAAACCCAATGTACTAAATAGCTTTCCTAGCGCTCGCAATTGCATAGGAAGTATAAACGCTATCGGTACAATGTAGTGGTCAGAAATAGCGGCCGCTATGTACCCGATTTAACGGCCTGCTACTGATTCCCATGCAAAGTGAAATCGTAAATTAGTAACGATGGCAGCACTCCAACTCATCCTCCTCAGTCACTATATCCTAATCTCCTACTTCATGGCTAATAGTGCTCGCCATCGACTATGCTCACCGCAAGGCCGCTCCTCGTGTTCCTTCTCTACTACTCGCTTGCTCGCAGCTCAACCAACCGACAACTACTACTGGTGAGCAACTAAAACTAAGAGCCATGCTTGCAAGTTGCAAGTCATGTCAAGTCTGGTGTTTCCTAACGTTTGAAGTCTGAACTAATGCTAAAATCGAGTATGAACTTTGAAGTTTGAGCTTCTGGTGTCATGTTATTGCTTGATTGCTCTAATATTGATTTTATATAATATAATTTCTAGCTAGTCTAATGTATGTACTACTTATACTTATATTTCTAATTAACTTGTTTATCTTGTATGTTGTAGTTGCTTTTTATCATGACAGAAAGTCATGAGATATACATGATTAACTAAAGAATTGGGAGTGTCTTCACATTCAGTTATAGGAATATAGCTTTCACTATATCGTGTGCTGTCCGCTATGTCGACATCAATCCGCTATGACCCTGCTATTCGCTAATTAGCAGCTTGGCCAAACCCCAGCTAACACATTAGAAAAAAAAAAGAAAAAATTAACTACTCCGCAATTAGTGGAACTGTGGACGCTCTCAGCAATAAAAGAATATAAGAAAATTTCTATCTGAACTTTTCATGGTTTCATTTCCTTGCAACACAGGAAAATTGTCGTTACAACAAACATGGTCTAATTAAAACTTACTGATTCCCCAGAGCGATCTCTGCAAGCGATATGGTAAATAATCACACGCACCAGCCCAGGCTGCTAGATAGGGATAGCTCCGAGTGCACAACAAAAGGATGAGAAATAAAGAGGAAAAGAACACGGACACAAATCGCTGCAAAATCGAAAAGAAAGCCCTGAACGCTTCCTCCACGCGATCCGCGGCCGTGAAAGCCAAATCGGTTGGACTAACCAACAATTGACTTGTTTTTATTCATTCTTCTATGAGTTTATAAAAAAAAATCCATCTTAAAGCACGGACGGTTGATATACTGTGGAGAGATAAAACTTAGATCAATATGCACGCTACTCCGTTTAAACAAAGAAAATCCTTACGATTAGCAAGTACTGCGGCGTCGCGGCGAGCATGGTAGCAGGGCGTCGCGCCGTCGGCTCGACGAGTTGACCTGAATAGGTAGCTAGCGAAGCAGGGCCGGGCATGGATAAATAGCACTCGGGAGGGAGTCAGGGGATTTGATATGTAGGAATTTTATTTTTAAAATAATCTATTTTTATTATAAATTACAGAAATATATCACACAATTTTTTTTACAAGAATAGCCTCCAATCGCCCAACGGTTGGACGACTGGATCCTGTCACCCAACGGTTGGCACGACTGGATCCTATCGTCCAACGGCCGCGTGACACGTATGCAATCGGTGGATCATTAGGCGACATAATTGCTGTCACCTAACGGTGGGACGACTAAGACTTATCGCCTAACCGTTGGGTGATTGGAGGTCGAGTTGCCTAACCATTCAGCGACTGCGTCCGGTAGTTGGCCGTGTGGCCGAGCCCCCGGTCGCACAGAGCATTCGAGCCGCTGACGCCGAACAGATAAAAGGAGGGGAAAGAAAGAAGAAGAAAAGAGAGGAGAGAGACGAAGAGGGGAGAGGAAGAGGAAAAGAAAAGGAGAGGTTCCGCTACTTCGCGAGGTAAAATATTTTGTTTGTTTTAGTTATTATTTTTGTACGAAGTAAATAATGTATTTAGTGTAAAATTAGGATCTGTAGAAAATTTGATATAAAGTAAATAGTCATTAAAAAATATAATCAGTATAGTTATAGAAAACTAGCATTCTTAGAAAATTTTAACTGTAGAATATTGAGCCAATATTATAGTTGTAAAAAATTTAGTCGACGGTTGTAGAAAATTTGTATCTATAGAAAATTATAGTTGTACAAAATTAATGTACGTAGAAAATCATAACTGTAGAAAATTTAGTCAATAGTATGTATGAAATTAGCATCTATATAAAATTATAGTTAAAAAAATTAGTAAATATTTTTATATATAGTAAATAATTTGCTTTATGTAAGACATTATTAGATAATATTTATGATTAATTAGGAATGAATCAAATGTTGTTAATACATTGAAAATTAGCGTACATACAAAATTATAGTTGTATAAAATTAGCCTACGTAGAAAATTGTAGTTGTAGAAAATTTAGTCAATATTATGTACAGAATTATCATCCATATCAAATTATAGTTACAAAAAAATTAGTAAATATTTTTATGTACAGTAAATAGTTTGCTTTGTGCAAGACGTTATAAGATAACATTTATGATTAATTAGGAATGAATTTAATGTCGTTAGTACATTGAAAATACATGTGTATCGTTAGAAGTGGTAGAGTGGCATCTAAAACAGTACATCATGTAAATTGTCAAAACCCATTTAGAATTATTTACAGTAAGAAAGAGTTTGAGGCAGAGGAAAAGGAGCGGTGTCGATGTGAATGAGGGGTTACACTATGAGGATAGTATAGTAGTTCATAATAGATGAATGATCGTAGAAATATAAATTACAATATAGCAGTAGTTCCATACTATGCGATGTGATTTGACTAGTTACAACATTAAAAATGTTTGCAGGCAGACATCAGCAAACATTTCCTTTGCACAGTGACTACACTAGACCAAACAGCTTTGGGCAGCGACAACACTAGACGGGACAGCTCTACGTAGTGACAAGACCAAACGGGGTAGCTTTCCGTAGTGATAAGACCAAATGGTGCAGCTTTGCACGGTGACAAGACCTGACATGGCAACTTTTCGTCAATAACTTTTTCGAAAGACAAGGCAACACTCTGCCTCGCAGGCTATTCACACGAAATTAATCACACCAAGCACATCCTTTGGCTTATAAAAGGAGGTGAAAAAATCTGAGAAAGAACATTACATAACTAAACCCAACACTACACCAGAGCTTGTTTTAGCAAATCGGAATGGACAGAAGAGACAAGAAGCAATGTGACAAGATGATGAAACAATAGGAAGAGACCCACAACCTAGTAAGGTCTATTGCGGCCCTCAACGAACAAGCAAGGGCTGCTGCGGCCCGGGCCAAACAAGCTGAGTGTGCCAGGAAGTCAGCTCCCTACAATGCAATCCCATCCCAAACGTTCCAACCGACTGATTGCCGAAACACACACCCTAGGGAGATGTCGCTCCTCTATTAGTGCAGGGACCTATGCAAATTCTTCAAGTTTAAGCAGCGGCTCAGTCTAGATATGTATTACTGGGGTTACGCAAACTACTCCTGTGACTATTTCGACCGGCGTCGAGACACAAGCAGCTATTGGCAGCCAGTAAAAATCAGTTACAATGTGTTTTTCACTACTATTTCTCTTTCAAAATACGCAGTAACAACCTCTCCCATCTACCCGCAGTTCCTGGAACTGTTGTGTGGCTACTGCAAGTAGATCGTCCTAAAGATCCATCCACATGATCAATGGACTCTCGACTTCGAGGAGTGGAATGTCAAAAGGGCCTGCGAGATCTGGAAGGAGGAGTGGCACAACGACGAGCAAGGCGAGAGTATACGTGGGAGACGAAAGCTCATCCAAAGACGTGCACACGCAAGGAGCACGAGGCTCACAAGAGGGAGCACAAGAAAAAGAGAAAAATGACGATCAAGACCAAAAAGGCCGCCGTTGAGTTCAATGCTAAACTCGCAAAGAAGGGAAAATGGCCCCGTCGGGTCGTTCTGCACTAGTCTCTTAAGTTCGAATTTATTTCCATTTCAAAAAGACGTATATGTATTATAGGAGTAGTTCGGTTTGTTACATCATATATAATACTCTTTTTTATACATGTAACCATAAAACAGCTTAATTACACAAGATGTTGGCGCGCCGCGGCTGTGCTTAAATACAACTGAAAACAGCGTGCAAACCTGCGCAGATGACATTGCACTAGATGATACTCCGGTTTATTTCGTTTAATCAGCACATCATCATGGCCTATAGGTGACTAATGATATTGGCCTATAGACGACCAATGATATTGCAAGTTCAACTAGGTGCGTATCTTTGATGGCAAATACTACACCAATACATCCTCTGATCCTCCGACACAGAGCAAACGGAAAAACAGAGCAAGCTAGGACAGGCAGCAATACACAATAGCAATACCCTTATAGACGAACAGAAACATACAAAGCGGACCACGGCCCCCTGCTGGGCGATGCGATCGAATTAGTCCCATGGGGCGGAGAAATACATCAGGACGGCGTGGGCCACGGCGACGCCAACCTGTTGGGCTCGTGGGAACCGACCTGCCACGGGCATGACCACCAGGAGGGAGACGCCAAGAATCCAGAGGAGGAAGCCGAGGAAGGCGTGCATAGCGTCGGCAGCAGTTGAGACACCGACGAGCACTGCGCCGCACAGCATGAGAATGCCCCCGGCGTCGAGGAAGATCTGCTGGACCGGCTCGCCTTCTGGCAGCTCCTGCAAGAGATCAGGCACCTCTCGTCGCTCGGCCATTGGGGCGATGTGGTTTGCTTTGCTCTGCGAACGGTGCTATGGGGGTTTTATAAGGCGGGGCACGAGCACTGCACTCTTACGCACGACCTCGCAAAGAGAATACGGAGTTTTGAGTCCCGGCCAAAGAGAATATAGAGTGAACTTCTACCTAGACTAGTAAGGTACCCGTGCGTTGCAACAGAAAACTAAATAAAAAGTGATACATACTATCAAAGCAAAAACCAATACAAATGTCTCCTTAGTCCGCCAAAGTTAGTCTAGAGTCACTACATTTGCACCTTTGGTTTGTACATGCTGACCAAAGGTACCTAAACCATTAGCGTCAAGACACGCTATGCCTACAAAGATGTTCGAAGCGGTCTATGTGGCTCTCTGCGAGACTGAAATTTGAAGAGAATATTGGCACGGAGCAATGTTTACAGTGTAATGATATTTGAGCTCGTGTGTTGTAAATTAACTAACAAAGACAACAATGCCATTTTTTAAGGAATGAACAATGCCATTATCTCACATCTCTCACAAAACCAAATAAAAGTGATGCATACTATCAAATATAATCTCAAATTGAATAATAAATATCATTACACGGCGGTGCGGGGGACGGAGAGGGGAGGCGGCGGCGCGGGGGGTTGGGGGAGTAGGGGAGGAGGCGCCCGGGGGGTAGAGGAGGAGGCGGCGGCGGCGGCGCGGGCTAGGGAGGAGGCGGTTCGGGGAGGAGGATGCGGCGGCGGCGCGGGCTAGGGAGGAGGCGGAGGTGGTGAGAGCGGAGGGAGGGGAGGAGGCGAGGGCGGTACGACGACGGGAGGAGCGATGGAGATGGAGAAAGGTGGAAGAAATGAGGCAGGCGCGGGAGGAGCGACGGAGATCAGCGGCGGGAGGAGCAATGGAGATGGAGAAAGGCGGAAGAAACCAGGTAGGTGCGGGAGGAGCGATGGAGATGGAGAAAGCCGAAAGAAACCAGGCAGGCGCACGGGTTCGGTTAGGAAGGCAGCGCGGGTTTTAGGGTTGAAGGGGTTTACGGTCAAGATTTTATTGTTCAGATCAAATGACTAAGAAGAGACATAGGAGAGGACTCATCAACCACCAACTCCTTCTTTTATAATAGTAAAGATAGCAAGCGTGCGTTTTTGACTCCCCGCTGCCGTTAACCGGGGATCACTTAACTTAAAGGTGACTAACCAGCTCTGCCGACCTTCTCTGGCATATGGACCAGGGGCCGAACGACTTAAAAGGTGAGAGATGCGCTGAGGCCGCACGTCAGTGACTCTCAACAAGCTAGGTGATGGCTTTTTTAGGCTGCCCAAAAGACATGTAGGCAGCAGCTCCCATGGTTCAATAGTTGTCAATACGTAGCAGGGGCAATAAGTAGCACATATTATATCGATTTAGTTCTTAGAATGATATGTTTCCATACTGATCCATAAGCCACAACTCACAGGAGCCCATCGTTGATTCGATTCGGTCATAGCAGGTGGGTCGTTATTGATTTCACAAGGCCTCAGTGAAACAGAAGCGGAGCTGGGGAAGGGCGGTGGGCCTGTCACGTGCATCAACGAGATGCGATGCGGTGGCTGGCGGATGGGTCCAGGTTTGTGGGCCCATCTGCTCCGCAAGTGCTTTGATGATCTGATTCAAATTAGTTTCACTGTCTAGATGTTAAAACGGGAACCACTTATGGGGGTGTGCACCGGCCAACGTGGTCATGTAGTTCCGATTTCGCCTCTATAGAAGATTATAGGACTAAAAAGATCGCTAGATTGCTCCCTTTATATCTTATGTCTATTTTTTTCTTCTATTTTTTTATTTTATAATTGCGTGATTATTTTTACATCTAGTTGTAATGATAGGTCGTATGGATCACTCTATATTTAACACGTCATCAACATCAACCGCTCTACAGGCCACGATATATCGTTTGATTCGTCACGCCAACCCTCTATTAGCGAGAATCAATCAAGTAGATCATTTCTAGTTGCTTGTTTAGTTTGCACGAATCAATATTCTCTCGTGGCTGGCTCTGTCCTAGGGTTCATCCCTGTTTAACGTATTCGGTGAGTTTACGGCTCACTTCTCCCTACACGACATGTACATAGATGGTCCGGTTACGAGATCACCCATCGGCCGTGTGAACCCTAGATGTGTTCCTCGATTTTTGCTAATCAATCCATGTGAAATTACGGGCATTGGAAATACATTCTTTGTTGATTTTTTGCTCGTGTGAACACCGCCAACACGAGCAAGGGCAGTGTGGTCGCACTCCGAAGTCAACGACGACGAAACCTCCCACAAAATTTCTGCAGTGGGGCCGTGAGCTTGCACTTGCTTCCTGTGGACAGGTGTTCCAGTCGCCCGTTCGCGCGTCTAGAAACTTTGTCCCTGTGGATAGGTGTTCCAAGAACACAGAGGAGAGAAGCGAAAGGCGAGTGATCTACGAAAGATGCAAGGGAAGGAAAACGGAAGCGACAGTAATACATGGAAGCAGCCATCGAACTTTTCCACATGCAAATAAGCAATTAGGTTATTTTTTTTTTGTAAAAAAGAAGAAGAAACAAATAGGTTAGTTTACGTGATGTGATGATTGACGTAGTGTTTTCCGTCGGAGGAAATCTCAGTACAGCCATCCGCCTCACTTCAGAGTAACACGTTCGAAGATTTTATCCTGTCCAATGCTGTAATACATGCTTACTTAGCACAGACATTTTGATCCTCTAGGCTAAATTTACATTGCGACGTTGTATGCGCTTAGTACACACTTTTTTTACCCACGAAAAATCATCATATCACTACATCTTTTTTTAAAATATACTCATAAATCATGTTCGTATAATATATGTTTCCTTATTATAAGAGTATAAACTAGGGAACTCTATACCATCGAGAAAGTTGCCATCGGTACAGCTTCCCTCTCTCCCCTCCTTCCCCACCGACGCCCACATTGCCACCTCTCCCCTCCCCTGCTCCACCTTCCTCTCTCTTCTCCAACACCGGCGCAACTCTGCGCTTCTCCTCCGCCTCCCCGCTCCCTTCTCTACCATCAATGGCTAGCATCGACCTCGCCGCATCGTTGTGCCTCTCTCTACCGCTAGACCACCGCCTCTCTAGTCTCCCTCTACATTTAGGGGCCTACGGTGAACCCAGCAACGATGGCGCCCGCTATCGGCGCATGAGAGAGAGTGTGATGGAGTGGCCCGAGAGAGAAGAACCATACACCCACTAGCTGTATTTAGTTATTACCTCTCCTCAACTGGTTTCACATCAAGATCATGTTTTATTTCTGTCTTATGCATTTAACTATTATTTTAACTGACTAATTAGCTCGTGTAATTGTGTGTTGTAGTCTGCTACAGTACATAGAGTCCAATTTTTTTTACAACTCAATGGTATTGTTGAGAACATCACAACTCAATATTTGTTTTAGGCCCTGTTGGGAAATTCGGAGGAATTTCACAGATAATAGTTAAATTTCCTCAAGAATCGGGAAAAGAAAATGCCCACGTTCCAAATGAGGCCTTAAATATATACTCAATAAAAGTCTTGAGGGCCCTTTGATTTCTTATCTTTGGAAGTCATCCTGGCAGGCGGAATTTACCAGGCCCTACGCATGTACCGCATCTTTTCAACTATAAAACACGACCCAAATCACCCAAGCACACTTGGCGTTCGGGCTCGCCTAGGGCCAAGCCAGTATCGTCAGGACAGGCCGAATTTGCCGAACTTGATAAGGCCTGGCATCTTACCTTTTTAATCACTACCCACACACTGTTGGACTTGGACACAGCCTGGTCCATATCAAATAAGAGGCTACTCGGTTGTACTGTAATTTAATGATTTATGGTTAAAATTATACTGTAGTTAGCTAAAATCACACTGTATCTAACGATGATTTATTTGGCATAATTAATTTTAAAAAATTTAAAAATAGAAAAAACAAGTTAACCCATCACATATAATGTAAACGAATACAGAAAAAAGAACTGGTAAAAAAGTTCAAAAAATACCAAAAAATCAGACAAAACAAAAATTATAAATAGAAAAAATAACTCAAATTCACATAAGCGGAGCCTAAAAATCACGGCCACACTGAACCAGCAAGCTTTATTTTATTTTTTATATCTTTCTCAGCAATCTTTATTTTATAATTTTTAGGGCGAGTGCTGCGGATGGGGGCTCTCCGATTGCCAGATCGTACCAAATCAAATGGTGTGCTCACCACTCATTGACTCGCCTTACCTCCGCGCGGACGGACCACGGTCCGCACGGGGAGTCTGGAGAAAGTCCGGACGCGCGGCGCAGGTGAGTCCGGAGCAAGGGTATTTCTTTGGCCTGCACCCTCTCGAGCTGCGTCCTAAGCCATATCGGAAGCCCGCCGAGACGCCGTGACCGCAATGAATGAGACTGTAACACACTTATTTCTGGATACGCTAGTAATCTCCATAACTATTTTAGAACTATATAGTTGTAGAGTATCGTACGAAGAATGAGTATCAATACAACATATGAAGAACCAAGTTGCGGCGGAAGAGAGCACTCGAGTCAAACCGGCACGCAGCGTGAGGGAGAAAGGGTGAGGCTGGCAGAGGGCTAGCCACTAAGAGGTGGGACTGTGGCGTCAGCAATTGGCAAGACGAGCGTGAACGCTGGGAAGGAGCGGCCGTAATTTTGGGCGATGGCATGCGGCCACGCGGAGGAGCGGGAACAGGGAGGTGGTGGGGAGGCGGTTTCCCCGAGGCACCAGCAAAAGGGAGAGGTGGGAAGAAAAGAAGAAAAGCTAGGATTTGAGGGGAATTGTCAAATTGGGGAAGGAAAAGAGAATTCAAACAAAAACCAAAAACAAATTCAAAATTTTGAAATTTCAAGGTGTTTCAGAGACCACCCCCCCTCTTATCTTCCGCTTTGGTTTGCTGATATCTTTTCTTGATAGTAATAGGACACTATTTATTTGTCTTTCTCGAATCAGCAACCGCAGAATAGTTGTATCTATTGTGGACTTCCAAAAGCAATATCAATATGATCAATCTGGACCTACCATAATCTCTGATATAAGTCTTTTTCTTTTTTTATCAATTAATGTTGTAATTTTTATCTCTTGAGAACGAATGTGGTAACTTAATTTTTTGTTTTAATAAGATAATAGATATATTCGTACGTTGAAATGAACGTAGACAACCAAATTAACAGAGTGATCACCCAAAAGCTGCAGAATTAAACCTCGGAGGATAATTTGATCACAAGCGACAACACTAGCATCTCTTGTCACAAGCTATAACATGATGTCCCCATACAATTACTACATATATACGTAGCAGTAACCAGGGCCGTACGCGAGAAATTAGGCCCTGCATCTAAGAGCCATTTACAAAAAAAAAAAATCATTGGATATAATAAATGTAATACAATTTCTCTGGGAATTAATCTTGCTAAAAACAAGTCTTGAAACTCTAAACCAGTATCCAACTTTACTTGAAACACATCCTCCTCCTAGCCACCAACGGGACTATTCGGGGGAAATCGCGAATTAGTTGAGAGGACTTAAATTTCACAGTTCTGCTTTGTGCTAAAGGGATTAGGGAAGTGAATGGGATGACTTGACTACCCGCGGGATTTTAGTGGGCTTCAGAAGGGCACAAGGCAAGGCCGGTTTATACGGGCTGTTTAACGCATATAGTCCAAGGGCAAACTTTGGGCTCGAGGCCAGCACATATGGGCTCTGGTGCTTGGGGATCAAAACCATAAAACAGCGTAAGTACACAAGATGTTGTTGGCGCGCCACGGCTGTGCTTAAATACGACTGAAAACAGAGTGCAAACCTGCGCAGATGACATTGCACCAGATCATACTCCAGTTTATTTCGTTTAATCAGTACATCACCATGGCCTATAGGCGACCAATGATATTGCAAGTTCAACTAGGTGCGTATCTTTGATGGCACATACTAGACCAATACATCCTCTGATCCTCCGACACAGAGCAAACGGAAAAACAGAGCAAGCTAGGACAGGCAGCAATACACAATAGCAATACCCTTATAGACGAACACAAACATACAAAGCGGACCACGGCCCCCTGCTGGGCGATGCGATCGAATTAGTCCCATGGGGCGGAGAAATACATCAGGACGGCGTGGGCCACGGCGACGCCAACCTGTTGGGCTCGTGGGAACCGACCTGCCACGGGCATGACCACCAGGAGGGAGACGCCAAGAATCCAGAGGAGGAAGCCGAGGAAGGCGTGCATAGCGTCGGCAGCAGTTGAGACACCGACGAGCACTGCGCCGCACAGCATGAGAATGCCCCCGGCGTCGAGGAAGATCTGCTGGACCGGCTCGTCTTCTGGCTGCTCCTGCAAGTGATCTGGCTGCTCCTGCAAGTGATCAGGCACCTCTCGTCCCTCGGCCATTGGGGCGATGTGGTTTTCTTTGCTCTGCGAACGGTGCTATGGGGGTTTTATAAGGTGGGGCACGAGCACTGCATTCTTACGCACGACCTCGCAAAAGAGAATACGGAGTTTTGAGTCCCGGCCAAAGAGAATATAGAGTGAACTTCTACCTAGATAGCAAGCGTGCGTTTTTTACTCCCCGCTGCCGTTAACCGGGGATAACTAACTTAGATCCTGTTCTTTATGGCTTCTAAAAATCGCTTTTGACTTTTGCTACAGTAACTAACTTTTAAACGGAGTATTTTTTTTAAGATGAGGTCTACAAGTTAATTGTAGTACACGTTAAAAAACTAATATCTGTATCATCAAAAATTACAAACGAGTATCTCTTTCCACAATCTCTATCGCAAACAGCCAAAAAACCATCAATCGCAGTCAAAAACCATCAGTTACAGCCGAAAAGAACAGACCCTTAAAGGTGACTAACCAGTTCTGCCGACCTTCTCTGGCATATGGACCAGGGGCCGAACGACTTAAAAGGTGAGAGATGCGCTGAGGCCGCACGTCAGTGACTCTCAACAAGCTAGGTGATGGCTTTTTTAGGCTGCCCAAAAGACATGTAGGCAGCAGCACCCATGGTTCAATAGTTGTCAATACGTAGCAGAGGCCATACCGATTTAGTTGTCAATAAGTAGCACATATTATATCGGTTTGATTCTTAAAATGGTATATTTCGATATTGATCTATATCAATGTACTGTTTTGGATTTAATATAATCATACAAATATATATATATATATATATATATATATATATATATATATAAGCATATATTTGTTTAATTATATGCACACCAAATATTACTTATAATATTATTTCAAATGCATAGTAGTACAATCAAATATAGCATATAGTTCAATAGATAGTGTTATCAGTTCCATCGATATCAACCAGTATTAAAGCCGGTTGGCCAGTATTAAACCGGTATCTAAGCCAATACTATATGTATATCTACTTTGTACTAGTTTATGCGACAGTAGGTTTATTTCCACCGGTATAGCTGGTATCAAAACGATTTAACAACTTTGTTCATTATACACACAGGTGCGTATTGCTTACCGGAGTGTGGAAAGCCACACGCGAGACGCGAGGGTACGAAACGGAACGCTGTGGGGGCACGAGCACTGCACTCTTACGCGATGTGGTTTGCTATGGAGTGCCTATGAAATGGACAGTTTGACTCCAGGCCAGCAAAGAGAATACAGTTTAACCCCTACCTAGACAGCCAGAACTAGCTTGACAGATTTGTACGACAAAATCATGTTGAAAATTTCGTACTCTCTCATAAATAATTAAAATTTAAAAATTATAAACTAAAAATCATAAACCACGGCTCACAGAACCCATCGCTGATTCGATTCGGGCATAACAGGTGGGTCATTATTGATTTCACAAGGCCTAGATGTCAGTGAAACAGAAGCGGAGCTTGGGAAGGGCGGTGGGGCCGTCACGTGCATCAACGAGATGCGATGCGGTGGATGGTGGATGGGTCCATGTTTGTGGGCCCATCTGATCCGCAAGTGCTTTGATGTTCTGATTCAAACTAGCTTCACTGTGTCTAGATGTTAAAACGGGAAGCACTTGTGGGGGTGCGCGCTTGCCAACGTGGTCCTGCAGTTCCGATTTCGTCTCTATAGAAGATTATAGGACTAAAAAAGATTGCTAGATTGCTTCATCTATATCTTATATCTATTTATTGCTAGATTGCTCCATCTATATCTTATATCTATTTATTCTTCTATATTTTTATTGTATAATTATGTGATTATTTTTACTTCTAGCTATAATGATAGGTTGTGTGGATCGCTCTACGATACTAGTTATTTAACACGTCATCAACATCAACCGCTCTACAGGCCATGAATATCGTCAGATTCATCACGCCAACCCTCTATTAGCGAGAATCAATCAAGTAGATCATTTCTAGTTGCTTGTTTAGTTTGCATGAATCGATATTCTCTCGTGGTTGGCTCTGTCCTAGGGTTTATCCCTGTTTAACATATTCGGTGAGTTTACGGCTCACTTCTCCCTACGCGACATGTACACATATGGTCCGGTTATGAGATCGCCCATCGGCCGTGTGAACCCTAGATGTGTTCCTCGATTTTTGCTAATCAATCCATGTGAAATTACGGGCATTGGAAATAGCATTCTTTGTTGATTTTTGCTCGTGTGAACACCGCCAACACGAGCAAGGGCAGTGTGGTCGCACTCCGAAGTCAACGATGACGAAACCTCCCACAAAATTTCTGCAGTGGGGCCGTGATGTGGTTTGCTTTGCTCTGCGAACGGTTCTATGGAGTGGTGAGAGGGGGAGGCAGTCATGGTGTTTTTATAAGGTGGCACAAGCAGTGCACTCGCACTCCTAAGTCCTAACGGTGGTTAGGATAAGCAGTGCAGTCGCACTCCTAACGGTGGTTAGGATTTGAAGTGTTCGCACAGCTATGGGATTTTTACTAGCCTTAGGTTAAGATTTTTTTACTATAGTTAATTTATTTTTTACTATAGTTAAGTTGATTTATTTAGTATAATTGAATTAAAAAAATTTTAAAATAAAAAAACATGTTAGCCCGTTACGGAAAATACAAAAGTATACAAAAAAAAGTAAAAAATCTATAAAAAATAAAAAAAAGATAAAATTACTGAATAATAAAAAACAGAATTCAAAAATAAAAATTAATTTTAAACCGTTTTGAGGCATGCCTAGTATGAGCGTTTGCACAGCTATGGTTAGGAAAGAGAACTGCTATATGTATGGATAAAGTACATACCAGTGAGGGACATGTACCTAGTCGGAAAAGAGAAATTGATGGAATTGGCATTCAGATCTCACACGCTAGCTTCTTTTCACCTCACAGATCACGGAGTACGTACCATATAGCATTCCTCGTTAGGAAATAGATATAGAGGTGATAGGTGAGCAGGAAATTTGGCTCCTGTTTTACATACAGAGTCTGTTCGTTTTTAGTTTTTTAAAATAGTTTTTAATTTTTACTATAGTATCTAACTTTTAAACAGAGTATTTTTAAAAATAGAGTCTACATATTAATTATAGTACACGTTAAAAACTCAACATTTGTACCATTCAAAATCGCAAACGAGTATCTCTATCCGTAATCTCTATCGTAAACAGCTAAAATTCAAAAATTTCAACCAAAAATTATAAACCACAGCTAAAAAAACAGACCTATAATATTATTGCCAGATCGGTTACCTTATCTGCTGTCATGCAATGCACCTTGCAACCGTGTTGGATCGTGGACCGGTGGCGTCACAGAGGGCGGTTACCTTACCTCTGTCTTATAACGCACCTTACAACGGTGTCATACATTTAGCACATGCAGATACTACGCAGTCAACAACCAGAACGTCCGCACAAAATTTCTCGACGCCCGTCACATCAGATAGTACGCATTCTCTAACGTCACAAAATGCCTGCGGAAGTGTAATGTGTACATAAAAGTGGACTCAAATTTGGAGCCAAGTCAATGTGGCTTATAAGGCATGTCCTTTTGGTATTATAGCAATTGAAAATATATTATAGTAGCTAAAAAAATATTATAGCAGCTGTTAATTTTTTGAATAATAAATTAAAAAATAAACAATATTATATACCACGGATAATATAAAGAAATAAGGGAAAAAACAAGAAACCCAAGAAGACAAAAAAAAACTAAAAAACCAAAAGAATGAAATAAATTAGAAGTCGGAAACTGAAACTGTTTGGAGCAGGGTTTAAATTTTGGTAGGTGAAATCATATACTTATAATTCCATCACCACATTGTTGTAATTTATGCGGTATAAACATATATGTAGATATGATTCTAGCATAATTAGAGAAAATCAATGCATATATCAAGTGATATATAAATGATATAAATTGCATATGTTCATGTAATTATATCTTATCAATTGCAACATTGCACATATTCAACAAAAGCATAATTAAATAATACTTCCAGCAGCATATGAATGACATAAATTGTATATAAATATGTAATTCTACCATGTCATAACCAAGTATAAACAATAATGCCGAAAAGTCCATAGTAAACATTTGCATGAAGCAACAAACTAATAAACCGGCATAAAGCTCAAGTTGAGTTTAAGGCTCTCTGCGCAGAGTTGCTTATGATTTTTGATCTTGGCCCTCTCATACTATATCATTTACTTCTCAATTCAAATGATGATCAAATTCAGATTATAAACTCTAGAATTTGCTTTACTTGTCACAAAAATTGAGCAATACAAGTATTACTGCCAGATTAAATTGAATTCAACCATAAGAACTCAACAATCATCTAAATATCCATTTAAATTGGATGTACAACTAAATAACACATGAGTTTAGTTGAATAACAGCAGGTATTCCTACAAGTGACAGATCACAAAAGATATAGAATACCGAAATTGAGATCACAGTGGGAAATTCATAAGCACAGTCAACAGCAATTTAGTGGATTGCTCAGACTTGAGTGACAAAGTAAACACTAACAATAGAGCACAGATCTAAACTTTGATTATCAATTCAAATTTTAGTAAATGATCAATTTCATCACTGAGCAGCAATCCGAGCCCACAAGCAATCAGTGTCTCCTAGTACTAGAACATGCATAAGAGATTAATGAACTAGCACAGCCCACAGAGATTGCATTCACAAGGAACAAAAATACTCACGGTGCAGACGGCACTCGAAGTCGTCCAAAAGCAAACCAAACCGGCGTCAGCAGATCAGCCGACGAAGCTAGGCAAGGCACACCCAAAAGTGCTCACCCAGAAAACCTAGCACCTCCCCTGTGTAGTAGCGTGAGAGAGGTGTGGTTCACGGAGATACAACTATATGTCTTTGCCGTCCGGAAGAACTAAGCCAGCAAAGCCGAGATGAAGGAGACGTCACACAAGAATGCGCAAGGCATCAGCCAAGTGCCTCACCACCGAGCACCAGAAATCACAAATCCACCACCGAGACCGACGGTTCCCAGTGAGGGGAGAACATCAAGTCTCAAATCTAGAGCACAATTGGAAGTAAAGAGGAGGGAGGAAGGGATCGTATATTATTGAGTTCGCCAATGCCATACGGTGAGGAGGCGGCCTCCTCTTATAGCCGAGAGGAAGAGGGGTTGCACGGTGGCCTCCAACGGTCGGGGCCGAAACCCCGCGCCTGCCGCCTGCACCGTTTGCCTCCGTCACCGCCGCCCCACATGGGAAAGCTGGATGTGGACTGAGTTGCACATACACAGAAGGAGACCTTTATTCGTCCGCACCGCCCCACCGACAGGTGGACCTCTCATCATCTTTTTTTCCTTTTTAATTGTGAAATTACGAAAATACCCCTAAATTTTCAACACACATTAAGGTTGCTGTGTTAGATTGTATCTGGCAGTAAGTGTTTTTACACGTTGTGCTCCGGAAAAAAATAACGTCGGACTATCCCATCTATATTGGGCACATGGCTTATATGGGCCTAATTAGGCGGGTCACATACGCAAGCTTTCACATGGCGCGCGGCTCATTGCAACTCAACTGGTGTGCAATCGCGTTTAGAGCCCGCTCAGAAGGGCAAAAATCGCAGTTTTTTTCCTGTTTTTTTTTTGATGTTTTTGTGTTTTCTTTTGTATTGTCCGTAATGAGTTAATATATTTTTTCCTATTTTTAATTTTTTATAATTAGTTATATCAAAAAAGTCAACTCAACTACAGTAAAAAACAGCTAACTATAGTATAAAAGCTATAAACCATCACTATTCTGAACACGTCTTACACTTTACAGTATCAAAGATCAAACGGTCTTTTGCACGGCATAGCGGAAACCTTAAGTTAGAAAAAGAGTAAAAGATATTTCATGTGGTCGCCTCGATGAGCTGGACCTCAGGACCGGCCTGTGAAACTGTTACTTTGAACTTTTTTTTCTTAAAATCGTTAGCCACTTCGAAATTTTGTTTAAGTGTAGATAATGGCAGGATTCCTTTTTTCCATTTGATAATCTCTTACGTGAAGATACTAGTACAAATAAATATGATGCTCTAACTAGCTTTTTGTTTAAACTTCTAATTATGACTTTTGATTAAAATTACACTATAACGATTTTTAATTTTTTTTGATAAAAAATAAAAAAAGTTATACTATCATGGACACTACAAAGAAATAAAAAAACTAAAATAATTTAAAATTAAAAGTTGATATGTTCTAAGTGATTTCTAATTTAAATAAGTTAAAAACCAAAAAAACAAAAGTTAAAGCTGAAAACAAAAAAACAGGCAAAGAAAGATATATATTCCATGTTAATAATTAGGCCGACCTCCCGCTAGCGCACGTTGGTTAGGCCAGCCCAGCTACACCAGTCATCCACAATGGGCTTACTCTCACAACAAGATAACTCCTCCATTAAAGCCCACTTTGTAAACGAGTTTCAGATTGGGCAACCGCCCTCTTTCTCACGGCCGCTGCTGCACTAGAAAAGTTGAAGTGATCGGCGTATCTACACGGCTAGATTTATTATAACTTTTTAGTATCAAATGATAAAACTAAGTGGTTTAAACTATTTTTTATATAATATTTGGGATATAAAGGTCTTTAAGATGAACATATGAAACTTCTTTGATCTTATACTTAGGCTTTGGTTTTTATTTATATAGTAACTTACTGTTAAACAGTATATTTTTTAAGATAAGATTTATAAATAAATTATAGTATAAACTATACTAAATTTAACTGTAACGACCAATCTATTCCATTCGTTCGCTCAGGCTAGATTGCAGTGCTGGGCTTGGCTGCCTGACTATCCGCGGGATTTTGCTGGGCTTCAGAAGATCCCAGGCACGGCCAGTTTACACGGCCTTTTTAACGCATATAGCCCAAGGGCAAACTTTGGGCTCGAGGCCAGCACATATGGGCTCTGGTGCTGGGGGATCAAAACCATAAAACTGCGTAATTGCACAAGATTTGGCGCGCCACGGCTGTGCTTACATACAACTGAAACAGAGCTCAAGCCTGCGCAGATGACATTGCACCAGATGATACTCCAGTTTATTTCGTTTAATCAGTTCATCACCATGGCCTATAGGAGACCAATGATAGTGCAAGTTCAACTAGGTGCATATCTTTGATGGCAAATGCTACACCACCAATACATCCTCGGATCCTCCGAGACAGAGCAAGGTAGGACAGGCAGAGATACACAATAGCAATATCCTTATGGACGAACACAAACATACAATGCGTACCACGGCCCCCTGCTGGGCGATCGAATTAGTTCCATGGGGCGAAGAAATACATCAGGACGGCGTGGGCCACGTCGACGCCAACCTGTTGGGCTCGTGGGAACCGGCCTGCCACGGGCTTGAGCGCCAGGAGGGAGACGCCAAGAATCCAGAGGAGGAAGCCGACGAAGGCGTGCATGGCGTCGGCAGAAGTTGAGACGCCGACGAGTACTGCGCCGCACAGCATGAGAATGCCCCCGGCGTCGAGGAAGAGCTGCTGGACCGGCTCGCCTTCTGGCTGCTCCTGCAACTGATCAGGCACCTCTCGTCGCTCGGCCATTGGGGCGATGTGGTTTGCTTTGCTCTGCGAACGGTGCTATGGAGGAGTGGTGAGGGGGAGGCAGTCGTGCGGTTTTTATAAGGTGGGGATCATCGATAGCACTGCACTCCTACCTATGACTCCCGGCTGCCGTTAACCGGAAGCCCCACGGAGTCTTTGCGCAAAGCAGGGGCTACTTACGCGGAACTGCGATGGCCATCGATAGCGCGCGAAGTTGTTGGAGCTGGGTTAAAAGCCCTTGACTTATCAAGTTGAAAGCCTCTTTTTTTAGTTGAGTTGAAAGTTTCTTGACTTTCCTTTTAGCTAAAAAGATTGAAAGTTTCTTCACATTCCTTTTAGCTAAAAAGTTTCTTCACATTCCTTTTAGCTAAAAAGTTTCTTCACATTCCTTTTAGCTAAAAAGTTTCTTGACATGTCCATCCAACAGACATCCGTGAAGTAGAAGCGCCATGGGTCTAGTACCAAACAAGCACCATATACTAATCACAATTCCTAACTTTTTTCACATGTATATAGTTAAGGCAGTACATTAAAATGAGTGCCACTAAATCTCTAATAAGGCTCCTCTAAGAAAAGAATCTCTAATGAGGTAGACATATCCACAGAAATCAAGTAAAAGGACACCAGTGTAACCCCCCTCCCCCCATTTTTTGAAACAGGGGCATCGTACGTCCCGCGACCGCCCAAGAGTTTAGTTGCAGACAGAATAAGTATCATTTCATGCTCATGAACATTTAAAAGAAAGATTAATTTAATAGAAATAAGATCTAGCGGTCAATTTTTAACAGCTTTATGGGCGTATAAGCCCAAAACTTAACTTACAATCAGAAGAACCGAAGAAAACTTTCACAGAAATGCTCGAGTGCGGTCGTAACCCTAATATGAAAAATTGAAACATACTTTCTTCTTCTGGTATCTGTAGTGGTGAAAATATAGCAAGTTTGAGTACAACCAACAGTACTCAGCAAATCCCTATAGCAGAATGCATTTATAGGGCTATTGTTTATATGCAATGTTAATTCAAAGGATAGTTTTGTATTTATTTTGCGTAAAGCCAGATTTTCAATATTACATTATAATTAGATTCTAAACCTATGACTTAGCCACTTTAACTAAAATAAAATAAATAAGCAAAATGTCCATAAGCATTAGATTATGTGGGAGCAACTCTCCTCACAGGTATTTCATGTTCGGTTTATGGCCTCTGCACATGTCCTTTACTATATTACCATACCATTTTATGAAAACCACATATTGTAGTATTTCAACACGTTGCCCATAATCGAGGACACAACTATTCAAATAGATTATTAACACTCTACAGAGATATACAACTTTACCCACAAGATATGATTATCTCATCATGTCGACCATTACATGTTTCTGTAGATGTGCGACTGAATAATCATAACAAAGTCTTTACAATGCTTGTTTCAGTATTTTCTCCTATCCTGGAGTTATTGACCCTCAGCGCTTAAGGGACTACATTATTAGTTTTTTGCGAGTGCACTCTCACTCAGGGCAGAGACCTTTCAAGTCTCTCTCGGGCAGTGATCCCTTTAGGTTCACCCCTAAACATATTCTTTCCCAGGCAATGACCCCGCAGACCATCCCCAACTGCGCAGAAGATCATATCCAAACAAAACAAATTAGTCGGGTAGGTCTGTCCCATACCGGACTTGTGGTTATACGATCGGTGTAGAAATAAGCGCACACGAATTCGGTCCTTAATCTACTCAGGCGAGACAAACTCAACAATTCAGACCTTGGGTAGTACCTACACCGATCTTAAGATAACCGATCTTAAGATAGCTTCTCGCTCAGATCTCCCATCATTTTATCAAAATTCTCTTTTCCAAGTGGTAACCCATATGACCACTACCATTATCATGTTTTAAATTTTTAGTTAGCAATGTTTGTGTCGTATTTACTATTATCTCTAAAGCATGTCTAAGCACAATCCTTATTTAGCCATATTATTATTGTGATAATCCTATGGTGACAAGAGTGAGGTAATATCAAAAGGGGACATAAGAGGTATTGTTGTATGGTGTAGCTAGGCAATCTATACACACAATAAAGGCAAGCATGCATTTGTATTTGAAATAAAAATATTGTATTTGAAAACTAGGCTCAACATGATCAATTAAGAACTTGCCTCTCTTTTCGATATCTTCGATATTTTCTTGTTGGCTCTACGCCTTCTTCAATTGCTTGTGCAGTTTCTCTGTTGACCGACTCGCTAGGTCCGAATACTAGTGGGGAAGACGAATGCGAATAAGTCCCTGCTTGGCAGAATGCAAACTGGGAACAAAATATAAATAAATGACCAAAAGATAGAAAGAAAATAAGATTGGGTGATTAGGGTTTAGGTGGCGAGTGGTTTGGCTGTTTGGTGTTGGAATCGGGTTAAACGGCTTCAAGATGATCGAGACGGTCTTACATGTATTGTTTGGCTTTCGACAGATGGTTGTGGTTATGAGCAGTATCAGGTTTGGGGTCAGAATGTCATCACAGTGATTTAAAATTTTATCGGAGTCTAAGAATGGGCTTAAGACGGTCAAAAGGGTACACTTATATTTTTAGGGTCTCAACGAATAGTGACGGTGAAAACAGTACTGGACAGGTTCGGACTGACATCGGGGTAGGCTAGGGTTTCACTGGTGTCTAAGATGATAAGACGGAGTGAGAAATGGCAATAACGGGTTCAGGGTGATCAAAAGGAGCATACACATCTTTAAGGTTTCGACGAACAGTATAGGTTTGGATCGTAACAGGTTTTAAACTCAAAACAGTGTTTTGGTGCCTTCAGGTTTTGCCGGTGTCTAATATGGGAAAACGGAGCTAGGAAATGGGTAGACGGGCTTGAAACGATCGAAATGGATGCATATATGCATTTTAGGGTTTTGTGAACAATAACAGGTAAAACACTATTCACACTCGGTATTTTTCTGTTCACGCGGGATCCGTTTGCTACAGTGCCAAGTCAACACTGTTCATCTTCCTCTCCGCGCGGTTACTGTAGCAACCGAGCAAGAGATTTTTGCGACGGCAAATGGCGGTGTTGTAGTGGCTCGCGATGGAATCGGGGACCATGGTTGGGTTCCTGGGACTTAAGGGATTCTATTTTAGGGCCTAGCGGTAGCCGGAGAGCAAGAGTTGGCCGTCAGCGAGGTGAAGAGCTTGGGATGGTTTCTAATGGCACAGGAGCTACAGAGGTGATTATTCTTGTAATTGGCAGCCTTTTATCCATCTCGGGGGAACTAGGGTGGCTTGAGTGGTGGCGGTTTGGGTTGGGGATGGCTGACCTAGGCTATCCACGGTGAGGCCTCTTGGTTGGGCGGGGAAGAAGGTGGCCGACGGGCTATAGCATCGGGGAAGCTTGGGTAAGGGTGGCGATGGAGTACCTAAGGAGGGTGCGGGCGAAGGCAATTGAAACTTAATCGATCGAATAACATGAATTGAAGATTAGCTTACTTGGAGGCTTTTCGACGATCGGTGGTGATATGACGGTCAAGGGCTCAATTAGGGTGTTGGGATGGCTCACTGGACACCAATGCTTTCTAAAGGAGTGTCTTTTGGGTTTTATAGAGGAGCTATGGCGGTTCGGGGTAATAGCCCTATAACTTGGTCAACCGGCACATGGCCAAGGGGAGGGCGCGAGAAGGCTCCCCGAGGTTCGATAGAGGCGGTGCAGAGGTCGGCACAGGATGTGGCACCTTGGGCTAGCATTGCGGCGGTCAAAATTGGCGGCTCTGGCGGTCGGCTGAGAAGGGTGCAGAGGCAACGGCAAAGTTTGGCCTGGAACTTCACCGTAAGTCAAGGGGTGAGTTATAGGGGCTGCCAGGGCTAGGAGGGCAAGGTGTACGGGCTCTGACCTAGCTACAGAGGTGTGGCAACGGTGGCGAAGAACCAGGAAGGCGCAGTGGCACAAATCGAAATGGCGGTGACCCCCCCTTTTCGGACGATGAACAGTGTCCGGTGGCTGTGCCATTCGTGAATGGATGGCGGATATGATTTGGCCAGAAGGACATGGCACGAACGGTCGCAATAGGTATAGGATTGGCTCAAGGATCAGATGAACTCAACAATTTGAGGAATTCAAATTTTCAGTTTGTTTCAACCAGCATGTAAGAAGCAACTATCTTGAGGGCGTCTGTGGGAAGGGAAAGCCACGGACGCTCTCCTTCGAAAATTTTCAACTTTTTGCTTCCAAAAACTTCATATTATTCTGACAACTTTGAAATCGACAGTAGTTTGATACACAATCGACAATAGCAACATCTCTTGTACCAAGTTATTTAACGTTTTCCAGGGTGCACGCCAAACTTGGACGTCGATTGAAAACGCCGTGAACGTTTGCCAGGGTAATCCAAAGGTGATATTGGATCGTCAATGTGCGTAAGGAGACTTTTCTTATTATGTGTGATAGCACAACTATGGTTAGGAAATAGATATGCCTCAATGCGCCTATAAGAGATTAAAAAAGAGAGGGTATGTTCTTTTCAGCTTCTCAAAATGGTTTTTGACTTTTGCTATAATACTTAAACTTTCAAATGGAGTATTTTTTTAAGGTAGAGTTTACAAGTTAATTATAGTACACGTTAAAAACCCAACATCTATATCATCCAAAATCGTAAGCGAGTATCTCGCTCTCTCCGTAATCTTTGTCGCAAACAGCTAAAATTTAAAAATTTTAGCCAAAAACCATAAGTCGCAGCCAAAAAGAACAAGTCCAGATGAGGCAACATCTGTGCCAGAAATTGATACACGTCATGCACCAACTAGTTGTACTTGTACCTAGTTAGCAGTTACAACCTCTCCTCAACTGGTTTCACATCAAAGGGGGCGATTGTTTTAGCGATGGCTTCTGGCTTTTGGCTGAAACTTCACTGTAGCTGGTTTTGCTTTTTGGGCATAATTAATTTTAAAAAATATAAAAATAGAAAAACATGTTAACCCATTAGGGACAATACAAAGGAACACGGGAAAAAATAAAATACAAAAAAGCCTAAAATATCTTTAAAAATTCAGAAAAAATGAAATAGTAAATAGTGAAAAAAAACAGAAGCTAGAAGCTGAAGCCAAAAAAAAGCCGAAACGAGCGGGGTCAAAATCTTGTTTCATTTCTGTCTTATGCATTTAACTATTATTGTAATTGTGTGTTGTAGTCTGCTACAGTACATAGACTCCATTTTTTTTACAACTCAATGGCTTTGTTGAGAACATCACAACTCAATATTTGTTTTAGGCCCTGTTGGGAAATTCGGAGGAATTTCACAGATAATAGTTAAATTTCCTCAAGAATCGGGAAAAGAAAATGCCCACGTTCCAAATGAGGCCTCAAATAAAAGCTGATGTTGTGGTTGAGGTCTTTTTGATTTCTTATGTTTGGAAGTCATCCTGGCAGGCGGAAATTACCAGGTCCTACGCATGTAACGCATCTTTTCAACTATAAAACACGACCCAAAGTCCAAGCACACTTTGGCGTTCGGGCTCGCCCAGGCCCAAGCCAGTATCGTCAGGCCAGGCCGAATTTGCTGAACTTGACAAGGCCTGGCCCTTATTTAAGACAAGAATGTGGTTTATGATTTTTGGTAAAATTTTGAATTTTAATTTTTTACAATAAAGATTACGGAGAGATACTCGCTTACGATTTTAGATGGTACAGATGTTGATCTTTTAACATGTACTATAGTAAACTCAGTTACAATAAAAAAATCAGCTAAATACAATAAAAAAAATCATAAATCTTCGCCATTCTAAATGCTCCACTTTGTGGTTTGTCTTTCGGGCTTCGACAGTTCTGTATCGGTGTAATGATTTTTTGTACTGTTGGTCTATCAGCTCTATATCTATCTTAATTTCATCTTTTCACCAATAGTACTTGAGTTTAAATTTTCATCAATTTTCCTTGAAGTCAGTAAGTTGTTAATCACCAATAATGCAATTTTGTCAGGTACGCTGTAACAAGATGTCATAACAAAATACTTTCCCCGTGTTCCCGCAGCAACGCGCGAGGAGTCACCTAGTCGTATATATATAGCTGTACTTCTTGGGGGAAACGTGTGTTTGCAGTTTATGTGTGTCCAGTTCGTGCTATCAGAGCGAAGAACGAAGCGCACGATGAGATCGTACGGCCTTCTCCACGACGGCGCCAAGCTGCTCTCCGGCCGGCAGGGCCTAATTGCTGAACGTGACAAGGCGAGGCCACCTGCCCCTTTCACGGCCTGGTCCGCGGTAAATATCACCGAGCCGGGCTGCCAAACGCAACGCGCGCCCAGGTGAGGTGAGTGACAGAGCGCAACCTGAAGTTATGGAAAGCACAGTACCTCACAAAGAAGCGAAGCGAACAGAGTAACCGCAACATTAATTAACAAGTACAAGAAGCGAAGCGAAGCCCAGTGACGGCCGGGCACACTGCCAGATTTAAGTCACCCTGCTTATTTACGAACAGAGATATAGCAAGGAGCACATCGATCCCACGGCGCGTGCGTACCCCGGCCGCCTGAGGCCAGGTGCGAACTAGTTCCAAGGAGGGAAGAAACAGTTGAGCACGGCGTTGGCCACCGCGGCGCCGACCCGCGCGGCTCGTGGGCACCGGCGCGGCGCGGGCATGTGCGTCAGGAGTGACACGCCAAGAAGCCACATGACGAAGCCGAGAAAGGCGTTGGCAGCGGCCGTGTTCCCCGCAGCTGAGACTGGCGAATGCGCCGCACAAGATGGGCACGCGGCCGGCGTCGAGGAGGAGGTGCGCGGGACGACGGCCGGCACGTCGCGCAGCTCCTGCGGCTGCGGGTAATTAGGCGTCTCTCCTCGTGCCATTGGCTCGGTGTCAAGGGGCCCGAAGACTGGGGGGAGCCGGGGTGGGGATCCCCACGACCCCACCGGATCTATGCACTCCCACTCAGTCTCTGTCACCACCTGACTCAGCATGCATACACAAAAGCTCACCTCTGAATGCACTTGGATTATTATATTAGATATGGCTGCCTGCCGACTATGTATCCTAACTCGACCGATCCAACCGATCAATGATAAAAGTGGAAGAACAATATGGTACAAGATGTGATATTTTTTTGGTGCAAAACTTCGAATCTCTCGCACATTGTTTGTCTATTTATAGGCTTGGGACAGGGGCCAATTTTTTGGGCAAAAATAGGTATATGATGTCTATATATACATATACATAGACTAAATACTTAACATTTGCACTACTCTAATGTATATATACACACACATATATGATCTAATTATATATTTTTAAAAAATATTTATGATTTCAGTTGTAATAAGATATAATTTGTGCTAGGTACGTTGAACTTTCGCGTTCGCACCTCTTATCACCAAATTTGTAGGTACACCGCTGGCCTGGGAGATAAGAGTCCAGCCGTGATAAATTTGATATAACCCTGCAATCGTATAGCAATACGAAAGGTTTTAGTCTCGAAACAATTCCAACAATCCAAACTTGTGCGCCGTTAGGCCCGTTTCTGTGACACATCAGTCCATATAAAATTAGACTTATGATGATTCATATGTATGTACATATAAAAGTGTGAATTAGTCTTATATTACTAGTTTAGTATAAAAAGCACCAATATATAAACTCATAGGCACCATTGGTAAAAACCTCTGGTTAACAGTTTTGCGCGATGTGAGGACGAAAACGCAAGCAGATTGTTACGTGTGCATAGTCTATCCATAATGCGGTTAGACCTAAACTGGTTTGGACCTTAGAATGTTACAAATGGTATCAGAGTTGACCCTTGCGGTATACGAGCGCGTACGGGTCAGGGGCGTGGGCATATGACGCATGGCACGTGTGGGTCCGGAGTGGACACACGACATGGTATATGTATCAGCACTGGATGCACGGATGTATGCCAATAGGGGGAGATCCTGATCATTTGCCATGTGGATATGTTGGACCAACGAGGACGTCGGGTTCTTTGAGGGAGGTATATGTGACACCTCGATCCATGTGAAATTAGGTCTATGATAGTCCATGTGTGTACATATAAGGATGTGAATTAGTCTCATATTGTTAGTTTAGTATAAGAAGCACCAACATATAAACATATAAGCACCATTGATAAAAACCTCCGGTTAACCGTTTTACACGAAACGAGAATGAAAGCGCAAGCAAGTTGTTATATGTGTGTGGCTTATCCATAATACGATTAGGCCTAAACTGGTGTGACACCTCGGTCCATATGAAAGTAGACCTATGATGGTCCATGTGTATGTGCACATGTGGGTATGAATTAGTTCCATATTGCTAGTTTAGCATGAGAAACACCAACATATAAATCCATAAAAACCATTGATAATAACCTCCGGTTAACCGTTTTACGTGAAGCGAGGACGAAAGCGCAAGCAGGTTGTTACGTGTGCTTGGTTTATCTATAATGGTGTTAAGTCTAAACCGGTTTGGACCCTAGAGCATTACAAATGGTATCAGAGCCGACCCTCGTGGTTACACGGGTGTGTACGGGTCAGGGGCATGGGCATATGACGCATGACGCGTATGGGCCTGGAGTGGACACATGGCATGATATATGTATTAGCACTAGACACACGGATGTGTACCAAGAGAGAGAGATCCTGATCATTTGCCCCAGTGTAGGTATGTTGGACCAACGAGGACATCGGGTTCTTTGAGGGGGTGTATGTGACACCTCGGCCCATGTGAAAGTAGGTCTATAATGGCTCATGTGTATGTGCACATGAGAATATGGATTAGTTATATATTGTTAGTTTAACATAAGAAGCACCCACATATAAACCCATAGAAACCATTGGTAATAACCGCTGATTAACTGTTTTGTGTGAAGCGAGGACGAAAGCGCAAGCAGATTGTTACGTGTACGTGAGTTATCTATAATAAGGTTAAGTCTAAGTCAATTTAAACCCTAGGACGTTACAACTGGTTTAGACCCGAGAGCGTTACAATCTCTTTTATTCTACTGGCACCGGCAGGTTCAAGCTAGATGGTGAGTTTTGGACATATGTAGCTCTTTTGATCATCGAAATACCAAAACTAGCTCTCAGAGTATCGAAATTCCTTTTCTAGCCTCCTCCGTGACCGCGCGTTTATCCCGTGACGACACGTGTTCAATCGTGCGGTCGGGGACCGTACGACTACACTGTTCACCGTAGTCGTGCGGTCCCCGATCGTACGACTACACTGGTGGTGATACGTGTCACTATCAGATAAACGCGCGGTCACGGAGGGGGCTAGAAATAGAATTTCGATATTTTGAGAGCTAATTTTGGTATTTCGATGATAAAAAAAACTATATACGTTTAAAATTTCTAGATGGCAAACTCTGTACATGTATACTCGTGGTGACTGGATCACGCACACAAGTACACGCGTGGGATCCACACGCAGAACAAAGGCAGCAGCCACCCCTCTTGTCTTTTTCTCCCAGTTTCTTCGCCTGCTACGGTGGTACCTTTGGGGCTTTTGGCCTTATCCTTTCCGCATCACAAACCCTCAGTGCAAGCTCTCTTTTCATATCCCTTCTCCATAATTCGCGACACCGAACTCGTCCAAAAAATCTGCCTTTTTGTATGTGTATTGTGCCATAAATTTAGTGTGCAGCTAGCTTTCACGGATCCAAGTTTACTTAAAAGTAACATTTGACGGTTAAGACGACTGAACATGTGGTTTTCCTTAATCGTAAAATGTTACTATCGTATAGTACCACCATCTATTCAATCTACATGCCACTTTACTATCTAAGTTTAAGGCCATTTTATAAAGTTTCATGAATCTTAGCTCAAATGACATTGTAATGGCTGTTAATTTTTTCTGAGATATTCAATTAAAATAAAATAAAATAAAAATATTGTTATATTTCTACGGTAATACAAATGAAAAAGAGAAAAAGAAAAGGAGAGAGAGAGAAAAGGCATATTACAAAGATAATAATTTTAAACAATTTTAAATTCTTGAAAACTAGAAGCTATGTTGTTTAGAACCGAACGTAAATTTTGGTGACATGTAAAGCCAAGGTTCAATTATTGTAAAGATTTTTCAGGGGTGGCGAACTAGCAGTTAAGAAATCGTGTACAGATCAACAAGTACATAGTAATTAAATCATGTCGTATAGAATTTGCAGAGCCCAGTTAGGTCAAGTCTAGCACGTGCCTTAGGTTTTTTTTTTTAACACACGTCGTGCACAGGCTAAAACTGACATTTCTGAAGGGCAAAGAAAGACGGGAGAAAGGCCCAGATCCGTTCTTGCCTCCTTGGTCGGGAGACTGGGACAGCCACCCCGCATAGCTGCATAGGACGGCGTACTTTCCAACATGTTGCTGCATTAAGGAACGCGATAAAGTAACGCCATCTGACCTGCAGTTACTGCTAGTGCTAGCTAGTCTTCGGAGAACTATCTGCACATAGGGAATATAGACAGTTAAAGTCCCGCACATTTGAGTTTAGCTTTCTAACTTTTAATTTATTTTTTACTATTATTTATTTATTTTTTATAATTTTTAGTTTTTTTATAGATTTTTCGTATTTGTTTGTATTATATGTGATGATTTATCTTTTTTATTTTTAAATTTTTTAAAATTAATTATACTAAATAAATCACCGTCAGTTACAGTATAATTTTAACCAAAAACTATTAAATTTCAGTTCAACCGAGCGATCTCTAAATAAAGCGATCGGACCCAATAGCCATCAGCTACTAGATGCGGAGGATAATAGTTTCGAAAAGCAGTATCTCATGTCAAAACATATAACAACAATTTCCCAAAGAAGCACGTGGAACGACGGGAGTACAATCATACATACAGTACAAGCACGACACACGATTTGATACCGGCGGATATGAAACAATAGATGTAACGTCCTAGAGTTCACATTAATTTAGGTTTAACCCCATTATAAATAAATTATGTACACGTAACAACTTATTTACACTTTCGTTCTTGTTTCGCGCAAAACGGTTAACCGGTGATTATTACCAATGATGCTTGTGGGTTTATATGTTGATGTTTTTCATGCTAAACTAGCAATGTGAAATTAATCCACATCCTCATATGCACATACATATAGGTCATCATGGGCCGAGGTGTCACAGTAAAATTACAAGCTACCGTTTTACGACTACCAGTAACGATGCACCACGACGGGTTGATGGAACTGCAATACAGAAACATTGAAGGACTATATGAGAAGTTTAGGATAATGCTATGATAAACTATTGTAAATTTTGTGGGGGTGATTGTTTTATTTTACAAAGATTGTATTTTATCTGGATTATTTTCTAAGTTTTTTTTCAGAAAAATGATAGTACCGCAGCATGGTGTGGTGTCAGTCATATCGCTGTGCGATAGTACCGATTTTTTTACTTGGCGGTAGTTATTTTTCAGAGAGGTTCAGTTGTGAGGTGCGAGGTGCGGTAGTACCGACCGAGATAGAAATTTGGGGATTTTAGAAAATTAAGTCATTGATTGAGTTTGATTGATTTAGGTCAGTTCATTAATATTGCATGAAACATATTTTGACTAACGTGGATCAAGTTGTTAAGAACTTGTATTCGAAAACGATTTCTTTGTTTTTAGATGTGCAAGGTCACTTGAAGTCAACTATGATCAACGACGAAAATCGTGGTTACGATCATGGAGGAGCCAAGAATCAGAACAATCAAGGATAATGGTGAGATGGTGAGCTCAAGTATGGTACGAGAAATGCAGAAAATATTGAAGGAAAGTTCAAATGGCCGATTTGTACCATATGGTTTGATCAGTTCAAGTGAGCCGTGGTCCGGTGAAACCGAAACGAGATAGACTTGTTGACGCGTGGCAAGTCAGTGGTGCACCTATACGTGGCAAGCATGGCGATTGTTTACAATAAAAGGAGATAACTGGGTCAAAAAATAGTATTTTGTTAGTTTAACCAAAATACCTAAAATAACTTTGAAAAAAACTGTGGCGTGTGAGCGGCACTTAGAAAGGCTGTTTAGGTTATGGAGAAGCTGGTACGATCAAGTTGGATCAAAACTTAGAGCTTAGTAGATTCGAGCTTATACTCTTTAAAAAATGTGCATAAGTGTGATGTATGATTTAAAATCTATGTGTGTAGGGTTATCGAGTTTTTTCCTTTGTGCTAAATGGATAGTGTTGGATATTGGTATGAAATTGCTCATGTGTACCGTATGCACCTATATATGAAATACTGAACCGTTGATCCTACCATGCTTGCTTTGTTTCGAACTATTGATGCACCATATCGCGTTGTGCCTAAGTAAACATTTTGGCACCATGATAGAATTCTTCAGGCGGCATGCTGTAAAACTTACGATGCTTGGATGGCTCAGGCCAGTACGTCAGAGCAAGCGATCGGACCCCAATAGCCGTCAGCTACACAAGGCGGAGGATAATAGCTTCGAAAATACAATCAGCAGTATCTCATGTCACAACACATGGCAACAATTTCCCATACAAGCACGTGGAACGACGGGAGTACAATCATAGATACAGTACAAAGCACAACAGCACGACATACGATTTTGACACCGGCGGATATGAAACCAGGACACGGGAACAGAGTGAAATAGAGCATTACATGCTTACACACAGATCATAGTAATTATCTTTATTCCTTACTACTACTCGTAACGATGCACCGCGACGGGGGTGT
Organism: Melocanna baccifera; assembly: GCA_036346265.1. Classification (NCBI taxonomy): domain Eukaryota; kingdom Viridiplantae; phylum Streptophyta; class Magnoliopsida; order Poales; family Poaceae; genus Melocanna; species Melocanna baccifera. Next base: position 1,453,414 of record CM070693.1, on the reverse strand, counting down.
GTACCTGGCCTCCCAAAAGCTGTCTAATTCGCCGGCGCGAAGAGATAGTTCAAGAGGGCGTTCGCCGCGGCAGCGCCAACCCGCGCAACTCCGGGAAACCTGTACGCCACCGGCGAAAATGTCAGCAGGAAGACGCCAAGGAGCAGGAGAGCGAAGCCGACAAAGACATGCTCGGCGTTTGCAGCCGGGTTGCCGAACGAGTAGGTGACGACGAGCCAGCCGCCTAACACGACGACACTGCCGGCGTCCAGGAAGAGCTGCTGCAGGTGATCAAGGCCGGCGCGGCCACGGATCACCTCCGGATCGTCGTGCTGAGGTTCGTAAGCCATCTCCCGGATTGCACCGGGCTTTTCGGCCGGTGTCGCCTGCTTGGCTTGGGGGCTATGTGGTGAGAGGGGGACTAGCTGGCCGTCGGCTCCCGATTTATACGACGGGCCAGATCCATGCGCTCCCACTCGGGTCTCTTATCACCACCTGACTCAGCATGTATATACAAAGCTAGTCTGCCGAGTATATATGTATCCTAACGCCTCTGAATGCACTTGGATTACATTAGATATGGCTGCCTGCCGAGTACGTATCCTAACGGAGTAACAGTGCATATATAGCCACATAAAGTATCGCAAAAAAAAAATTACTCCCTTCGTTCCTAAATAAAGGCAATTTTATAATGTACGATGTCAAAAATTTATGATGCCCCTCGAAAACTATTTGCACATGGCATGGAGGAATAGAGACAATCATAGATACAGTACAAGCACAACAGCACGACACACGGGAACAGAGTGCTTACGCACAGATCATAGTAATTATCTTTATCCTTTACTACTACTGCAACGATGCACGGTGACGGATTGATGGAACTGTAATATGAAAACATCCTGTCAGAATGATTCGCATATCCTTACTACACATAGCCATATAAAAAAACACAAGCAGACACACACGGAGAATGTTGAGAAGTTCCGCTAAAAAAAAGAAACAGGTCAACAGACCCTTCTGAAAAAAAAACACACTAAAAGCTGACATGATAGTTGTTTGCGTTCCATAGCTCCTATGGGTCCTTCCGAGACTTTTCTTCGCTACGATGTGTGGGTCCGTGAAATTGACGAACATCGTAAACCGATAGTACAGTGTTTCGACTTATTTTTTACTGTTTAATATTGTAGTTAGTTTATTTTATATTATAGCTAGCTTATAATATAATTAAACTTAAAAAATAAAAAAGATGTTAGTCTATCATAGATAATGTAAAGGAATACGGAGAAAAAAAAGACAAAAAGATAAAATTAAAAAAACTAAAAACTAAAGTCCAAACGAACAAGACCTTATCATGTAGAGATATCCACTCGTCATAGAAGTGGATATTAGATATATAGATGGACAAACGTCACATAAAAACCATGCCAAATCGCCTTTGCCTCACCAAACGGGCCACCTGGCATGGCACGGTACATGCTATTAGACCCGGCACAACTGGGCCGAATAAGTATCGTGTCGTGTTGTGCCAGTCCACATGTTTGCCCTCCAACCCAGGCATGGGACGAGGAGGGGTTGGACTGTGTCGGGTTAGCTTAGACATGCTTAGTCAAATGGACCACCGATGGATCATTGATTTTACTACCATAAGTAATTTTATTGCTAGTCGCTGCGTCGCAAAATTTTTTACTACTAGTTATAAGTAATTTTTACTCCTAAATCACTCGTTCACACTTAAAGGAGTGCAATAACCCTAACACATGTTAAAGTTAATCTTGTTTTAGTAGGCTTGGTTTATTTTTGAAGAGTTTGTTTAGTATTTACAAAGTATACATATAGGAGTAGAGAAAGAAAGTAGGAATCTAAGCAGGATTAGGAGTCCGAGTGCTAGATTTAAAATTAGTCTTTATAAGGCACAATAGTTATGTAATTGAGGTAAGAGAAAATGAGGGGAGAGGAAGAGAAATAAGAAGAAAATAGTGAGTGGTTGGTACTCCGAAAAAGTATATCATCGTGTGCAAGAGATGAGCATGAGTTAAAATTTCTACAACGCAAGTGATTTTACTGTCAACTGTAAGTAATTTTATAATACTACCACAGAAGAGTTGTTGTGATAGGCCAGCCCGCCGTGTCAAGGTGCCGGCCCAAGAACGATACGTTCGGTTAGGCTGGGCCAGCACGACTCGTATGTTTATGCCATGCTTGGGCTGAACCAATAGTATTGTGTCTTGAACCGGCACATTTAGCCCAATCCGTTTGGCCGGGTTTATTGGGCATGTCACGACTTTACAACACTTTCGAGCAGGAAGTAGCATGCTAAATAATGTGACGTTTGATTCGGCTTTTCATTTTCCTTTTGTTCTTTTCATTTTCTTTTATTTTTATTTTTCATCCCATAGAGATGTATTTTTTTTTCTCTCTTTCATTTTCCGCCGTGGAGATGTGAGGGTAACTAAACAAGAACCTACATACTTAAGCAGACATTAGAAGGAAATCGACCAGGCACCTCGGTTGAAGCTCAGTTGCCGCCAAACAAGTAGTCCCGGAGAGCCCTCGCAATTGCCATGCCAATCCTCGTGGCTCTCGGGAACCGCTCGGCGACAAGCGCCAGCAGCGCGAGCCACACGCCGGTGAGGAAGAGCAGGACCCGTGCGAGGGCGTGATGCGCGGTCGACGTCGTTCGCTTCCTCGAGTAAGCCGGGGATGTATCGATCGACAGCTTCCTGACTCGCCATTTTCACTCACTTGGAAGGTAAACCTTGTATCAAAACAACCGTCTCTGTGACCGGAGGGAGTATAAATCTAAAAACTACTTCGCCCGTGCACTTTGATTTGGACTCGTGTCAAAGTTTCCGCTGCAGTAAAATCTACCGGCCCATCAGCACTGCACTGTGATGCGCGTGCGGTAGTGCTAGTAAAAAAAATTTGTGCGTAGCAAAATTATGTCGGCACTCGCAGGCAGCCTTGAGCAATAGTGCAGTGCAGTACAGTAGTGCCTTTCTTTTCACCTGTCAGAATCGGTTTAAGTTACTTTCGATTCTACCTCGTGGTCAATTCAGTTCTACTCCTAGTGAGGCGGCAGCGGCAGTTGGTACTAGTACTGGCTCGGTGCTTTGGGCGCAGTACTTTTCTGCCTTTCGACCGGGAGGAATTTGGATGCTTGGTGAAGTGAGTCGAGCGGTCCTTCTCTTCTTTCCGGGTATGGCGAGAGGGGGAAGATCAGATGTGCAAAGGTGCAAATCAGATGGAGGGGAGGCCCAATATTTGTAACATCGAGACAATTGAACAAATCCGCCTCCGTTAGTACCTTATTACGTTCCTTCTACCCGCTTTCAATATTCACATCCTCCCCCCCTCATTTTTTCCCCGTTGTTTTGAACGTCACCGTGCAATTTCTTTCTTTTATTTCAAGCACTCACCAGCCCTTGTTTAAATTACATCCGAATTTTTCCCCAACGATAACCCTTGTTTAGCATACCTCATTCCTGAGAAAATTGACAAGACCAACACCGTACAGACATTATCTTTTTTTAAGAAACATGTTGTTGAGACCCTGAGCATAAAATATTAGCGCATCAACATTTTAAGAACATCACCATCAATCGTAATTTCCCTAAAAGATAACATTAATAGTAATAATATTGTTGAGTATTGAGTTAACATAAAGGTGTTTAGCCTGACTAAAAGATTGGCCATTTTAAACAAATTTGGGGCCACTCCAAGTAGCTTATAGCTACAGCTTTCGGTTGTTGGTTGAAATTGCACTGTAGCGACTGTTAATTTTTTCTGAATCGTTTAATTAAAAAAATAAGAAAAAAAAAATAAAAAACCATTATATCTTCACGGATAATAAAAAAAGAGAGAAAGAAAGAAAACGCAAAAAAGCAAAGAAAAGGCAAAATTAAAAGTCGACAAGTTTTAAATAGTTTCTGTCTTTTAAAAGTCGAAAGGCAGAAGCTGTAGCCATTTAGAGTAGAACCGTAAGGGGTGCGTTTATGTAATTTCTCTTAGTTGTGGTGGGTGAAGTGGTTATCATGCAGGAGCTGCGCGACAAGTCATCCGTGAGAGTGGTCTGTGTTGATCATTCAATGTTTGGTGACTTCCGGCGAATGATATCAGGTCGGTTCTCGAAGAAAAAAAAAGAGGCACCTTTCTATAGTTATGTGTCGTGTCGATTTGTGTTCGCTTCGGTGACATACGTCCATGTTTATGGTCTACCATAGACTCATCATAAGCCGTACGGGGACGTTCATTTCGGTTTAATAAGCCACTTATTTTTCCTGAAGTTGATTTATTTTACACTATAATTAATTATAATTTATTTTAATATAAGTAAATTTTAAAAAAATAAATATAAAAAACAGATTAGTCTATCACGAATAATACAAACGAATACAAAAAAAATAAAAAATCTTTAAAAAGCTAAAAAATCATAAAAAACGAAAATTAGAAATAACAAAAAAATAAATCAGAAATCACAAACTAAAGCCAAAATAAGCGGCTAATAACCTGCAGGTTTTTATCAGTTTATGCTACGCATGCAACACGGAGAGCGAGCGAGCGAGCGAGAACGGCAGAAAACATCCTCTCATCGGGCAACTTGGGTTTCGGGGCATGGGTCCATCCGTCCCTTTCCAGTTTTCTTCATGTTGCCGCTTGCCCTCAGATCAGATTCAGCAGAATCATGTCGCGTTCACGCACCACGCACTATGCGCTCTGGCTCTCGCGCACGGCACAGTGGTAGACTCCCAACTCCAACATCCATAGCTTGCAATCACACCTAAGGATAGCAATTATACCTGTTTACTCATGTATCTATAGATAAACATCCTAATAGAGTCAGATATGAGATATTTTTTTTGCCTACACGGGCATAGGTGAGCTTCACTCATATCCGTCTCACCCGTTTACCTGCGACATACACTGATAGGTGTGATGCACTGTTGACGTGTGAATATGATACATTGTTGATTTAAATTAAGTATACCTCTCTATTTGTTCTTTTGGTTCATTAGTTGGCATACTCTTAGTTAAGTAATTTAAATTAAGTATACCTCTCTATTTGTTCTTTTGGTTCATTAGTTGGCATACTCTTAGTTAAGTAGGTATTTTCTTTCATGAGTTGGTATACTTTTAGTTGACAGTTGAGAGTGGATTTGTATTTTATTAGTTGATAGTTGATGTATGAATGTGAATATGTGATGTATTGTTCGTGGGTATACGGGCATGCCTGCAGGCGATAGGTATCCACGAGTGATAGGCATGGTTCTTCGCTTGTCGTCCTTCGCGGGTATGCCTGTAGGGGTAAATCGGAGTCATGGGCATGGGTATAGACGAGCCCTACCATGCCCACCACCCTCGATTGCCATCCCTAGTCACACCTCACATGCATGACACCCACACGCTACAAGAGGCGAGGCAATCTTTCCGAGGCAACCTATCGGCCCCATCGTCATCGTAGGCCCACCCATCAGTCATGCCACCACTCAGCCTGCTAGTACTAGTTGGATACTTGCTGGATTCCAGATTTTGTTCAGGAAGCAAGTGTGCCACTAGGGATCAGCACCTCTGGCTCATGTGTGAATCCACAGTCTAAACTCGGTGCACTCGGCAGCCAGCAGTAGCTCACAAGGAGACAAACTCAGGCCGACTCATGAGGCAGTACTTGGCCTAAGAAGAAGGACTGCAACACGCCGAGGCACCTAGCGCTGCCCATGAGTGGCAATATTGTATGGGTCTATTTGATCGATATCGAAGCGTCGAGCGTGTCGCGCCCTCCTCAACACCTATTCGTCTCTCGTGATCGCAGGAGTTAGGAGACATGTGTTGTGCCCCATTGCTGCACCAAGCCACGTAGCAACCGGTAGTTGGAGAACAAGAGAAATTGGTCGCCGTTAGCTACCCTTGCTTGCCATCTTGTCGAAGCGTTTCTTAGCCCCGGTTCCTATTGCCTTGTGCCCTCGTCAGCCAAAGGAGATTTATGCTCACCCGATTATATGTACTTTACTCCAAGTTTCTCTCAATTCTTACGATTTATTTCACAAACAGGACTAAATTTGAGTTAGAGTTTTGGTATGATGATTTTTTTGATTTATTTTTGTCGAATTGTAGAATTAAGATTTAGGATTTCAGTTTAGGTTTTTGGAATACCAACCTAGTTCATTACAAATCGCAGACAAAATTGTAGTGATATGTGATTGTGATATATGTGCTCATATTGGACCAAGTTTTGGATTTATCTTAGAGTATTTGATTACAATATCAAGTAAGTAAACTTCAGCTTATCTTTTTCTATTATAGTGTTTTTGAAATATTGAACATAGCACTATTTAATTGAGTTTTCAATTAAATGGTAGATAAATTTATGAAACAGTTTCTAAAAAGGAAGAAGCCTGATAATGCTACTAATATTGGTAAACATTTTGATCACTATTTCTTTGTAATCGTACATTGGCATCGGTTATATTGAATTACTGATGATAAAATTGCCTAACACATTATTATTTAGTACAATATTGCTTGAAAAATTTATATGTTGTATATGTACGGTGAAGTGGAGAACCTAGTTAATTTTTTATTCTAGCTCCACCCCTGGGCGCCACTATTTTAACGACGAGATTCTCTGCACCACACATTCTCCGTTCTTTTTGTCTTTTAGGTTTTTAGTTTCTCAAAAAATCAAAATAAACAGACGGCTTTTGAAGCGGATTTTTCAGACAATTTCCCTACTCTAAAATCATATATACCATTTGATATTTTTATTATCTATCATTATCTTAAAAAATACTGACAAAAGCCAACCAAACCACCAACTCCCAACTCAAAAGAACCGTGTTTATCTTTCAAGGCTAGAAGCAGCTGTGCTTTGTGCGCATGCGCTTGCCTTTGTACTGTACCCCGAGTGTGTCACACAGTACGCCGTACACGTGTCCGCTCTGGCGCATCAACGGCGAGGATGCGCTGTCCAGAAAGGTCCTTCGGACCCGTCATCTAAGGGAGCTCTGTTGTGAGACGGAACGTGGTACGCTCCCCCGCGGATTCACCATCGCCATAGATTGCTCGTGCCTTTCCGGTTCGGAGATGCTCCTTTTCATCTTTTCTTAGAAACAAATAAAATCCCTTTTCACTGCTAAGCCAAGTTGAACTGTTTTTTTTTTTGTTATGTAACATTTCCCTGCCTTATTATGTTAAAATTTGATGCCATTTTGTTGTACACACAAACTCGCTACACGTTTAAAATAGGAAAATTGATATAACGGGTCGATCTCCATGTAGGAAATGTCAATTGTATAGAGTTTTCTTCTTCACAATATAATTTGATTTTTTCCAATTTACTGGCGAGCCTTGTATACGTACACAACGACGCAGAGAGAGATTTCGCAGAAACAAAGCTTGGACAAGAATCAGGGTGACTATAGGTAAAGTAGTATAAGTTTGTACAGTACTATATAAATTATGAATTTATGTCTATTTTCTAGACTGAAGGCTATAGAAGTAGTGGAGGTTTTTATCCACTATACACGTGTTCAATAAATTTCTAAATTAATAATTTGAAATTCTTTTATAACCTAAAAACCTTTATTTTTCTATAAGGAAGATGATGAACAAGAGAATGAGAATGAGGATTCCAAGGAAGATATATTATGGGTATGCAGTGCATTTTGCTAATAATATTTGCTGTATACTTTTATACTCACTCTTACTATCATTATTTTTTACTTAGAGAATAGCCAGCCCAGACTCTCACTTGGTATGGACACAGCTTACCCTAAAGAATCCTATACTGAGTGGGAGGGTGATGGATACGTGAACGAGCCGTATAAGGTGAGCACCTCATATGAAACTTAGGACAACTAGGGGGGCACAATCCCGTGGAGTATATAAAGTTTGCATTATGCCTTTATCTATAGGACTCGACGGGTGATTAGATGTTGGGCGAAAAGCTTATTTTAGGTATTGTATTATTATTCGAGTTCTAGTGGTCTTGTACTAGACTACATCCCTGCGTGGCTATGATTATGTAATATTTGTATATGTCTTTAATTATCGTTCCGCTGCAATATTTTGATAGGCTTATTATTTATTGAAGCGGTGTTATACTAGGTAAACAAATAATAATCTGTTGATCAGTGTTATTACCCTTGACGTTGGTGTCGCCGCGCGCCGTAGCCCACCAGTTTGACAAACGAGTACCTTTTTCCCAGGGGAAAAAATGTAATCAACCAAGAGAAATTTGGCAAAAGCGGGTGGTGTGGTCTATTTCATTCTCATTATCCCCTGTTCTGTTCGTTACCGAGAAAATGATCAAACATTACGAAATGGAGGGAGTACTGCCTCCATCCATGCTCATTACGTTCCAGCTAAGCATAGAATCGTAGTCCGTTTAGATAGTAGCCATGCTAAGGTCCTCGAGGAATATTTTGACAAACCAATGCGAAATTGAAACGATCCGCACAATTACCAGGGGGTAATTATGCTACTCAACGGATTATTATTCGTTTTAGCCGATAGAACATCGCGTTAACGAATAATAAACCCATCAGAGTGTTCCAACGGAACAATAATTAGAGACAAAACGATATTACAAAGATATCGCCACGCAGGGCTAAAATTCATTACAAAGCCGCAAGGACTCGAATATTACAATAATGAGGAAACCTAGGAGTAATTCCGATCGTCGCCTCCATCTCTTATTCTCCGTATTATGAGTTTGTAGTATTCCACCTGGTTAATACTTAAATCCATTCATGTGGTCTTCACCAGATTCTAGCAATCCTCCAGTTCATCAGGCATCTAGAGAAAGGAATTACTAGCAAGGGTGAGTACAAGGTACTCAGCAAGCGTTATTATTAGCAACATGCACTAAATGCTCTTCCACATTTCCAGGAATATAGGTTTATATTCCCAATCTCTTGTTCATTCTCAATCTTTTTTTTCTCATTATCAATCCTTTTCTCATGATTATAGAAAATAGGTTTTGTTGTTATGTTTGGAAAGAAGTTCATATTATTAATTTAGAAAGCTATCGAACATTCGTATGAACGGCAAAAACCCCCATAAGTTTCCGTGATCTCCTTTCCCGGAGACAGGCATGAATTCATGATTTGTATAGCGTTGCGTAAGCTTGTATCACTTTACCCATCATCATTCTGATCCTACGGGCCCATGGGTTTCCACATATCTTATGCAGAGGTCCCCCAACCTGCCCTTCTGTCCCTACCAAGGCAACCTCTGTCCACCCTTTTATTAATCTATACGGCCGACTGCTCTGTCAGTCGCCGATTCTTCTTTCTTTTTTTCCTTCTCAATTTCCTTTCGATTTAAATATTTGTCATTTGCATGCAGGGTGGTATTAATTTAATAGAGAAATACTTTATTTTACTGCAAATACTCTAATCATATGCTCAAAAGAAAAGCTTGCCTGGACTTTAACCACAGATTTGGATTCAAGTAGGATAAGGTGGAATCCTTCCCATGACTCGGATATTTGCCTGCAATTAAATACATCGGCTACGACTTAATTTACGAAAATATAATAAAGTGCGAGGTGTTGAGGTGATAGTGCACCTAAGGTGAGGCTTCGCTCAACTTAATCCTGATAGTGATAATCTGAGTTGATTTCGCTACGATACTTGTGGTTTTATATTATTGCCTTAGCGTTGCAAGTGGTGGTTTAGCGATGATGTATATCTGACGTGTTGATTTCCTGCAGTTCATCGATTAAACGTGATTAAATAATGCACGTACAAATTAACGACGAACGTTACTCCTAGCCGATTTCACGTATGCAATTCTATTTATTTAATTCTTCGTATGCGAGTATGTAATTATCTACCTCTCTAACGGATTTTAAGTCTCAAGGTTATTCCGATGTATTCTTCTTTTTATATACCGGTGCTTGGCTCGTATTTAAAATGCGCCTGACGAGTTAGATCACAAATATGAAAGAATTCATATTTTAATTAAATAAGCAACTAAATTATGCTAAAGCATCCCTATGCGATCTCCGAATTTTATCTTAGCTAGTTGTGGAGTTTTACAACTTAAATGTTAATTAAACCACCGTATACAAGTTTAATTAATGCATGCGATCTTAATAGTCGCACACTTTTAATTCAGCGCATGCTATTCTAATTGCCGCGAATAGAATTGACTCCTTTAACGGCTATTAATTTATTCTAATAATTAAGAATAGTTATCATTGGCTTTCTACTGTTTAGGAGCGACTAATAAGAGTTAACTGAGTATTTAACTCCATAGTAGGTTGATCTTAAATGATATTCTAATAATTCAAATCGCACGTATACCCGTTTTAGTCTATGGGTATCACTTAAGTGATTCTTAGTATTACAGAATATTTACCAGGGGAGTTATGTTAAATACTATGACTAACCAGGTTAATTAGGTGTTTTCTTACAACGTGAATTGATTTAATTGGTAATGCATTCGTTTAATTCAGTATGCACTACATTTTAATGTATTGATGGTATTTAATTTATTTTAGTCATTACAAGTAAATATGATTGGTCTTTTACTATTTAATTGGGCTTAACTAAGATACTTGGAGGGGTTTAAACATAATAATTAATTTCATACGCGTATCAGTTTTATCAATGCACACGATTTAATTCATCTGACCGCAATTAATTAGTTCAAATGATCCGACAGAATTATAAGTGTTTTCTACAATTTAAATACAACTGACGAGATTATCTGCATATTTAAATATGCCATGGATTGGTCCACGAGTTGGTACCAGATTAATAAACACGCGTATAAATTCGGGTCTCCTAACGGTATTAATTTAATTCTAATAGTCTTGAGCAATTATTTTGGGTTTCTATTATTTACATACTTTTATCCAACTTAACAGGATATTCAAATACCGGATAGAACAATTTATATGAATTTACTCGCTCACGTTTAATTTCTCTTTTCTAATCTCTCTCTCTCCCATGCCCGTTTGGCCGAATGGCCTTCTGGCCACTGCCCATTCATTCCTCTTTTCTCTCTTTCTTATCTTCTTCCCCTAAATATCTTCTCTTCCTCCCTGCCGATTGGAGCTCGCCTCCCCGTCCCTGCGCGCCTCCTGCCCCTAGCGCCGTGCCCCCTTGGCTCCTTGCCTGGCCGGCTCCGTCGCCTCCCTTGCTCACCCCTAGGCGCGGCCCGGCCCCATGGCGCTGTCGCCCACGGCCCTCCGTGCCGCCGCCTCCATGCGCCGCTGCCTCACAGCCCTCAACGCCGCCGGCCTGCTCTCCTCTGGCTCTAGTCCCCTACTCTCCTACGGTCGTCGCACCTCCAGCCCGGCCGTTGCGCCGCCGTGGCCGGTCCTTGCCCTGGCCATCTGCGCCGCTACCCCTCGGCCTGGCTCCGGCCGTCGGCCCCCGTGGCGCCGCCGCCCTTCGCCACCGCCCGGTTCCCCAACCTGGGTTTCCTCCGCTGATACTACCCCCCACTGTTGATTTTATTTCTCATGCCCAATATACCTTTGATTATCTCCGGTTTACGGATATGTTTTGTTGCTTGTTTAATGGATGGAATGGTAGTGGTGGTGGGGTGCAACAGGGTATGCTACGACGGAGCTCGAGGCCCTCTCGTGCTTGCTGGGAGCACGGGCATTGTCGGTGCGCGTGCTTACCGGTGACGGCACTCCGTCGCCACTGAGGTTTCACCTAGGTATACCCTTCTTTAGTTTACTCCCCTTCTCTGGTTATCTCTATGGTTTGCTATGGTTGAATGCTATGTCTACATCAAACGTGTCATCTGTGCCGGGTTTGATTCGCCTAGTGTGGTGCTTAATTGCGCACGGTGGTTTGATGGTGTGGTTCATGCAAAGAAATAGCAAAATTTTGAGGTTGAGGTGTGGCTACCTTGTCTGGTGCTCGCCGGTCTGATTTGGGGATGGGTTGAAGATTTGGTGTCGCTGATCGCTTTCTTGGCTGGATGTGTAAGTTCTTGCTTGGGGAGACTTGGCCTTCTCCTTGGCCTGCGGTCTGGATGGTCGGTCGTCCTCTTCGTGCTACCTCCATCTTCGTCTATGGCTCGGTCGATTGCCCTTCACGGCTATGGGCGAATGTTTTGGCGATGGGGAAATGGTTTTGGGGACAGGAGTGGCTTCATTGGCTCTTGGCGATAGAGTGCGATGGTGGCCAAATTGGGTTTCTTTGTTGCTTGCCTCACGGCTTCGGTTTTAATTCCTCTATATGCGCTAGTCAGGCTTCCGTACCTCCCTCTTATGTGTGCGGTGCACTTTGGTGCTTTCTCATGTGTTGGGTGGCTTGGCTTTCAGGTTGCCATGGTGCTTGTCTTTGTGGGGTGGTGAAATGCCATTGGGGTTGGTTTGCGCAGTGGTTGTTGGAAGAAATTTTCAGGTTTGTTTTTATTGCCGAATGATGATCTAATGGCTGTGAGAGGTGCCGATCGTCCCGCACGATGGGAGCCTCGGTGAACGAACTGCCCTGCCTGAATTTAAAACCTAGGGCTCTGACGACAATCCTTCTTTTAATTAATTTCTTTTGTTCGGTCTTTTTCGGTATCTTCCAATTACATCTTCTCGCAATTAAAACTATGATTATTTTAGAAATCAAATAGTTAGCAGTTGTTGTATGAGATAATATGCATATCATTTATATTTTCCATCGCTCTAGGTTAATTGCCAATGTATGAAATGCATATGATGTAATCTTATGTTTATATTTAATGTAATACTACACCAGACACCATTACAGGTTTCGGTGAGTTGTAATATTTGTATTTAACTTAATGTAACTTTTAATTATCATTTAATGGATGCAATTGATTTATGGCTTGAGTTGTAATTAATTAACTGTTGTATCACTACTGATGAGTATATATCTTTTAATTAAGTTGAATGCTTTTACTTATCGTGCAAATGCATATTATCTCTCTCTAATCTATATCGATTGCTCTATCCTCGCCGATGAGATCATGCAAGTAACGTATTCGTCTAACGTTCGTCGGCTGCAATTTAGAATACACAAAAAGTTTAAATTCCCCCGTATTTTAGATCGTTATCTATGTAATTAATCTCAATTAACCTCGTAATTCACTACTTAAGGTTAATTAAAAACGTGGGGCGTTTCAGAAATCCAGTTGTAAAAATATCAGTTTTGTAGAGTAGTTTCACTAGTTTGCATTATCGAATAAAAATCTCTATAACTATATTGCTACATGAACTCCTGCTCCAAAGTGTGGCGCGTTCAGCTAGTTTGTGCACTACGTGATACGTATACATGATACATGTTCAAAGTGAAATGAGTTCATATCACACACAAAAAAAAGAGTTTTTTTTTTCTTTTTGAAGACTCACCAAAAAGAAACTAGAACTGGCTGGCGTTTGTAGCGCGTTCATGCAGAGATGGTAACGATGCAAAATGGATTCGGCGCTCGGCGGGTAGGGCACAGCCACGAGCCCAGCATTTGTTGATATTAAGCCGAGAGGAGGAGGAGGCAGGATGCAAAAGTAGCCCATAGTACGACACGAACACTTCGTTTCTCTTCTTCCTTTTCGTGTCCAGACTCTTCGAGTCCAGAGCCCAGAGGCTCGATGCGAGTAGGCGACTCCGCGATGCGTCCCACGGCCTCCTCGTCCTCCAAGGCGGCCGGGAAGGAGAAGAGCACGAAGAAGGGCGGCGGCGAGCTGCAGCTGCTCACGGACCAGGCCCTCTCCCTCCGCACCCGCCTCCACGACGCCCTCTCCCTCGGCGGCCTCTCCAGGTAATTAATTGCTTCCCACACTTCTTCTCCTGCGCATCCCAATTCATAGCATCTTTCAATCAAACCGAAGAATTGATCCTTAGAGAGGATGGGCGCGTGCAAATGATTTATTTAGCTGCTGATTGGTAACGTCTGTTCACATGCAGCTTTGATAATTTAGCTGGTCTGCAGACTGCTCTTGGTAGCATGTTAGAATGACAGAAATGCTGTGTTCATCCCCCCAGAAACACTGTTTTTTTTCTTCTTTTGTTTGCTGTACTTTGTAGACCCTGTGGTTTCGTTAATGAAATTGGGGCGAACCCTTTATTTAAAAAAAACTGGGTAGTATGACCCAAGCCTAGAATTAATGGAGTTATTTTATAATTCAGAAAGTAAAAGTTGAGGACCAAATAATCGAAGAAAAGATTGAACGGTTGGGTTTTTGCAAAGATGTGTGTTCTTAGTTGTGTTCATCATCATGTTAGGTCCGATGGCCACGGTGCAAAGAACTGGCAGTCCACTGATGCTGGAATACAGTCTCATGCGCTCAAAGCAGTGGCTGCTTTCCTTGGTTGTTTGTCGAATGAAATGTTGCGGCTTCCTCCTACAAAGGTAAAGCCCATTTTGGTCTGTATAAGTATTGCTATGCCCTGCTCAGCTGTTCTAGCCAACACTTTTGAGTCAATTTATTCAAATCTTAGATCTTCCTTAATGTTTTCCTTGTGGTATAATCTTCCTGAATAGTGTGTAAGAGTGAATATTCTGAAAATCCTGCACTCTTGGTTGTGACCAATTTGTTTGGTAACTAGTAGTCAATTTAGGACATACTTGTAGCGTTAGAAGGTATTCTTAAGACATAACGTTTCGGTTCTGATCCAAGCAGCAGATGTGAGCTTAAAGTTAGTTTCGAGTAAAGGCAACTCCATTCGCCAACACCGAATTTTGGAAATGGTTTCGTCCTTCTCTGGCCAGTTGTCGGCAGACCAATCTATATCTATCTCTTGTGCAAGTGCAATGAACTGCATATTGAACAGCCTAGTGACAGGAAGAGGTTCAACTCATACAGAAATTTGGGAAGCTTTGGAGAAAACCAATGCAATTGCAAGTATTGTTTCAGCTCTGCAGAATACTGATAATGCAAGAGGTTCAACTCATACAGAAATTTGGGAAGCTTTGGAGAAAACCAATGCAGTTGCAAGTATTTTTTCAGCTCTGCAGAATACTGATAATGTCCATGCACTAAACTATCTTACGGAAATGACGTCACTGCTAAGAACCATAATGTGGATTTGGCCTTCTTTGAGATACCATGTATGGAGTAATTGCAACTTGATGGGGAAGCTAGCACAATACTGTCTTTTTTTTTTCAAACGGGTTCACCTGGATTCCATTACCACTAGATAACGGAGTGGATACCTCCAGTGTTTCCTGGAATCGCCTTATTACAAATCAGAAAAAAAAAGAAGCTCCTTATTCTATTGTTACTTTCAGAAGAGCACCAAACCCTCCGAAAATAACTTGAATGAAGGAGCGAAACAAAACCCAAGCTACAACTATGATTTGTTTTAGAAGTCTTATTACATCTGTATCAACAGAACAATCACATCAACGCTTTCCATTTTTCCTCCAGATTTTCTCGTTGGATTCAGGTTCTTTTTGTGTCTTTTGTCATCTTCATTTGCTCCCAATCTTCAACTACTCCAGCCGGACTTCATCCCCTTGAATGCGCAGCAGACCTCCTTCTTCATCCTGCTTTAGGTACATTTGCTTGGTAATTCTCCTCTTTGACTTCTGTATAAAGACATGCAGAGATCTTTTTTCTTCTCCTTTAGTTTCCTATTGTATACCTTAAAAATTTATAATTGTAATTCAGCTTATTTGGCAATGGAGCAATGATCTTTCTCAAGAATGAAGAGCTGATGTCTAAGATTGGTAAGCTTATGGGAAAGTTCCATCCAAGCGTTACTAGTACTGAAGCATTGAAGCTCTGCCAGGTTCTTTTGGTAAGAGTTATATTCACTAAAATTGGATTATTAACTAATATGACATATCAATCATATTTGTGTTGTGTCTTTTAAGAAATCTCAAAATTGCTTTATCGTCTACAGAGATCTTCAAAAGGGTGCAATCTGTTAATGACTTCACATCATCAGCTTATTGTTCAAGGCATTATTGATGCGATGCCTAGAAGTGATGAAAAATCGTTAGTAACAGAGGGGTGCCGTACTGCACTACTGCTCCTTCATTATGCTGGGAATCATCATCGATACTTTTGGTCTACTGCTATTGATGAAGTGTTATATAGGATTCTTGCCGGTAGCTGCATCTCTTCTAATGAAGTCCATTAGATTTTGTGCCAATGACGAGTTATTCAATATTGTTTCCAAAAATGTTACGGATATACATCCCTATGACCCTATGTATGGGATATACTTGGATATCTGGCAGTACATTGCAATAATGAGTATCTCTCTGTAAGAAAAGGGCATTATTATTTCTTGCAGGCACTAATATCTTGTGCTTGGTAGGTACTAGGTATTATCCCATTCTAATGTTATTTGTCTAAGTTGTTTCTTGAGTACTGTTATAAACTTACAGATGCATGTTGTGCTCTGATTTACATTTCCGTCCTGCTTCTTTGTGCAGCTCTGGCAACAGACATCGTGCAGAAAAGCAGCTCCTTGAAATTGTCCAAGGATGAGCGGGAGCCGGCTTTGAGGGCAGTGATGATGCTTCTCTCTCCCAGCAGATAAATTTTGTTCTAAATTTTCAGAAGTTGTTCTACATTTAGGTGATGACTATTTGAACATTCTGTTGTCATCAGTACAATCAAATGTTACCAGAACTGTTACCGCATCTTGTGACATTGTCAAAATTATGACCAACGTCATGAACCTAGCATGCTTGGTGGTATTACATGATCCTTATCATAATCTCCTTAACAAGAGGAATGCTGTAGATGCATTGTGCACCATTATCAAGGAATGTCTGCACAATCATGTCCACACTACGAGGGTAAAAGTCGCTTCTCATCTGCAATTTTGTTTCGATGGAGGTTCATGTTGTTGCTATATCGGTGAAAAGTGGGAAGGTGAAAATATTGTTTTATTTTATGGTGTCAGCGGTTTCTTACCTTCTTGTGCTCGTGTATACGGCCGCGTGCACCAAAGTATACTAGTGAGTGGGAGAGGATCCTCAGAAATAGAGCACAAAATGCAGAGGTACTACAATATCTTTATATTAGAGTTATGTGCCGACCACTTGATCAAAATCAAACGCTTCAGATTAATGCCATATTGGTACGTCTGTATACTACAATACTAAATCTGTCCTTGCCTTTTATTTTTTGGGCCGTTTATATTGATTTTTATCTTTTAATTTATGAATAGTAATATTTTATAGAGAAACTTATTGAGAAATTTACGTACGGTTTTGACCAATATAAATGAAGTCATTACAATATATACTATAATTAACTAGTACACTTCATCTTAAAAAACATATAATATGAAAATTAGATACTATAAAAATTACTTATTATGAAAAAATAGCTTTCAAAAATTTAATAGGAACGGGCCAAATTATCCGATGCTTCAAAGGCCGAATGACAAGTAAAAATGGGGTCCACAGACGTACAAGCCAGATTAATTCTATATTGGTACGTCTGTATACTACAGTACTAAAAATCCATTCCTGGCCTTTCATTTTTGATCCAATGCTTCACAGACCCAATGACAAATACAAACGTGGCCCACAAACAGACAAGCCGAAGGCTTCTCAAGTAAAAATGTGGCTAGAGATGCCACCGGGTAGGGTATAGGTAGCCTAAATTTATATGTAATTTTATCTATATCTATTTAAAATAATATTTATCTATACCTAATTAAAAAATAGTATACCTAACGGGTTTAAGTAACCCAGTAGGTAAAGGAGAAGAAAAGGAAGAAGTTAAGTCATGGAGCCATATGAAAAAAGTTTTTGTAAAACTTTGTTATTTTGATATTCAATCTACGTAAAACTTCATTATTTTGAAATTCAATCTCGCATTCACACCATGAAAATTTTTCAAAATCAATCGAAATTTATTGGAGATGTACAGAGAAACTACTCTATATAAATTGGTAGGGCTATGCGCACATGTGGCCCCACATGTTTTTATAGGAAGTTTTTGTAAAACTTCGGTATTTGGAATTTCAACCTTGCATTTACACTACAAAAGTTTTCCAAAATTAATTAAAATTTATTGGAGATGATTCTACGTGTAGGAGAGCTACTCTATACAAGTTGATAGGGCTAGACGCACATATAGGCCCCACATATTGTTATAAGAAATTTTTGTAAAACTTTGGTATTTGAAATTTCAACCTCGTGTTCAGATCACAAAAGTTTTTCAAAATTGATTGAAATTTATTGAAAATGATTGTGTATTTAGGAGAGCTACTCTATGCAAATTGGCAGAGCTAGGTGCACACATAGGCCCCACATGTTTTTATAGAAAACTTTTTGTAAAACTTCGTTATTTAGAATTTTAACCTCGCATTCACACCATAAAAGTTTTACGAAATCGACTAAAATTTATTGGAAATGATTCTGTATGTATAGTGCTACTATGTGCAAATTACCGGGCACATGTGTACAGGTGACTCACATGATTTTATAAGAAGTTATAACTAAATATGGGTAGTCCAAACCTATGAATAGTCGAAGTGCACTTTCAACCCTCAGGTTTGAATAGGTATGGATAAAGAGTAGTAAGTGAGTATTATCCTCCCTATACACAATCTAAATAGGTATTTTATTTCTTACCCATACCCTACCAAATAGTATGGATATGAGTTTGGACAAGGGTAGTGAATACTCAGTGGCATCCCTAAATGTGGCCCATGGACGAACAAGGTGAAGTCAGAAGCTTTCAGCTC
Source organism: Melocanna baccifera (assembly GCA_036346265.1). Lineage (NCBI taxonomy): Eukaryota > Viridiplantae > Streptophyta > Magnoliopsida > Poales > Poaceae > Melocanna > Melocanna baccifera. The sequence continues at coordinate 1,434,800 of CM070693.1, read as the reverse complement.
GAAGCTTACCTCGCTCCAAACGATTTCAACTTTTGGCTTCTAAAACGTATTGGTTCTTAATTTCGTCTTTTTTTGTTGTTTGGTTTTTCTTTTTTTTCTCTTTATTCCTTTGCATTGTTCGTAATAATATAATTTTTATTTTTTAAATTTAATTACTTAAAAAACTAATCATCACTACAATATAATTTCAGCCACTATAATGAAAAAAAACCCGAGAACTCCTCTCCGAACCCAAAACTTAGTGATGGACCACGTGGTCTGGAAGGCGACCACGACGGCGGCACCGCGGCACATGACCGCAGGACGCCTCCTCTTGCTCTTTTGTGACACCGACTCCGCTTCCCATAGAACATCACAATTAGCGTGTTACAAGATCAATGCAAAGTTCATCAAGGCAGGGACAAGCATGTGCTAGCGAGTATCAAAGGGTAATATAGTTTAATAAGGAACATAAGTTAGCAATATACATTAACTTGCAACTTCTATTTCATCACAAAACTAAGAATATTGGGAAAATCTGAGCACGTTAGCTAGGACTATGATTCAAATCAAGCTAGCGTGACATCAATTGCACTAAATAGATCCAATCCCAAAAGCAACACGATGTGGTTAATAACAAGTAAAACAGCCATTGTAATAGTGAGAAAAGAGCAACACAATGTATTAGGGTTTGACTATGTTAAAATAGCAATGCATACTTATGAGCCAGTCAAAAGTCAAGCTAGCTGTCGATGTTTCATGTGCATTTGAGAATGTTTCTTCAAGAGCAAGTTTATGTCGGCATAGGCCATGAAGTCTCTGGACACATCAAGGATGTAGTATAAGTTGTTTACTAAGTTAGCAAAAGACAGCTGGTCTTGTGTATTGACAGCTGTAGAAAAAAAATGATAAACAATGTCTTTGTAAGTCGGTTCAGTTGGGCTATAAAAGGAGCAGACTCCCTCCTGTAACTAGTGTGTTGTGTGAGCCAATAGTTGTAGTTGTATTGTAATACATATACAAGCCATGAGCTTTAGTGTGAAGCTAGTTAGCTTCATATGTGTATATGTATGTATGCTGCTGAAAATTGTGTGCCTTGCCATCCTTTGATTTCCAACAGACTATTTAAGCTTATAAATCTTTCAATTCCAAAGGAATGAAAGGCACGTTCGTTTGTAACTTTTTATATTTAATCCTTGATATATTTTTAAAGTATAAAAATGACATGTTAAATCCATAGATAAAATGTTACCATGTCAGTACACTTAATTATTTTAGTAATCTATTATAACATTAAAAGTACCATATGTCAAAATAATTGTAGTATTGTAAAACGCAATAAATAAAATGGGGAAAGTTTCTTAATTACGTTTGGACCAGTGAATCAAAAGCTCAAGCGGTTCGATGACCGGTCTGGTTTCAATAACTATGGTACATAGCCTCGCCGGCGGCTATGAGAAGGTGAAACCCTAACAGATAACGATGCCGTCATTCCTAGGTGTGGAGAGGGAAGTGTGTCGCCTTGCGGGGTTCGAGCGCTATGAGGAAAAGGAAGGATTTGTTTGGAGAGGATAGACAAGAGGCTTTGGGCGTGATCTCTCTTCTCGAGTTTTGTTGCTTGATGAGGTAGGTAGGTGACTCACAAGTTAGCAAAGCTTAATACACACAACCTCTTGTCTCGCAGCCGCCAACCGCAATCATGTCCGTTCGGATTGAAACCAACGTTTGAGATTTTGAATATCGATTTATGGGAAATCAAGGTTTCGCTAAAGGCATCGTTTAATTTAGCTTCTAGCTTTTGCTTTTTTTTCACTATTCATTAATTTCTTTTTTTTATTTTTTTTATTTTTCTTTTTTTCATATTCCTTTGTATTGTCGTGATAGGCTAACATGTTTTTTCTATTTTTAATTTTTTTAAATGTAATTATACCAAATAAGTCAGCTCAGCTATAGTAAAAAAATAATTTATCTATAATAAAAAGGCATAAGTCAATGCTATTCTGAACACCCTAAAAGATGACAATGGCGTAACTTACTAGCTTCCACTCCTACGTGCACAGTGCATAACTGCATACAACTTTTGCAGCTATGTTTCTGCTGTGATCTCAATGTTACTGTTCAAGTAGTTGTAGTCTGTGGTAATTGCTGCCTGGACAATGAGCTGATGTTGAGATTTTTACCAAATGTTTTCCATAAAGAAATAGAAAACGATCGAGAAACTGGATTGGGCTCACTAGCCCTAATGGGCCAACCACCCGTGCAGGCAAGGCATCGATGCCATTGTCTACTCACTTTGGTACTAGGTCAACTCGGTCCCTCGGTGAGTGACACAACACCGCACTGAATGGTAGTAACATGCTTTGCAAGTTGCAATACTGCCACCGTGTGCGTGTTCTTACTGGCATTGCCGCTTCTAATTCGATATGAGCAGTGTAGGTTAAGCGCTCCTATTTCCCTATCATGTCTTTCAACCACTCCAATGTGTTTTTGGATTGTCATGTGCTCATCAGCTCATATACTCCTCAACAGAAGGTAACGCTCAGTTGGACATTGACTTATGAATTTTTTTACTATAACTAGTTTATTTTTTACTGTAGCTGAATTGACTTATTTGATATAATTAAATTTAAAAAATAAAAAATATGTTAGCATATCACAAACAATGTAAAGGAATATAGAAAAAAGAAAATATAAAAAAGTCTAAAAAATCTAAAAAAATTAGGAAAAAAATAAAATTACTGAATAGTGAAAAAATAGAAGCTAATTTTAAACCAAAAATAAGCACACCCTAAATAACGTGTAGGGCTGTGTTGCTTGGCTCATAACATGCCGACTCCTAACCCATACAAATGTTTGCGTGCAAAAGGCCAAAGATCTGAGCTGATGACCCATTCGACCGACCGCACACGCCGCTCTGGTGGCACTGATCGATCCAGCTCACCACCCACATCACGAGCAGCACCTAATCTTCTACAACAGTAGCAATTAACACTGTCCTGTCCCATTTTAGCTGAAACTAAACTAATCCAAACGAATAACTTCCGAATCTCTCGCCACCATTATTCAAAGAGAAAAAAAAACACAAGAGCTCGGCAACATGCGCACTCGATCGAGCCAGTACGCTACGTACAGGCTGTCCTCCCCGCCTGTTCCTCGTCCTTCGTTAGAGTCCAAATTAGCGTTCAATAAAGAAACGATTAATTAGCCTCTGCCACACGACATAATTGCGCTTCAAATCAATGACACCTATTTTATGGCAGGTGGCCAGGAGGCTGCCTCCTCGGGCTGGGGCAGGAAGTCACGGCCCCTGCCGGGGCATGGCAGCTGTCAGATGGCCGTCACGTCGTGGCCGGAGGCGCATCGGACGGCGCAGGTGATCAGATGAGGTGAGGGGCGTACTGCAGGTGTGCTGCTGCTGCCCTCAGGGCGCAGGCTCACAGACTGATGCGCACCGAAAAGCTGGAGCACTCTGCACGCAGCAGCACCACGGGCTCTGAAGTCTGAGCTCAGTTTTTTTTTCTTTTCCTCCTCTGCTCCAACTTGCACTAGCTCACAGGTGTGTTTTGAAGTTTCAGCCTTCTCCAGGCCATGATTTTTCTATGTTGTCAGACATCACTACATGCCAAGATATACATTTCAGCCATTGATCGAGTACGTCTGGTTTATGCTTTGCTTTTTTTCCTTTCCAAGACTCATGAGCTCATCCTGGGTTTGGTTTGGTTACTTTGGTATAATTGAGTTTAATTTGCCCCCCTGACAGCAAATGCACATCGCCTACCAAGTGCGTAAAATTCGGGCATTTATTGATTTGGAACGATGTTGAATTCTGACAGCCAACTAGGTGAAAATTTATGGAGCATGTCGATCCAAAGATAACATCGCTATGACCATCCATTAGACTATACACCATGGACTACAACTTAGAGATGCATGTTCTAGCAAACTATTTTATCCAATCCAGCGTAACAGCTACTAGAATAACCTCCACATAACATACATCCATTCTCGATATCAAGTTACGCAACGATGCACAGGCGTAGACTCGTCGCATCTCTGGAGCACTGCCAACGTGGCCCCCGGTCCATACTCATCAAACCGTGATGGCCTACGCATCTGCATCGCTGCAAGAAAAGAGAGACGAAAACAACGCGGCCACGCTCCTCCTAAGGTACAGCGCTGCAGCTCGCCGAGCAGAGGCCGAGAGGAAGGAAGCAAGCAGCCAACGGCTCGTCACTTTACACACGCCGAGATCCACGAGGAGCAGGGGAGGGTGCGAAGTGCGAGGACAGGGGAAGGTAGTGGGGGTGTGCAGGCAGACGCGGTTGCAGCTTAGAAAAGGTTGCAGAGCAGAGGGGAGCGTTGCAGAGCGCGCAGCAGAGGGCTCAGCGGCGTCCACATGGGCCGCTGAAGCACGCGGCCGCCGAGGCCCGACCGCGCACGTTGATGCCAGCGTGCGCGCGAGCAAAAAACGAAGGTTTTTGGAGACGGTGATGGCGCCTTGGCGGTAGCCTGCCGCGCCCATCGCAGTGACGCCTTCTCGTGGCGACCGTTTCTTTACAGTTCTTGGCGTGTTTTTCTGCGCGAACATTTACAGACGAGCACATGCGGCACAGTGCCCGGATCTGACCGGCCGGCTCGCCTCTTGTCAGTCGGCATCCACTGGCTACGGTTGCTGACTTCGATCAAGATAACCACAAACAATGAGGGTTTGCTTCGCGAGAAGTGCGCGAATTTTCATCGCTCTGCCCTAAAAAAATGCTAAGGTTTGCATGTAGCAGTACACCAACCACCTGTTTAGCATTTGGTGATTTGAGAAGGTAACAGGAGTACGAACTTTTCACCAGCAGCACTTGGAAAATCTTATCACCCTTTTCTTGCAAACAACCAAATCAGATGTGCCAATTGTCAAGACTACATCGAGTTTGAGGTAGGGAGAAAAACAAAGCTCCAAATATACACCCAAGAGAGAGAGAGAGAGAGAGATAAGAACAGTCAATTGATTAGACCTCCTCAGCATCTCCAAAGAACAAACAAAATCAGTTAAAACCAAACTATCCTCTCATCATTATTGCACCCCTTCCCTTTCCATGCACACACCAAGTTTTCTCCGAATTTCTTTTCCAAACAAGACAAGGTCGCAACTAACCGGTCAAACAAAGTCAAATTACCCAGAAGATCTCGGCAGCTCGCCGCTCCACCCTTGCGGCGGCGCTTTACGTCCCAGCGACGACCGCGATCTCGCCGTCATCGAGTCCTTGGCCGTGGACTCCTTCTTGTCCTTGAAGAACCCGAACACCGGCCGCGAGCACACGGGCACGTTGAGCACAACCGGCGCCACGCGGACGCCTGACGAGTACGACCGGTCAATGGCGCGCGACCGGGACTTCGACGCGGCGTGGAAGCTGCACGGGGAGCTGGAGCTGCGCTCCAGGCCCTGGAACACGATCTTGCCTGAGGAGTTCATGCGCGGGGAGTCGACGGAGAGACAGCGGGGTGGCGGAGGTGGCGAGGGGCGACGCGCGGGGCTGCGGCCCGCGCGGCTGGAGGTGGAGTGACGGTGGGAAGAACGGACGAGGCGGATGCGGGGAGGGTTGGGGTCGGCGGAGTCGAGAGAGAAGCGGGGGATGTCGTCGTGGTCGTGGCCGGAGGAGGACGAGGAAGAGAGCGAGAAGCGGGAGGAGGCGAGGGAGAGGGACGCCTCTGAGTCGGAGCTGTCGCGGAGGAGCGGCGCCGAGGAGAGGTCCGACACCGCGGCGCCGGACGCGCGGCCATTGTTCCGTTGGAGCAGGAGCTTCAGGGACCTCGCCGCCGCCGAGTTCGTCGTTCTCGCGGGGGTTCTCGCGGGCGCCGCTGGCGACGGCGAGGGCTTCAGGCTCTGAGCAGCTGCCCTCTTGAGCCCAAGCAGCTCTCTCCACCGACTCGAGCAGCTGGGCGCCTTCGGGGAGAACACGTACGGGTCGCCTGCATCGGCCGCCGCGGCGCGGAGTGGCTTCATTGGCTCTGTAGGCGCCCGCATTGTCTCCGACTGCGGCGGCGGGGGCGCCGCGGCCTCCGGCTCTGGTACAGGCGCCTTCCGAAGCGGGAGCAGCTTCCCGTCCGCGAAGAGCTCGTCCGCCGGGAGCATGGTGGCGGAGCCTCCGAGACTGAACTCGAAGTCGATGAAGTCCTTCGAGATCGCCGGCTCCGGCGTGGCCACGGCAGCCACCGAAGAGGACACAACCGTCTCCTCAGCCCCGGCATCGCGGCTGAACGAGACACGCGGGCCGAGCCAACCATACGGCGCGGCGGCAGGGACGTTACTGGCGACGGCGGAGGCCATGGCAGGCGGCGGCTAAGCGCATTAACGAAAGCAGAGCAAGAGAAGAACTATAGATCGTACTGTCTCCCACTTCTAGACTGCCGGTACGGTGGTAATCTTACGGGTGTTGGAGGGCGGAGAGAAATGTGAGCCGGGTAAAGGTGGTAAAGGCGCGTATATATAAGCGGGCAAGGTAAAAAATGTTCTGGTGAACCGGCCGTGGCGGGGTCAGGTTCCGGGAAGCCGAGGCAACTCTGGTAAACCATCGATCCAGTATTCAGTACTACGATTAGAGATTGGGTTTTTGATAATTACTATATGCTTTGTGCAAGCGTTTGGATATACGACCAACCGTTGGATCTTCCAATGTGTTAAACCTAGGTGACACTTTTTATTCAGTGATAGCAATGCACTTCGTGACACGACAACCGTAAATGCGTGCATTCTTCTTACACCGATGCAACCGACCATCCACGTCTGATCAAGTATCTCACACAAAAAAAAATCAAGACTTGTATGGACACAATAGTTGTGATCTAACTTATGCTGTTTCAACGAGTTTCTGCTTCTGACTTCTAACTTCTTAATTTTTTTTTGTTGTTGCTTTTTATTTTTTTCTTATTCATTTTTATTATCTGTGATAATATAATTTGTTAAAAAATTTAATTATGTAGCTAGCAATAGTTATAATATATATTTAGCCACTATAGTAAAAAAAACTAAAAGACTAAACTTATAATTCCTTTGGAGTAATACCGTAGAGCTAGATTTCTATATAAATTTCGAGAGAGGAGTTGGTCGAGACAAGCATTTCTTTTCTTTTGAGGACTGAGACAAGCATTTTTGTTCGTACATGTAGACATATCGTTATGCTACTCCTCACGTACATGTGGGTTGTTTTTGGTGAGCTTAGGAATCTTCGTAGCAAATGCCCCTGCTGTAAAATTACAGTACAGGATCAGGTGGCCGGGTGCGCTCCCTCCCTCTCAGAACCTTGGCCGGAAGCCTTGTATTACTCGCAACTTTGGAGGCAACTGCTGAGTTAACAAAGGCCAAAACATATTTGAATGCTGCAGCACGGCGTGTTGCAATTCTTTACTCGTGCAGGGACAAACGAGATCTGTTTATTATTTGTGAGCAGTGCGATCGAGCTAGTAAACAACACAGAGCCCCAAGTTAAGATTTTTGTGAGCAGACTTTGGAGCTATACTGAGTTACTCCAGTTTTTCTCGTCCCAAAAAATCACAGATCATCTCGATCGCCCCCTGTGTGCAAACTTCGAAAGAGATCTCATTGTTTTCCTAATCATGCATGCACCGCATATTTTCTGTCTCAATCCGGCACAACCCTGTGAGGACACGAGACGAGCAGTTTGAGGTCTCATCATCAAATGGAGCTACTTGGTCCCATCATGTGTGCTCGCTGACCGTAAACAGTGCCGTGGTGACGATTAGATTGCTGTTCCATAGAGTCCAATGGATGATGTTGCATTGAAAGCCTGTGCTGCGCATTTGCTGCGTGTAAGATAACAAGTCGACCTAGAAGCTAAATCACGGCCGGGCTACTAAAGATGTGTTTGGTTAGGAGGACGAAGTTGAGTAGTTGGCCACGCATGGATCGGATGGTACCTGTGGATGGGTTCATCGTGTATTGGTTCCCGGTACAGGACTAGAGAAGTAGTGGTCCCGGTTAATTACCGAATGCCGTGAAGCATCAACAGGACCAACATTTTGCTGTTGACTCTTTCCTCGTGGGTTCCTTCTTCTCGCTGTTGATGCATGGGATTATCTGCTCTTTTCTTTATGCAGCTGCATTTTTCCATAGCACCGAGCTTCGTAAGCTAACGGGCCGTCGTCCCTCTCCCAACGAATGGGGTGCTCGGCAGTCGATCACTCCGCTCTGCTCGCTTTCCAATCCCCCACGTTGACCACGCCTCGCCCGAGGCCGGCCAACGGCAACCGAGCCGCGCGAGCCCGTGCGCCCGACGTCCGTGGCACCACCGTCCGCACATGCTCCGAGCCGGCGCGGGCGGGCGTGACTCTATGTATCTTTTTGCCGGTCCTTGCAAATCCCCCGGAAGTTCCATTTATGCGTGTAGCAACTTATAGTTCTAATATGAGGTATTACTATATAACAACGTCATCACTAAAATAAAGAATAAATAATACAAACAAAAATAGAAATAGAAATTTTAAAAGAATTAAAATTTTAAGATTATTTTATTAAAAAACTTGCAAAAGCTAAAATAAATATTTGAAATATAGGTCCGGTCTACTTCTAACCAAATGAAGAATAAACAAAATAACAAAGTAGTAGTAAGTCACGATGCTGAAAACTTAAGTGCTCACACTCATGCATGATGTTATCACTCCACTGGCCTTTTACCTGAGCTTGGAAAGAGCAAGCGTGAGATTTAAAAATCCCAGCAAGTACCCAACAACGATCGCAACACGGTGAGTAAAGGACAAGTAATGCAAATAAATAATTAACACATGTTAATTGCAATAAAATTAGGTTACCAGAGATTGATACAGAGCGAGAAATAAAATAACTGAACTGTGGAATTAAAGGTAAAGATTATTTACCAAGTTATGGCAATAGCACTGACGATTACTTCCCACATAACCGGTTATACAAGAATAGTCAGGCATGTCACTATCCTTGATTGCATACCCGCCGATGGGGTGTAACATTCTAAGTAACGAAAGCGTACGACCCCCTGTACGTTAGCAGGTGGGTGGCAATCTCCCTTATATGTAGATAACCCCAGGGCAGGTAATCATAATATTAACACCAGGTCATATGGTTAAGAGATTAAGATAACAATATGAAAGACTAAAATAAGGTTATGATAAGTGAAATATTTTGTTATGGTGGAGAACGAAAAGACACAATTCCCGATACGAGGCAATGTGGGATGATAATATGGTGATAAAGGTAATTGTTACATTGTAGCCAGATTACGAGGTAGGAATTTAAGGGAACTAAAGAAAGGCTAAGATAAAGTTATGAAAAATGAAAAATTCGCTAAAGGTTTAAAATGGAGAAGCATTAGATCCTGATAGATGATGATATGAAATGATAACATAGTGATAACAGTCTAGGAATTATTCTAAAAGATGTATTATAATATAGTTTACACAACGGTTGACAACCAACTAAGTTTTATTACGTGATAAGCGATTATTTGTCAACTTAACACTTATATATATATATATATATATATATATATATATATATATATATATATATATATATATATATATATATATATATATATATATATATGTGTGTGTGTGTGTGTGTGTGTGTGTGTGTGTGTGTGTGTGTGTGTGTGTGTATATGTATGTATGTATATATATGTATGTATATACATATGTATATATGTATATATATATGTGTGTGTGTGTGTATGTATGTATGTATCGGTCATGACTCACATAAGAAATCATATCAGTAATACATCACGATATCAAAAAGATAAATATAGAATGTTGATATTAAAATATTGCTACTGGTTTAAACTTAAGTCTACAACATAATCATCCTCTATCCCATTAACAATTTAAGCGTGAGTACTAAACACTAATTAAAGCATGAATTCTAGAACATTATTAACTGAGTATTCTAATAAACCAAAAAGCATATGAAACAAGATAACCTAAAACATCATAGTATGAATACAATATTAGAAATTTAGAACCCGGCAAGCATTAGTAATATGGAAACAACAAGGTAAGATTTAGTTATATGATAATAACCAAGTAAATTTTAGTGATATGATAATAATCAGGTGAGATTTAGTAATATGTTGATAACTAAGTGCTGATAAGCAGGTGAGATTTAGTGATATGATAATTGTATTAAATAACAATGATGACAAATAGTCATGGATAATGTGGTATGCAGAAGAAGACGTTACGGCTGCGAGGTACTTGTCTTAAGCACGTTCGGTGGATTCGCTTCACAAAGAATCAAAAGTGCGCATCTACCCGAACACTTCCTTAAATACTGCGTGCGAACCTACAAGATGAAACACAGACGGATCAGGTCAAGACTAAGATGAACTTGTGGAAAGACAGACGAAAGTGCAATCAGCCGAAGGAATACGTGTTCGCTGAGCCTCCAACGTGCGAGTTGCTGTTCAGCCATGCGAAACGTTGTTTGGCCGTGTGAAAGTTGTTCGACGGTCCAAGCTAAAGAACATGTGCGCAAAACATCATCCGACTATGCCCTTAGACAATCGAACCACGATGGTGTGCCGGCCACTATCACCGCCACGACGCTGACCATCATCAAGCCGCGCGCCACGCGCGCGCCATCCACCACCAAGATTGGTGTGCATTGCCGCCACTAGCCCTTAAATGGGGATAGAAACACATAGGAGAGAGAGAATAGATGGGGGGAGAGATAGAGATACACGTAATATATTAGAGATAGGAGAGAGAGATTAGGGATATTAGAGATGGGTTAGTTAGGGATTTTTTTCGTTTGAACCTTATGCCTCCTTTTAAAATCTAGGGTGCTACAATACACCCATCAACACATACGTTAGGGCCAAAAATGAGGGTTAAAGGGAGTTTTCCCGCCAAAGAATAGGGTGGTAGTCCAAAAGTTTTATAAGACCAGGTTTCTGATATTTTTTTTGCATTATAGCAATTAAAAATACACTGTAATTGTTGTTAACTTTTCTACGTAATTAATTTTTTTAAAAAAATAAAAAAAAATATCATCACAAAAAATACAAAGAAATAAAAAATAAAAAAACTCAAAAATAAAAAACCAAATTAAGTCAGAAATTAAGCCAAGCTCGACACCGGGATCACGAGCGGCGCAGCGGGACCCCCCGGTGCGCCGTGGCGCGGCCTGCAGGTGGCAATGCGCATTCCGCAGGCGCCCATCCTCGATCCGGCCCTCAATCATTTGAACCGTTGCCACAAACAAGACGAGACCGTCCCGCCCCTCGCCGCTGTCCTTTCGCCCGTCTCACGCGCAGTAAAAAGATGGGCGCAGCGCAGGACGGAGGGCTAGGCGGCTAGCTAGGGGTGGTACGGTGATTTCGGGGAGGAAGTTAGGCAGAATCTAGCAAAGCGAATCGCCGCGCGAGTGCCCACCGTACGATGACGACCGGATGGACGGACTGGGCCGGCACACCCGTCCTCCGTTCGCTGTCGCCTTTGTCTTCTTCCATTCCACGTACACACCCTCGATAGCTGGCTACCTAGGGTGTAGCAGTTCCATAAACAACTATAAGTAGTTCGTTATCTTATGCAACCTGCAGGCTAGCCTGCATGCTACTTGCGCACATAGCCGTTGCCCGTGGACCAGTGAATGGGGGCGCGCAGCAACAAGCGCATGGCACCAAAAGGCTTGTTTGGCTCCACGTCCCCAAACGCCCGTGTCGCTTGCGTTGCGTTTGCACGAGGAGTTGGTGACCGCGCTGGTGAGTAGGGCGGGCACGTACGTGGTCCACGCGTCGGGACTCCTGAGCCTGAGCCGGGCGGGGCCCGGTCCCGGCCGGGGTCAAAAAGGCGTCTCCGGCCGGCCGGCCGTCGCAGTAGGCCGCAGCGCGCAGCTTGCAAAAAGTTGCAGCCGCGCGCAGGCGGGCACGGGAACGCACGCTGACCACACGTACGTCTCCTGCCGCGCGTTGCCTTGCCCGTCGAGGCATCATCAACGAGCGACACCGGCGCATGCACGCAGCGGCAGCGTGCCTCGGCATGCGTGCGCGCGTCCAAGCGGGAGGTCTCGCTTTGGCCTGCCGGTTACTCATGGGCGCCGCGGCGGGGGCGGACGGATGCGTGATTGATTCGTGACCACGGCGAGACGGATCGGCTGGGTGGTAGCTCAGTCCTTTGGCTCGGCGCGGAAACCGGTGCCGGTCCTGCGCCTTTCTCCATTGGCTTGATTGCTTCGTTCGTGCGCGCGCGCTCTGGGCAGGGCTGGGCGCCGCCGGCCGGTCTCCTCTGGGCTACTTCTATGCCGTTCTGCGGCTGCCATTGTACGTTACGTACATAGGCACTAGCGGTACATGCTGTGTTCGGATCTAACCGTGTGGTTCGTGCCACTAATTCTAGCTCCATCTTCGTTTCAAGTTCGTGTCTGCGTCGTCAAAGAAGTCCACTTTTCGATCAAATAGATTATGGTTCACTATATATATTGCAATTTGGATTGGGTGCTTCTATCGACGCTATACCTAGAAGTAACACCCGAAACAACTGAGCAAGATGCATGGAGTATGCACAAGTTAAGAAGGTTTAGCTAGTCAAATCAATTTTGCAGTTTTCCCTATCTAATCATTGGTTTGCTTGCTGGTTATCAGTTATGACCATATGATCAGCCAGAAGAATGTTCAGGTCATAGTGTGGGTGAAGGACCACGTGAAATGGTTCTATTTAATATTGTGATGAACCATTATAATGTTTTTGGAGTGGTTATTCGATTTTGCAAAAGATTACATTTTGTTTGGGCTATTTTCTGAAATTTTCAGGAAAAATAGTAATACCCACTACTACAGAAAAGATCATCACAGGCGGTTTCGTGAGCCGTCTGAATTTATAGGTCAGTAATAACATGAGCTCATCACCGACGATTTTCGAACTGTCTGTGATACATTGTATCACAAACAGTTTGTATATAAAACCGTCTGTGATAAGTACTATCACAGACAGTTTACACATGAAACCGTATGTGATAGTTGAATATCACAGATGGTTTGTACATAAAATCGTCTGTGATATTATTGTATATTCCTAAATCTATATCTGCTTACAGAAATAGATAGGAAAACAAATGTCAACTGTCTTCATGAAGAATAATTCACGACGAGAAAGGGCAGAATCTATGGATTGATCATGACTTCAAGATGGTCAAAAATTCAATTTAGTCTATAGATTGAAGTCTTCAAGAAATTGGTAGAAGAAAAAAATCTAGAAGCATCAAGATTTACATGATCGAAACCCTAGGTAGCCATATATCCATCAATTTCGTAATTTCAAATTCAAACATCAAGAAAGAGAGAGGAGGGGATTGGATAGTGGATATTACCGACAATGAAGGAGAGGCGGTGGTAGCACTAGCATCACCATTGTATCACGACGGTGACGCTGCATAAGACACTCTTATGGCACTTAAGATAAGAGTGTCTTGTGCAGTGAACTGTGGTATCACAACTGGAGGCGAAGAAGTTCATGGTGGTAGTTGGCGTCGTCGAGGGGGCGATTTGATTTGGGGAAGGTAGCAGGAATAAGGAGTGGGGGAGAGAGTGGAGGGAGAAAGGGAGAGGGGGAGTACTAGTAAGGGGCGAGAGGTGGGAGGAGACCAGTGCCTACCGTTCGATGAGGAAAGAATAGATGGGTGAGATCGAAATCCTAGGAGAGATACCACGGATCGGTAATGTAGCATTATCTTTTAGATTGTTACATAACTTTCCATGAACTATGTTATAATACTCCTTTTAGATTAATTCCTAGAAACCACTTTATTATCATTCCATACTGCCCCCTTATCGGGAGTTATGTTTTCTGTTTTCAGCCTTAGTAAACCTTTTCATTTATTATAGCCTTATCTTCGCCATCTCTTAGTTTTCTTAAATTCTTACTATATAATCTGTTTATAATGTAACAGTTACCTTTATCACTATATTATCATTTTACCTGACACCTATCAGGTTTTAAGCCATTCAATTTCCAACATTGGCAAATCTTTCATCACCGATCTGTAACAGTGTTTCTGGTAACCTAATTTCATTGTAAATAACCCGTGTCAATTACTTGCTTGCATTACTTATCTTTTACTCACCGTGTTGTGCATGACTGTTATCGGGTACTTGCTGAGATTTTCAAATATCACGTTTGCTCTTTCCATTCTCAAATAAAATGCCAGTGGAGTGATTGCAACATGTATGGGTAGGATCACTCGAGTTTTCAGCACTATGGCTTGGTACTATTAATATTTTTTATTTACTTTCTATTTGGTTAGAAGTGGACTAGTCTTATGTTTCAAATATTTATTTCAGTTTCCGCTGGTTCTATAATAAAGTACTTTTAAAAGTTTTATTTCCTTGTGATTTTTATTATTGCTTTTATTTATTCTTACTTTGCCGATAACATTTCATAGTAGTATCTCATATTGGTATATATGGTGCTACAATCTACCACCATCTTTAATGATCACATTGGTGGGACTAAGGATTCTATGTGGCATATTTTACCAGAAATTCTCACCAAAACATCACAAATTTTCTCACCGAAAACCAGAAACTAGTTGAGAAAATCAGCAAGCGCAATCAGTATAATCAAATACTCCACTCCAAAATAAACCGACCCCTTTGTTCTTTTGGGAGTACATGCGTAAAGCTGTGGAGGCATCCAAACCTAGGTGTATGTACAGGCCTTTTGGCGACCGGCATCTTTAAATATTTCTCACGGCCTTGTGCTACATGAGCCAAGCTGTGGAATCCTCTGCATGTCTCACTTGTTCACTATCTTTTTCTGCGCATCCAGCCACCTACACACCCATATTTTTGCTCTCACACCCATGTGATCTTTGTGGTGAAAGAAAGAGGAAAGAGATGCTTTAGATTTGACCCACTGCTTCTCAACAGGGACCACCACACTTTCTAGGCTGCAGAACATGGATGTATCATGCACTAATCTCTTTACCTGCTATCCATGTCCCTTATCTGAAACCCCCAAAGTTGCCATAATAACTTTTTTGGGGCCTCCTTTTCAAGCTCCCCTGCCCCTGTTTACCTTTCGAAAAGCGCAGAAGCCATCTGAAAAACCTTGAAGCTTACTCTGCACTAGCATTGCCATATAAAAAGGCGCAGGCCAATACTATCGATTTAACATAACCAACATGAAATCCCAATCGTGACAGCGTAATGGATGCGAGCCTACTCTACAATAGCATTGCCATCATGTGTGTTAGGTAACAATTGATCCACACACAAACAGGAACCTTTTGACTGATGCACACACACTAAAGGCTGATAAGTACAGAGCGGTTTGACGAGGCTACAGTATATATTGAACTGCTTGATTCAGTGACCTGGATCAGAGCCAAGCATTTCTTTTTTTTTTCTCAGTTTGGATTCTGACGGACTGGAATATACACCTAGCTGTGTAGCCTAGGTATCCGTTCCACTGTAGCCATCTAAGCCATGTGATGGATTCATAGAGCGATACTATTCACTGGCCCTGAGGCCTGAGCCAAGTGTACAGGCAGACAGCTGTGCTCACTTCGTCGGCGCCGATGAGATTTCTTGGCAAGTGTTTCCTACGCGCTGCCAAGCTGTTTGGGCGGCCTGCCTGCAAGCCGCAAGCTGCACCGTCCTGCGATCACATCGGAACTCGTCACATATACTACTCCGGTAGCCTCCATTCTCATGTCCCGACGTTTTGGCACACTTGATTGCTGTGAACTTTCGATCAAACATCGATATATCAACAGCACTGGCAAATTGGCGGCACTGATCATCAGACATCTTGAGATCGATCAAGGTAGATCAGAAGAGAGGCTACTGGAGCATTGGCAAAACTGTCGAGCCATCGTGGTCCCCATCCCCTGCATTTTCTGTGGATCTCACATGTGATCCAATAGGAAACTCAGCCTGAATTGGATCTCACAAGCACGGATCGCCACCATATATACAGTGCCGATTCAGGAGAAAGAAGCTTAATTATTTGCCAGTGAGCCTCGCATCGTGAGCGAGCGAGACAAGTCCGAAAATTTTTCATCACTGGATCTAGAATTTTATCATGTTCCTAGGAAAGGCCAGAAACTACTATTATCTGAACTAGAAAACAAAGTTACGTACTTAACTTACTTAGGATTATCTAAATTTTGAACTGATAAATATCGTACGCCTCGACTGAAGTCTAGGCTGCTGAGGATGTACATGCGCCCCTGATCACTGGTGAATAGTGTTATGTCTCTAGGAGAACTATCGTCACTGGCGAAATAGTGTTATGTCTCGTTGTCTCATTCGTATAGTCAGGGACACAGTAGGCACTACTCCCTTCTCAGATGTCGTAATCGTACGCACAGGTACAGTACGCTGTTGGTAAGTACGTACGTACGTACGCGCTACTGAAATTTTGCAGCAGTGTGCTCCTCTTATCCTGTACCGTCCAGGGCGTACGTACATTCGTACTTCACCTTTTCTGGTGAAGTGAGAGGGGCGAGTTGGTCGCGAACAACAGCATCGCCTGCAACCCTGCACTGTTTCTCCTGTTTGGTTACGCGCTTCTGCGAGCTGTGGTTGATGCTGCTGCTGCTCTAACGTTGCACTGTGCATGGCATGCTCGTACGGTCGCCGTGCCTGTACACTGGTCGCCGTTGGGCAGGACGGCATACAGAAATTAGCTGCAGTCGATTGTTGCGTGAGGGTTTTCGTGCCGCGCAGATCGCGATTGGGGACAAAATCTTAGTGTGTTCTTCTGGTTCTGTCTTGTCCACATCGATCGATCTCCATGGTGTTTAGAGCTTTGGATCCCTGTGCTGTGCTCTACGGAAGAAGAAAAAAGTGTAGCTCTGATAGCTTATATGGACGTGCAATTTGAATACTTCAGGCCAAAGCTCCCGGATTTACGAATGACCACTCTGAAGTCTGAACCAACTTGGAAAGAAATGTGAAAAAGGGAAGAAGTCTTGTTGAGCTCACGTTACCACGAAGTCGGAAAATTCTCATGGTAAGCCCATGTCATTCATCATTGGGCTTCAAGCCTTTAAGCTCTCATTTGGCCCGCCATTCATCTTTTTTTCTTGTCATTGTTTTATGTTAATGATAGAATAGGATTATTTATTTGTTTCATTATATACATTAGTTTCCTTATTTGTATATGTCAAATTCTTTTGTATATCCTCTTGTACTCTCTATATATATTGCTCTTTAGGACTCATGAATATATACAAAATATTTATAACATAGTATCAGAGCTAGATGTTAACACTAGATTTACTGCATCCACTGCCACCGGGTTGAGCTGCCACCTTTTGCCCGTCGCTACAATCCAGTCACCGCATCTCTGTCCCGTCGTCACCTCCGTCTGATCCAGCCGCCGACCACTCGATCCAGCCACTCCTCGCAATACCAGCCGATCTGCGGTCCACTCGTCAGATCTTGGAGTGCTTACATGAGCAATACCAGAAGAGTAGTGATGTTCAATTCTTTTCACTTCAACGTAAGTTGGAGATGCTTCGCTAGGAGAATTCTTTCGTCGATGACTTCTTTCGAGTCCTGGCCAGTCTCTGACGCTAGTTGGATGAGCCGATCTCTCCACTTTGCTAGGAGTATTATAAAGTGCAGAAGGCGGATCATGATCGCCTTGTCTTTATGATTTTGTTTGCCATCTTCGCCCAAAGTTTTCATCGCGACCGACCATCACCGATGCCCTTTCGACACTTTGGGCTGAAGAGTTTCATCTGGGGTTAGTAGCATGATCCATTCCGACTATGCTTGTGGCTCCTTTTTCTTTGACTACACCGACGCTTTCTACTCCGACCACGGTCTCTCCCTAGGTATCATAAACAGCCAAAAGTTATAAGCTGTAGTCCAAAAGAATAGGCTCAATCTCCCGCCGGTTGTCCCACGCAAGCGCACCCAAAAATTGATTGATTGGGATCTGCATGCATCCGTGCGGACAACTTCTCGATCAAGCTTGCATACTCGAGTCCAAGCTCGTGTGCCTTTCTTTCCATGATGCGTGATCGACTCACTAACTCTTCAGCAACCCTTGCGTCTGGTTCTGAACCCTGATGCAGCTCAGCCATGGAGCAGAGCCTGCATCTCTGAAGCTTCTCCTGAAGCGTAAGCCGCCAATGATTGGGGTAGAATGAAAAGAACAAACATGTACATGTCAGGGGAGGGAAGGGAAGGGGACCTGTTCTTAATATTTACCCATATAGTCATATTATATGTACTGTCTGCTACTTCAATGTTTACTGGATAGAGCATCTTGAGAGAACAATTTGATGTCAATTGATAAGTACTTTGATCTGGTCTTCTCAAGTGATGGGGTCAGTAGTTCGAGGTACCTAACACCAAGAATTTCCACACATAGGGCTGCAAATGGTGATGAGTGCTGATTCTTCTTTAGCAGTGTATTTTATATTGTTGCACGAGTGCATAAAGTCTTTCAATCATATCAAGAACCCTAAAGCCTAGTCGATCGCAAGAAATGCGGGCCTGGTGTACTCGTGGGGTTTTTGTTCGTTTGACGAATTAAGCTCGCAGATGACCTCAACATGCGCCAAATTTTCTTTTTCAGAGAAACGAGAGGAGATGTGACCTCTCACATTACAAGATTAGGTAGCCTGCAACCTGCGTTCCACCAATAAATGCCTTGTTTTCATCAGTGCACGAATGCCACATTAATTAAGCTCACAGATTGTAACTGATGAAAGTTGATGCTGTGGCAGGCAGTCTGCGAAATTGGCATCATACTCATACAATGCTCTGGTTCTTTCAGACAGCTTCAGGTTTCTGCTACGATGTGTCTTTTGTTCTTTACCTGAAGACTAACTTGATATCATTGTTGGGTAAGTATGGACACTAAAGCAGAAGGCTTCAATAAGTGTTCATAGGTCAATAGATTTCTCTCGAACTTCTTTCTTGGATGGAATCGGATTGCCGTATACTTTCCAATGTCCAATATGTAGTCTTGCACGGGCTGCGTTTCTCTATCCAGACTTCAATTTCATCTAGAAGAGTACAACTCGTCATGGCAACGTTTGAGATTGAATCAGAAGAGTTTCAGAGCTTCGATCTTTTAGAAACGCAACGTCGAGCTGGTCTCCTGCGTAGGTAACAGTCGTTATCTGTTGCACTGGTATCCAGTAATCAAAGTGCCTTTGCAGGATCAAGGTTTGCCAAACTCACAGTAGGGTTATACTGGTAGAGAGTGATGTATCTACGATTTAGATAATAATAATTATGACAGTACACTTCAGCTCACAGAAGACTTTCAGATAGGGAATTGATTTGTCATATCATAGTACACTCATTATTAAGAAAAGAGCCAATATACTTGACGAAGATTAAATAATCCCTCAAAAATAGCTTTAATACTTAATTAAAGCCTTAAGACTTATGTGGTTGTAAGCTTTCCAAAACTATTTCATGAGTACCTTAGTCGAAGGACTACTATGCACTTACCCGACCAGTAGATCACTCGGAAAGTTTGTGAACTGGTATGAGGGTCTGCTTCCAGGGAACTTCTCCCATGTGATGGATAAAACACGTGCTTTATCCATCCCAAACAATACAATGTTTCGGGAATGTATCTTTGATAACAACCGCCATATAGTTGTTCCTACGATCTCCCGCTGACAACAACTGAAGATCTATTATCATCAGATATCTCTCTTTAATAGCAACTACCCCTCCGATCAAACGTGATGACTCCACAAGACGTCTCCTCAGGTGGATAACTGATATATCTTCAACGCTATCTAAAGATTGATAGAAGAAGACACAAGAGAGAAGAACCTGAATCAAAATTCAGAGAACAAATTAAGGCAACCAAGAATCCAAGATCTTCCAAGAGATAAGAAGATTATAAAAAGGCTAGTTAAATCCCTTTTGTAACCAGTTTATATCAATAACGATCATCACCTTTCTCTTGCTGAGTATTCCAAGGAATTCAGTCCCCTTTACATTTTCGTAAGATCGACAATTTGATTGTTGAGATCGACAATTTGATTATTGATAATACTATTCTTGCAATAACCATCAGTTGATCACCAAATCTTTGAGCTCAGTCTTTGCATCAATCCTAGCCTCTAGCAATGCAGAGCTTCAGAATTAAATATCCCAATGCATCTAAGGATAAGAATTCAGAAACCATGAGGAATTTTGGCAGTATTGTGAAGTGCCATTTCTCAGAGACTATTGTTGATCTGTCTGCATTTTTTTCATGCCCTGTGGGTGACAAGTATGTATGCATGTCGTATTCTTCCAGTGAAAACCGGATGGCATTATCAAGTGACATTTTCTGATTGTGATATTGGTATCATGTGACCGGGCTAATCCATTATCCATCCCTGCTTCAAATGGAAATTGGCGTGGTGGGATCAGATAAAAAAAGAATTGCCCAAATTAAGTAAATTAAATCAAGGTCACTACTAGGGATCTACTGATCTGTGGATGAAGCTTCAGAATGACAGTTCTGTGCCTTTCATTCATATGTGGTTTCACACACACGTATGCCCATACGTGTGTGTATACCCACCTAACTGCATTGACTCTCATTTGCAGGCTCCATTTGTCCAAAATATTTGCGTATTCTGCAAATGATTCTCTTATCATCTATGACCAACCAACCATTGGTGGATGAGGAACATTTAGGGGAGTTCTTTCTGTGTCTGAATATACCTGTTGATGGTGTCACAAATCATATCATAATCCAAGTGGCAAACTGTCTTCTCTTAATGCTCAAAGGCTGTCTAGTGATTGGATGCTTTTACTTAGTCTTAAAAGCCAGGGTTGACAACATTTGTTCTGAACTTTTTATATATTCAGAACCTAGCAGCCTTCCTTCTAAAAAAATCTTGCAGCCATTGTTAAAAGAGTCATGTAGTTGTTATAATGGTTCCTAGTCTTCAGGATCTAGTGTAGAATCAGGATCGAGAAATCTGTAACTCGGCACCTTTTGGAGTCTGTAGTGCAGAGCACTTTTCAGATCTGCTACAGGATATCCAGGACACTATAAAACAACTGAATGCAATCAGCGTGTGTGCTGTTGGAATAAACCACGCGTAAGCCACGGTCTCCGCGTTGAGTGCGTGTGTGGCGTGCTGTCTCCGCGTTGAGTGCGTGTGTTGCGCAGTGTGCGGCGTGGGTCGTTGCGTGTGGCGTTGCGTCTGCGCGTGTGTTGAGGAGGGCGTTGGTTGCGCCGGATCACACGCGATTAGTTGCGCCGGATCGCAGTACGCGTGTGTGCGTGTGTTGGTTATAAAAGGCATGAAAGCCTTGTGTTCTGGCAGAGAAAAAAAACAAAAAGAAAGACTGGGCGTTTCGTCGCCTGCAGGCGTATCGTCGCCTGGAGAGAAATCTTGTCGCGTACTAGTATTTGATCTTGGGCTATTTCTCTCATTTGGTATCAGAGCCAGACTGGTGAGCAAGCAGTGATGACGACACCTCCGTCGAAGAACGCTGGCGACGGCGACTCCGGCTCCCCTAGCGACAACTCGCCGCGAATCGTCGCGGTGGAGCGCGTCGTCTCCAACATCGGCAGCATGATGGAGCTCCCGATGCTGACGAAGACGAACTACCACGAGTGGGCGCTCGTGATGCAAGTCAACCTGGAGGGCATGGAGCTCTGGGATGCTGTGGAAGCAGGCAAGGCCGAGCGCGCCAAGGATCGGCGGGCGTTGGCCGTCATCTTGCGCGCGGTGCCACCGAGCCGGAAGGCCACCCTCGCGGAAGAAGACCGCCAAGGAGGCTTGGGAGGCGGTCAAGTCAAGGCGGATGGGGGACTCACGCGTGCAGGAGGCCAAGGCGCAGCACCTCCTCAAGCAGTTTGAGAATGCGACGTTCAAGGACGGTGAGGCGATTGACGACTTCGCCGTGCGGATCGGCTCCCTCGCCATAGAGCTGCGCGAGCTTGGGGAGAAGATCGAGGAGGAGCGCGTCGTGAAGAAGATGCTGCGGGTTGTGCCGGCGAGGTACAATCAGATCGCGTGCTCCATCGAGATGTTTGCAGATTTGAAGACAATGACGCTCGAGGAACTCGTCGGGAGGCTACGTGTGGCGGAGGAGCGCTGTGGCGGCGTTGAGGAGGCTGCGGACGGCGTCCAGCGCCTACTACTCACGGAGGAGTAGTGGGAGGAGCGACGACGTCAGCGCGGCGGCAAGCAGCGGGCGCGCGGCGGTGAAGGAGCACGGCGCAACAACGACGGCCCCAGCAACGACGACGACGCGAGCAGCATGGACTCAGGGACGAGTAGACGTTCGCGCCGCGCCAGGCGAGGAAGATGCTACAACTGTGGCGTACGCGGTCACCTCGCTAGGGATTGCCGTGAGCCGAGGAAGGAGAAGGCACTGCTCGTCGATGTTGACGACGAGCCAACCCTCATGTAGGTCAAGTGTGTGGGGTGTCGTGGTTTAGGGGGTGATTGTTGGAATAAACCACGCGTAAGCCACGGTCTCCGCGTTGAGTGCGTGTGTGGCGTGCTGTCTCCGCGTTGAGTGCGTGTGTTGCGCAGTGTGCGGCGTGGGTCGTTGCGTGTGGCGTTGCGTCTGCGCGTGTGTTGAGGAGGGTGTTGGTTGCGCCGGATCACACGCGATTAGTTGCGCCGGATCGCAGTACGCGTGTGTGCGTGTGTTGGTTATAAAAGGCATGAAAGCCTTGTGTTCTGGTAGAGAAAAAAAACAAAAAGAAAGACTGG
Organism: Melocanna baccifera; assembly: GCA_036346265.1. Classification (NCBI taxonomy): domain Eukaryota; kingdom Viridiplantae; phylum Streptophyta; class Magnoliopsida; order Poales; family Poaceae; genus Melocanna; species Melocanna baccifera. The sequence goes on along the minus strand of CM070693.1, from coordinate 1,412,131 downwards.
GCGTTTCGTCGCCTGCAGGCGTATCGTCGCCTGGAGAAAAATCTTGTCGCGTACTAGTATTTGATCTTGGGCTATTTCTCTCATGTGCGCGATTGCTCCCATTTCTCCAAAGTCTTTACAAATCTCTTTATGGTTTCAGAGCCTCACACCACGTAGGAACAACCATGTCCACAACCAGCGGCATCCACAACTCTTCTGCTCTGGCCAACATTCCTCCATGGCTGGACTTCTTCAAGGTAAATGTGAGGAGGCCTTTATCCACTGAAGATGACTTCCTCTACTGCCTTGAATAAGCAAGCTTTCACTAGTGTTAAAGCCACTCTAGGGCTTTGGCACTGTCGGCTTGGTCATCCTTCCTCCACAGTTGTTCAACGTGTTCTCCGTGAAAATAATCTTCCGATCATTCCTGATGCAGCCGAGCAGCATGTTTGCAGTGCTTGTCAAGAAGGAAAGGAACACCAACTTCCTTTTCCTCTTTCGAATAATGTATCTAGTGTTCCTCTAGATCTCATATTTACTGATGTTTGGGGCCCTGCCCGCACCTCAATAGGAGACTTTTGTTATTATGTTAGTTTTATCGACTATTTTAGCAAGTTTGTGTGGTTCTATCCAATAAAACTCAAGTATGATGTTTCTCGTGTCTTTTCTCAATTCTAACTTCATGTTGAAAGACTACTAAATAAGACAATTGTGGCTGTTCAGTCTGATGGTGGAGGAGAATATCAAACTCTTCACAAACTATTTCAACAAAATGGCATTAAGCATCTTATATCTTGTCCACATACACATCAACAAAATAGATCTGTTGAAAAAAAAAGCATAACACAATGTTGACATGGGCTTTTCTCTTCTTGCTCAAGCTAACATGCTATTAAAATTCTGGGATGAAGCCTTCACCTCTGCATGCTTCTTGATTAATAGGTTGCCTAGTCATGCTGGGCTATCAAGGCGTGGCGTCGACCACCCTGTCCACCCGGGTGCTCACTCCTCCTAATAGTCAATACTAGAGTAGGCAAAAAAATTTCAAAAAATAATGAAAAGCTTTATGCCTGTATTTTGGTCAAAGGACGCAGAGTGTTTGGGTGTTACGGTATTGGTGGCTGCACGAGTGACAAAAAGGTTGCTTGAAAACTGAAATGAAAGGTGCCCAAGACTGCGGCTGCTTTTCAACGCACTGGCAATCTTGATTCTTGAATGGCCGTGTGATGGCTCTCTTTCTCCTTTTCACCCTTCTCTATCCCCCCTGCGAATAGATGCGTCTTTTTTGAGCAGCAATTGGTTTAATCTCCATGATTCGTCGATGCTTAATCTAGATGAACCCAATTGCAATCCATCAACTAAAAGAGGGAGGAATCGCATCGATGCATCGATGAACACTAGTAGGCCATTCGTCTGATTAATATGTGCACGTTGTAGATCGATTTGGCCACATGGCGACATCTAGTGTACCGCTGAGCTCTGCCAGATGACAGGTGCGCCGGGACACCGGATTTATGTCCAAAGGCTCGTGCCATGCCCTCCAAACTGCCGTGCGTCGACCCTTGTGTGGTCACCAGCCTAACTCAGAATCTGTTGCACCTCCGGCCAACTCAGCCCAGCTGGCGAAGCCCTCAACTATTGGTGGTGTCGTATCGAGTTTCACGCACTCACCAACTTACTCTTCGGAAAGCTTCGAGTTTTAGAGCAGTCGACGACGACGTAGACACAAATGAGCTTAGTCTCACCTCGTCAGAAGCTTATGGGGTTAACTCTGCATGTCAAGTCTTTCTCCGCGATTTGGCTGCAGCTGTTGAACCAGCACACGCCAGAAACTTAGCCATCGGAACAACGATACGGAGATGTGATAGCGAAGAGATGGATGGCATGCAGTGTGCTCAGATAATGTGCACAGTCTCTTACAAAACCCTAGAATAAATCTGTCCGGGGCAACGAACAAACAACAACTTGCAGGCTTGCATCTGCTGCACACCCATCGATCTCCCAGCACGTCACAGTTCACAAGCGATTGTTCCTGCACGCACCATGTACAATGTGGCTACTGTGCGTGCACTGTCCGCGCCATGGCCGTCGATCCCGCTCCTCCATCGCCGTCGGATGGCGAGCGAACGGACCGCGATGGAGTGTGGCTTTCGGACAGGGACCCGACGGTGGGGGCACCAATCCGCGGTCGTCCGATCATAATCTGATGGCGACGGGCGGGACTGTTGGGGCCATGTGGAGGGATGGGATTGGTGGGGCCACCGTGCCGACGTGTCCGCCTCCCTCGCTTCCGACGCGTACGGGCCCTGGCCGTGACGTGCATGATCGAGCCGGCCTTGCCGATCTCACTGGCCTAGATCTGCATAAGAACAATTCAGTCAAGAAATTAGTCTTCAAAAAAATCAAGAAATTAAAACACTTGTAAAATTCTAGAAAAAAACAATTTACGCCTATGATTAGGACGCGTATGTACGTTTGTCTCGATCTGATTGGACGAAACTAGAACACCGCTTAATTTAGTTTCTGATTTTTGTTTTTTCACTATTTATTAATTTCGTTCTTTTCTGTTTTTTTGGACTTTTTGTCTTTTTTTGTATTTCTTTGCATTATCTGTGATAGACTAACATATTTTTCTATTTTTAATTTTTTTAAAATTTAATTATATCAAATAAATCAATACAGGTATAGTAAAAAATAAATTAACTATAAAAAAAATTATAAACTAACACCACGCCCTGGAACTTTGCCTTTTGATGGGTTCGAGGTTGTACGTAGTGTTCGGTCTTTGGAAAACGTATTTCACCCGCAACGTACACCGGGAACGGAAAATACGTATTTGGGTGATGTTGACGTACGCCTCCACACGTTGGATTATCTGCCGTTCCGTTTCGTAATGAAGGACAACCTGCTATCTGCCTCCACGCCGGTTCTATCTATACGTACACAGATGCATGGTGGACCAGTTAATTAACTCTACGTTCCCTCCGTCTCCCAATACAAGTCTAATAAATATAAGTAAAAATATATTATTTAAATAAAAATAAATAATATTAGATTATATTTGTCTTTAATAAAAACTATATCTATCTAATAGAAATAACTATGGTATAATTCTATTAAATATTACTTAACTAGTATATTTTTTATGTATATATGTCAGACTTATATTATGAGCATTAGTTAAGTTAATCCATTATCTGCTTTGTGATTCGTGAAGAAGATCGACGCGACAGATCGCGCGCGAACTTCTTTTTTTTTTTTTTTTGCTAAAGTTACTTTCCGGCCGGCGAACTGAAACGTGCGTGCGCACCTGACCTGAGCCTGGAAACTGAATTGTTTCGGCAAAAAATGTCTCATCACTTTACCGGTACCCCTTTACCTGCATGAATGCGTACTCTCGATACATGCATAATTATTGCATATATCTCCCACCCATTCCCTTCCATCTTTATATACCTGAACAAAAGCTATTGTTAATTCTTATCAGAATCCTGCATATATCTCCCACCCATTCCCTTCCATCTTTACATGCATAATTCTTATCAGAATCCTGCATTATAAAAAGACGATATCTAGAAAGCACTTGGTGTTTTTTTGTGTGTGTTAGAAGCACTTCCCTTGTTAAAAAAAAAAGGTCTAACTTCTGTGGCGCCTGATCGCTCAGCACTCGGTGTCCATCCATGTGCCGTACGTACTTTGTAGTACGTGAAAATTTGTACGCGTAGCGGTTATCCTTACGCGAACCGAAGCAGGTATATATCAAAACAAAAGGCATACGCGAACACGTACTAGCCTAGCTTGGTGCCCAACTGCCCATGCCATGGCATATATGCCAGAGATCTATGGATCAGAGTTGCCAGTCCCAATTAGGCGAAGCTAGCAAAGCTGAGATACCGAGATATTAATCGATCTGCCGTTAGGCGATTAGGCCGGTGTTTCGAATGCTAGCTGGAAGGAGACGTGCAATCAGCGATGCCTTGTTGCGTTGCATGTATCGGTTTGCTTGTGTTTGTGTAGCACAGGTGCATTGCGGAGCTAGCTCGGAGACGAACGAGCATGACGTGATCGATCAGCTACTGCTGAACTCAGGGCCTAACAAATTAAAGCGTGCCACCTGGCATCTGGCACCCTAACCAAGAAAAGTCTCTAGCCTTGTACCAAGCTAGCTGGCTACCCCGGCCTACAAAAATCCCCCCCCCCCCCTCTCTCCCCTAAAGCATCAACACACAGTAGTTGACCATAGCTGTGTCTGTGTGTTAGCTCCTATTAATATATACCCTCGATCCTCTCCTTAATTTCTCTTGGTACAAGGTAGAATCGATCGATCAGTAGCTAGAAACCCTTGTGGCTTTATCAGCCGCTTGCTAGTACTAGCTAGTATATACAGCAGATCAATAAGCATCCTCTCTACCATCGATCGATCGATCTGCTAGAATTGAACCTTGAGCTGTGGCGGCGGCCATGAATTCCCTGAGCATGGTGGAGGCGAGGCTGCCTCCGGGGTTCAGGTTCCATCCCCGAGATGACGAGCTCGTGCTCGACTACCTGTCCAAGAAGCTCGGTGGCGGCGGCGGGATGGCGGTGAGCATCTACGGCTGCCCGGCGATGGTCGACGTCGACCTGAACAAGGTCGAGCCATGGGACCTTCCTGGTAAGACCTATGAGACCTTAAGGCCATGCGACTGTCGATCAGACGAGTTCTTCATCAATCATCACCATCATATGCATGTGTTGTACTTCCTGGGCATGGTTGATTGAGCTTTAATTTGCCATGTCATGTTTGCACACTCTTGCACTAGATGTGGGTTCTTCCTCACCGTCTGCTTAATCGATCTGCCTGTTGTTTCCCCTCTTCCATTTGGTTTTTCATTTCTTGTGTTTTCTTTATCGATCGGTAGACCTCTCAAATCACCTTCAATTTGTTCTTTCTTTTAAAAACAAATCACCCAAAATTTACATGACGGAATTAATAATGATCTGATCACTTCTAAACAGACAAATCTTCCCTGTACTAGCTCCCTTCCAGGATCGTTGAATCTCAACCATGCATATGTTCATGTATTGCTGTTGGCTCCACAAGAATTGGTACTTGATCTTGGTGCCAACCATGCATGCATATAGCTTCTCTCCATTATAGGCCTATTCCAAGAAATTCTCTCCGTTCCTTTCCTAGTACGTACATGCTTCCATGTATTTCCTTCCATGGCACAGAAGTACTATACATATACCCTACTACTTGATTCAACTAATTGCATCCAAATTTAAGGTGCCTGTGCATGCTGCTAGTTGATCTTTTTTCCACTGCGAGCCATAACTGAAGTGATCATGGCCTCTTCCTGCAACTCTCATCAAGTTGCAAGTTGCAACAACGTCCATGCATGCTTGCCATACCGCAAGAATCCTACCTTTTCCTCTTCTTTTCTCTCTCTCTCTCTCTCTTTTGGCCCTCTCTTTTGGTGTGCACATGCCGTTGTTTTAGTTTTTGGCATGCACCACAACATTTAACCATTTTGAAAAGTCTTGATCCAAGGCATGCAAGAAAATATCACAGTGAGACCATCTCCACGTTAATGCATCGATTGCTGAAGAGAAACATTTTGTATGAAATCAAATTCTTGCATTTTGTTTGGTTCCAGAGAGGAGACTTGATTAATGAATATAATTCCAGAAATTGATCTGCAATGAGAACAAAATTCACACGTCTTGTCTGCCTCCTTGTCGCCTTCCCCTCCCCATAACAGAAGGATATTCTTGCTGCCATGGGCTTGTTTGGCCTCTTCTTGGCCTTCTCCTCATCTGTCCCTGTTCTTGCCATGCTATCAAATATTCTCCCACTTTGCCTCATCCCTAAAGGGAATTAACAGCCCATGGATGGGGACAAGACACAAAAAGAGGGTCTCTCACTTTGCCTATTAGTAGAAATACACCACAAAATCATGTGAAAATAACATACAGATCGCAAGTGTGCAATATAATTAAGGATAGGGGTAAATTAGCAATCTGTTTCTTCCTAATTAATTATTTTTTGTTTTTTCATTCTAAAAAAATTATTTTCCCTTATGGACCTTACCTGTTAATGAATATTTGCTCTATATTAATTGTTGCTCTTGTGTTAGAATTTCCTCTAAAAAAAGAGTTAGATACTGATTAATTAAATTTGACAAGCTTGTGTTTCCACTTTATGAGTAGATCGTTAATTAATTAGACTAATGGATATGTATTTTACACACATGTTTGTAATTAATACATTTTTTTCGGATATTAGTGGTTTATTACATATTTATGTTTATGATCGACCAATAATAAAAAGGATAGGGGGTTCAGGAAAGGAATACTACATTTAAGAGTTCCTGTTACAGAATCTGTTTATTAATTAGTTTGCTAATTGTTTATTTTTTGTATTCAGAAATTGCGTGCGTTGGTGGCAAAGAGTGGTACTTCTACAACCTTAGGGACAGGAAGTATGCTACCGGCCAACGAACAAATAGAGCAACAGAATCAGGCTACTGGAAGGCCACCGGGAAAGACCGTCCGATCAGCCGGAAAGGGTTGCTAGTCGGTATGCGCAAAACCCTTGTGTTCTATCGAGGTAGAGCCCCTAAGGGGAAGAAGACTGAGTGGGTCATGCACGAATTCCGCAAGGAAGGGCAAGGTGATCATCCGGTGAAGTTGCCATGCAAGGTAATCAGATATATATATTGAATACATTAATTCTTATTTGATGCTCTCTATATATTCCTTTAAATTTTACTTGATGTACAACAGCCTGTTATGCTATTCCCTTTGATGATTGTGTAGTGTAATTAACATGCATGCTATATGTGATGTCTAAGATGCAATCAATAATGAACACACCCGGCCAAGAAAAACAAATATATTCAGGGCCATAGAAAACGGAGCTCGACAGATCGATTTTCACATGTGTAGATCAGAGTAGATTTTATGCTAGTACAACGATGAGGGAAGTATCAGACTTGGTAGACAGGATGAACTAAAGAAATGAATCATTCGTTCGTGTGACATTCACACGAGAAGGAGACCGGCCGGAATGCATGCCAAGTCCTTCTTCATTCATATAATATACATGTGTGTAACGGACAATGGAATGCCAACTCAGTATACACGCATGTCCTCTTATTAATTCAAGAATGAGATAAGAAACGCCAAATTTAGAGTCAAGTCGACAAATTAACTAAGTCTTCGACACCCTTTGATAATTTAGGTGTCAAATAAATAATTAAAGATGTATAAAAGCTTGTTGTTTTGGATTAAGACATCATCAATACTTGAATTTTTTTTTGAAAAAAAATTATAGAACATACGGTGGTGATATTGTAAAATCAACGCTTAGAAGTTTCACTTTTCATTTTGTACTTGAGCCTTTCTTTATTTCCGAGTCACTCGTGCCAGCTACATATGACTGGTCCCCTTTAGATATATCTCAATAGACGATGCATGTGCAACTATTGACTCACACCAAGTTGTATCAAGGCATTCATGTCTCTTTCCAATCATTTCATAAAGCAATACTCGCTCCCAAAAGAAAATAAAATTGCTAAACAATATTGTTTTTCAATCATTCTTTTTTAAAAAAAAAAATGCACACATGCATGGTTGCAAAATTTTCAGCCGCAAGACTTCGATCTCATGATAACTTCAAATACATACACATATATATCCCAATTTACACTTATTGTTCAATCTAATTTTCATCTGATATTTTTAATGTAAACAGGAGGACTGGGTCTTGTGTAGGGTTTTCTACAAGAGTAGGGCAACAATCGCGTCACCCACAGAGAGCAGATACAATATTGACAGTGCAGCCGCAACTTCACTGCCTCCCCTCATTGACAACTACATTGCCTTTGACCAGTCTGGATCAGTGCAAAACCTAGAGGGTTACGAGCAAGTGCCCTGCTTCTCCAATAATCCCTCTCAGCCGTCGTCGTCGATGAACGTTCCATTGACGTCGCCCATGGTTGATCAGGAGCAACACATGGGGAAGGCGATCAAGGATGTGCTGAGCCAGTTCACCATGTTTGAAGGCAACATGAAGAGGGAGACGCCTCAAAGTAGTTTTGCTCAGGATGGATTTGACTACTTAGCTGAGAGTGGCTTCTCACAGATGTGGAACTCACTCAATTGATTTTCTAGTGATCGATATTGTTGCCAGTTAAGGAGGGAACTCTTCAGGAAGACTTGGGTGTGTGCGCCTATGCGCTATTGCATGTAGTTGTGGTATGGTAGTATCATTCTAGTTCACATTATTTGTCAAAAGGAAAAGGGGGTGATCAAAAGAGAAAGATATATGTCATCAATGATGTAAATACATTATTTGTGTACTATGGATAAGATGGGGGAAATAGTGCTTGGTATTAGAACTATATATACTAATAGAAATAGAATCTTCTTTGTGGTCCTTCCTCTCTATTTTTCTATTATAGTTTGCCCTAGATAAATAAAAAAGAGTATGTATACTGACTATATTGTTCCACATTCTCTTATCTCCAGTTTTGTTCCTTCTAAGGGAGGTTATATATACGTACGTTGTCCATTTTATCTTTCTTGAGGTTTGGTGCAAAAATATGATAAATTTAAATGAGCTGGAGTTTTTCTTTGACTTGTTCCAATCAGAGGCATGTGGTCCATTTTTTTTAAAAAAAAAAAAATACGACAGTTCAGATCAGCCCCTGAATTTGCTTCAACTTGTAGTTATCCACTTCACCCTCTTAATCTGAATTTGCAGAGAGCTTGAAAACTAGCTAGTATTAGCCAAGGAATTAGGCAGTAAAGAATTGGTATGAAAAGTCAAATCATTAACCAATGAATATCCTTTTAATTTGTCCCCATCATACCTTGAATTAAATATTTATCGGACGCAACAGGAAAATGCTCCCAAGTGGACAAAAAGAAAGACACACAAAGTCATAACTGGTGCTTCTTTTAATATATCCCGCGAAAGGGATTTAAGTTCACACGTATATATGCTCATGAGTTGATCATATACCCCTTGACCTTAGATAGCTGTTTACTACTAAGTGCTAACTAACTAATTAATTTAAAATAATGCCAAACACCAACATGTGCACTGCACCATATAATAACAGTGCAATAAGTACAAAAGCCCACCAACTAATATTAACTAGCAATAGTTTTCATTCCCTAATAATTCGATATACTACCACTGCTTTGATATGCATGCAAGATACCACTACCAAATTAATCATTACGCATGAAAAATTCCAAGGGTGTACTTTGTGTGAAATTCGTATAAATTAATAGCTTTGATCCTTACATAGTTGTATTAATGATGCATGCAGTTGCCAACCAAACTAATGAATTCTCACGTAGTTGGGACTGTACTTTTCTGAACTATTGAGTACCACATGTACACATCAGTACATCCCAACAAGAAACTGGTGATGGCTGTGGCAGTTCAAGCTGACGATCACCTATGGCAAGCAGGGACCTGGCCACCCATGCCATGGAGTGGAATGCATGGTCGGCATGTTAAGTTCTGCACGGTGCATGTTGTGCATGCGTACTAGCTAGTACTACGTACTCTTGTAGTACCACTGACTGAGGCTAATTATTGGGGTACACCACTGTTTAATCAGTAACTTGATCAACTGGTCATCTCCTTGCTGGCCTTCCATGCTCTTTAATTTAATGTCCTTCTCAATCATTCCAAACAATAATTCACGCAGATCCGTACATTAACAACGCATGAACAAGTAACAGTGCACTGGTAGGATGCTGAAACAGGAATGATTTGTTGGTCAGTCAGGTCACAGAACAACCTATACTCAACGAACCCCTTTGCTTGGGGGTAACAGTTTAATTCCCTTTCCGTTTTGGTTTCCGCAAAGCGTAATTAAGATCAAATAAGACGTATTCGCGTGCATACGTGAAACCGTGAGAGGTGGTAATATAAGTTGGTGGTTGGTGAGCCCCATCAGATAATGATACGATGATAATTGGAGCTAATATCTTTGCCATTACAAAAGCACTAATTGAGTCTCACAAAACAAATGAAAGAAAAGCGACGACATACTGGTTAATTTGGCGGATGTAACGCAGGGTTTTGATTTATTGGTGCTTAATTTTGCAAAAAAAAAAGAAGAGAGATAATGGTCGTTTTCTGAACTGTAGCTGGTACATTGACGTGTGAAAGTGCCTTACTTGGTGATCCATCCGGCTACCACGACATTATGTACAGATGTGCTCAATGCCTCTTTTGGTGTCATGTCATAATCCAAAGGAAAAATGGGAATATTAGTATCAGAAGAATATATGAGGTGATGTCGGTGTCAGGACACAGAAAAGTTCATTTTCAACAACATATTTTTTTTTTATTTTTTGGTGATATACTGGTATTCTTCAGTTTGATTTCTGAACCCTACTTGCAACTTGCAAGCAAGGGGATAATTGATCTCTCACTGGTAAAAACAAAAGGCAAGCAAAAGTCAGGTCGAATGAACAGCTAGCAACTCCGGGTAATTCCGGCCCATTGGCTTCTTATTAGGACCAATAGTTCCTGCTATCTCAGCATGTGGTCGTCCTGGCTTTCCATCGCACCTCGTTTTGGGCCTTTAGTCGGCTCTATTGGACCTGATGTATACACGTGTGTACTTCAAAAATCGGCATAGGTGAAGGAGCAATTTCAGATCTAGGCCGATCTTGGGGCACCTCCTCTTACTGCAGATCGTTCAATCGAAAATCAATAATTCGAATGTACCACACCATTAAACGATGTATATTTTTAAGGTGAAATTTATAGGTAAATTATAGTATAAATTATATAGAGTTTAACGGCCACATAAAGGATCTCGATTCTCGAATGTACTACATGGCGTCCAACTCGGTCGTGAGTAGCGTGGCATCTCTAAGTTGAGTGTAGGGTTGGCTAGTCGTGCAGGCTCCTGGGCCGGCCCGTTTTCACGTACAGACACCCGCAGCCCGGCACGGCACGGTCACGGAGGCCCATGCTGCTTAGGAGCACGTCCAGTAGACAGTAGTGGGTGGCGTGCAGGGAGCGCTGCGTACGGTCCGCAGCCAGGGCGGTTGTGCGTCGCTCGTCGTTGTACGGTCAACGCACGCAGCTAGCTAGCGGCCAGCCTCCCGTTGACGTTGCCCCGGCCTTGTCCGCCTCAACGCGTCCTTCCTTTCAAGCCGCTGACCACGTACGAGAGGTGATGAAAGTTCCATAGCTCTGTCCGACAACTACCACACCTCATGATTTACATCTAGATCATGACGTAGAAATAAGAGGCCAAAGGGTAGAGTCCTAATAGTTCAACAGAATAAATAAGGGAAAATAGCAAAGACACCACCACATGCTAATTTTTCCTACGACAAAAATATCATCTGATATGACAACATAAGAACTAGTGCTAAATTAACTATCAAACTATGCATGGCAAGTTAGTGAATTAGTGACAGTACATAGCCCAAAAATTGGGATCGTCCTCACCTGCCAATCGATGGAGATTTCCAATAGGGAAGAAGGCTTGCATGCACGCAGAGATGCAAAGTTTCCTCCATGTTTCGGTCGCCCTCACCTAGGTAGCATGAGCTTTCTAGGCCTCGTAGCCGAGACGAAGCCTTCATCGATCACCTCTTCTTTTTTGCTCATCTTTTTCACCCCTCTCCTTTTTGTGACATTCTCTGATTGGTCTGAGGGCCACATGATGTAACGGCCAAGGGCAAAGGTGTCCTCCAAAGAGGAGGCCATGACTTAACATGAAAGCTTCACTTTACAACTCGAAGCCAGGAAACGATATTCTGCGCCTGTTATTTTTGTCTTAGGATTATGGTTTTTGGCTCGCTTTATGGTTTTTAGTCTGTTTAATAGAAACTCACGTATAGTTTTAGCAGATATAAATAAAGTGGCTACAGTATACATTACGATCAATCTGTAGACCCTGTCTTAAAAAGATATTTCGTTTGAAAGCTAATTACTACAGAAATGCTAAAAAATAATTTTTAAAAACTGAAAAGAATGAGATATGTGTATGTGTATACTCCTCCACCTATATCTATGTATCCTTGACATCAATTTCGATGCATGCCGTGCATCCCTGTCAACTCCTCTTTGAAAAAAGCCTCTCCAAATCTTTTTTCCAACACAGGGGTAGCCGCATGAGACTAGCTAGGATATCTTGAGAAATCTCGCTTTTGGACCGCCTCTCTCCATCGTTGCAAGCTTTCTTGGTGAATGGCTTCAAGATATCTATACACTGCACGTATGGGTCACTACGTATATGGTGAAAGCAAACGAACAAGACAAAAGTTCATTCGCACGTGTCTGTTTCCTCCAGCAAAGTTGTATTGGATGGTGACCGCGTGGAACGAATTAAGTTGGTCGTGCATAATTAATTTATTGGATCATGCCCTCTTTACATCTCGTAGATTTGCGGTGCACGTCACAAACATTTCTTTCTTCCCTCGTGCGCTAGCATTTGCTTTTTTTTTAATAAGAAACTTGCACCAGCATCAGCTGCTTCTCTCTCTAGTGAAAGATATTTGGATGATTCGTGAACATTAAAGAACGATTGCGGCAACAGATTAATCTGTCTTTTTTTCCGACCATTTTCTAGCTAGCTAGGCTGATCATCTACACATACACACCGTTGCAACTTTCACTGGGAAAAAGATGGAGCAGGCATGCACGCTGGAGCCCCCTAGCTAGCCCACCAAAGAAAAAGCATGGAAGCAAACATATATTGTTCTTATCTTTTAGGGTGAAAGAAGGATTGCCTTTTTTTACTATTGATATAATTATTTGGTCGGGGTTGAAAGCATGTGTGTGTGGGGCACTATATAGGTCCTGTTCTTTTGCAGCTTTTAAAAGTCGTTTTTGGCTTTGTTATAGTAACTAACTTTTAAACGGAGTATTTTTTTTAAGATAGAGTTTACAAGTTAATTGTAGTACATGTTAAAATACTAATATCTGTACCATCAAAAATCGCAAACGAGTAACTCTCTTTCTGCAATCTTTGTCATAAACAGCCAAAAAGCTATCGGCCGCAGCCAAAAAGCTATCAGCCGCAGCAAAAAAAAAACAGATCCTAAATTTTGCAGGAGCTAGCCTGAATTTTCAGAGTCCAGACATACGTTTTGAGTTGGGGCGAAAGAGAGGCAAATACATAGAGCAAGCAGCCAACAGAAGCTTCCTCTTGGTTTTTATTCCGAAGCCTCCTCCCCAGTTCATTGTGTATCTCCGGCAAGGTTGTGGAGCCCAATTAACCTCGTCCCCATTACTAGCTCCGCCCACTACAATGAGACACAACCAAGTATTTCCGTACTTTGCAAGATTAAATTTCACATACCTAGGTTCATATACACGTAAAACACATATGTGCTTGATGTCTGACATTTTCGATAACTGTATGTATGTTTAGGTCTTGTTTGTAATGCAGGAAATTTCACCCAAAAAAAAAAAGATTGTACACATTTCACAGGTAGTACCATTCCCCTAAAAATCCTACCAAATTTTCTTGTTCCAAACAAGTTCTTAAGTTTGAGCGATCGACATGCGTTGAAATTGAAGAACAATAAAATAGTCAGTAAGGAAATGTAATAAAGACCAATGTTCACGGCGTGCATGAAATCGCCTTGTGGAAAGAAAGGCTGCCTTGCAGACGGTCACTGGCAGAGGCCATGATTCTCGCAAGGGCCTGTTCATGTATATAAGTCCAGCAACATAGATCTCTGTACATGCATGCCTATGCTCATACAGACCTGTACGAATGGTGGCGTATATAGTTTTGCACTATGGAAGCATGGGGCCCGCAGAATCCTCCGACCAAAGGATGCCTCCAAATGTTCTTTTCTGCCTCCTCGTTGACTGCTTCGTTGACCGAAAATGTGTCTCTCTCTCTCTCTCTCTCTACTTTCGCACAGTGCTCTCTTTGTTCATATCTAGTACATCTCTCTTTCAAAATATAGCCTCTTGCATGCAAATTTCTTTTCCCATCGAGCTGTTTCTTTTCACTTTTCCCTTTCTGAAAGAGCAAATATCGTTTTCTTTTCACAAGTCGTGGTACTTGTGAGTAGGGATATTACCCTTATCCCATGCACGAAAGTGATCAAGTGAATATATAGCTCGAGCAGAGATCACTAGCTAGTGCATGAGTACGTGCATGCTTTGTAGCAAATGTGATGGGTTTTTTTTTTTTGGTTTGCTTTGCGTGGACGCGCGCGAGCGAGGCATGTGAAACCGTCTTAATCGCAACTACTAATTTGGAGAACATTAATTCTCTTGTCCTTCAATTCCTTGCGAGAAAGGCCCCAAGAGCTAGGATCCATGCGTTACTTCCAAGCCAACCATCCCATCTCTCTGCCTGCCACCGCCACGGCCACCGTCTCCACCGCCAATTCCAACCAAACCAACTACTAGTAATTTCTGTATGTTTATGCTCATGCATATCTTCACGTATAATCTATGCTACTAGCTTTAAGTTGCCCACTAAATATATATGGCATCATACGTTCATACAAAGGTGTATGTGCTATCTCTTCTTCAATGAATCAAGAGTCTTCGCTTGCATGCCAAGTCTTGGCCACTCTCCTTAGCTACTGGTCAAAAGATGTGAGCAGCACCGGCCTGGATTGTAAAGGAAAAGTAGCTTTTCCCCTGCTGACATTGTTCAGTTAAATTGGAAGCATCTGGATCCTAATCAACGTTACAGCTGGTCGGTACTCATGGAGATAATATATGAAATGAACAAGAAATAACCGCCCCACCAAAAAGTACAGTGTAAGACCATGTAACCTAAAAGTATAATGTAAGACTATGTCACTACTACAGAAAGCCTAATATTATACGCCATATCACAAACAGTTTTCCAAAACTGTCGGTATTAAATTCCATCACATATGGTTTTAGTTTAGAGACCGTTTGTGTTGCTGTACGCGCTAAAAACCGTCTGTGAAAATGTAATATCACAGACGATTCATGGTAAAATCAACTACTAGTAATTTCTGTATGCTTGTGCTTATGCATATCTTCACGTATAATCTATGCTACTAGCTTTAAGTTGCCCACTAAATATATGGCATCATACACTCATACAAAGGTGTATGTACTATCTCTTCTTCAATTATATTGGAGGAGTGTCTCCGCGGTACCTCGAGCCCACAACCACCTCGAAGCGGTGGTGTCCGTTGAAAGGTCTACCCTGAGCTAAGTCCGAGGCCAACCTCAGACGAAGTACGCAAGATCGTCCCTGGGAGGACCTCGGGCCAGCCCTGGGCGAAGTATACGAGGCTGTCTCTAGGAGGACTCCAGACCAACTCCAGGCAAAGTATGAAGGATCGTCCCTGGGAGGACTCCAGGCCAATCCTGGGCGAAGTATGCAGGACCGTCCCTGGGAGGACCTCAGGCCGACCCTGGGGTCCTGGAACTGGTGCGGCCCACACAAAACAACTGACTAAAATGCCCCAGGAGTAGGATAAACCCTAAGGGCACAATTGTAACTACGCAAGCCACCCCCTCTCCCCCTATAAATAGGACTCCTTGTAATGGGAGAGGGGAGGCCATTCTGTAACCCTATAACACTCATATGGAATATACTTGGGGAAAGAAGGAGGCCTTTCGCAAGGACTTCGGAGTGGTGTGCTTCTCTCAAGGTTCATTCGCACCCGTGGCGGTTTTTGTATACGATCGGGGGTGCCTACAAGTTTACTGTCCGGAGCATATCAATGACAGTTGGCGCCATCCATGGGGACTCTAGCGAGAAGCCATGCCGCTTAGGATGAAGACACAAAAGGTCACGAGGTACCTCTGTGCCGTCCGTGCAAGGGTCCTCCGGACTCCGCCCACACAGAGGTCCTCCGAACTCCGCCATGGACCCTATTCAGATCCCCTTCGGGCACCTCCGCCCGGCCGTGTCCAACCTCAGGGTTCCTCCCCGGGTCACCCTTCTATCAATGTCGTCGGCCCTAGGTCTGCCTCCCCAGGGTTCTTCCTTCGTCAGTGCGCATCGAGTCGACCTCACCCTGACTTTGTCCACTACTCCACACCGAGTTGATCTCGCCCCGACCTTGTCCACTAGCTCCACGTTGGGTCGACGTCACCAGTGAACAGGGGTCTAAACATCCCTGGGTTGCTGCACCCATGTGCCAACACCTCTTCGGCTCCTGCGCCCAGCAAGCTCTCGGCCGATAGCCTCCTCCCCTGTCCAGGCTCCCTTTTCTGCTGCACCGGAGGTCCCCTCACCCCTCTTTCCCTAGGGCTCTCCTAGGATCTAAGCCGCCATCGCTCGTGCTTGGTCTTGGATCTCCCAAGGAGACCCCTCTGCTGCTTGTTCCACTCCACGGGAGCTTCCACCGAGTCAACTAGTAACTTCAGTGCTTATTTCTAACATGTGCACATGGGTCAACCTTTTGCCCCCTCAGATTCTATTGTCCTTTGTTGACCATGCCTACGTGAGTCGGGCTCAACACTCCCTGCCTTCGCCTCTCAAATGCCGTAGGTCAAGAATTGACCTCACAAGACACTTCATTGGTCCAAGTCCTAACGCCACGCCTTCTCGCAACTTCAGGACCAAGGCGATCGACACTTGACTACATAACTATTCATGACCCTCTGTCATGTACGACAGTAAACTCCCCGACATGACCCAAAATCGGCCGGGCAGAGCAACGACCCCTTGGAAAGCACCCGGGGAACCCCACTTGGAGGTGCTGGCACGACTTGTTATTTGAAGTTCACGCAAGAATTAAGGTATATTGATATGTTGTCAAAATGCATTGTATATAACCTGTAGGATCACAGGCTCGAGACAGCGCGTCGACCCCTTTTGTAAGTCAGTGCGTCGGCCTGGGCGGGCGATCGCCGACTGCACGGATCGGTAAGGGGCTACTGTTGGAGGAGGGTCCCTGCACTACGTACCTCAGGCCTACAACCACCTCAGAGCGGTAGCGTCCGTTGGAAGGTCTACCCCGAGCTAAGTCCGAAGCCAACCCCGGGCGAAGTACACAAGACTGTCCTTGGGAGGACCCAGGCGGGCCGACCCCGGGGCCCCGACCCGACGGGGCCCGTATGGAGCAAATGACCGAAATGCCCCAAAGAGTAGGCCAAATTCTAAGGGTAAAGTTGTAACTATGCAGACCACCTCTCTCCCCCTATAAATAAGATCCCTTGTAATAGGAGAGGGGAGGCTATTTTGTAACTCTAGAACACTCAGATGGTATATACTTGGGGGAGGGAGGAGGCCTTCCTTAAGAACTTCGAGTGGTATGCTTCTCTCGAGGTCCCTTCGCATCCACAACGGTCTTCGTATCCGACTAGAAATATCTACAAATTTACCGTCTAGACGCGTACCGATGACAAATTAACCGAAAATCTTCACTTGCATGCCAAGTCTTGGCCCCTTAGCTACTGGTCAAAAGATGTGAGCAGCACCAGCCTGGATTGTAAAGGAAAAGCTTTTCCCTTGCTGACAATGTTCAGTTAAATTGGAAGCATCTGGATCCCAATTAACATTAATGGCCAATGTAACAGTTGGAGCAGGAAAGACCTAATGTTACATTTGGTCGGTACTCATGTAGATAATATATGAAATGAACAAGAAATAGCCGCCCCACCTAAAAGTATAGTGTAAGACCATGTGACCTAAAAGTATAGTGTAAAACTATGTGGTGCTCGTCTCTTTGACAGTAATGAGTATTTGATATTATTTATGTTGATTGAGTTTGATTTTTGTTACATAGTAATTCGGCCCTGTTGAGGTGATCTGAGAGGAGTCGATTTTGAGTTGTTTCCTATGGTTTTGGTTGTGTTAGTCACGATAAAAGTCCGTATAAGTGTTAGTCATAGAGAGTATATGTATGTGTGAGTTATAGCATGTGTCTATACATATGATTTGTGTCATTTGTGCTCGGATCAATTGTTTTGTTCTTGAGTGTGTAGATGATTTGATGATTGTTACGGCCAGTGGCAAGACCGAGGCTATAGAAGAAGTCCCGAGGCCATGGCTTGTCGCGTAAGCCCGGATAGAGTAACATCTCAAATCAAGAAAGTACTATTTATTTGCCTGAAATTATTAATCATAGCGGTCCGACCGCTATTAAGCAGAGGTTTGACCGCCACTTATTTGTCAGTCTGACCAAATGCAATTTCTAGTCTGACTGGTGAGGCTATGATTTTCAGAGTTTTTTTGCTTCCTTGGCTTTGGGCTTTGATTAAAGTTATGAACTTGGTTTTCTGCTACATGTTGTTGGTATTAGGGAGGAGATTTTGAAAGAGTCGTTCACTCCATCTGGCTGAATATACTTGATCCTACATAAAGATAAATAGTACTTCAGTAACTGAATATATATAGTGCACAAACTTTATATGGTCAATTGTCACAAAACATCGTGTGGTCTTGTAGTGTACAAACATCATGTGCTGTTTCTGCCCCTGTAACCATATGTACTTTGAATAGTTGTACTAAAAATTTACTCTCTGTATCTACTGTCCAATAACCTCGGTAGAAATTACTACCAGGCTGGGAACAGTGGCATGTATAAGCATGGTCCAAATTTGTGGACCGAGGCGTACCTACCAATTTGTTCAGAGACAGCGGCGCCGGGGGTCTAGCTTAGGTGCAAGTACGTGGAGACATAATCTTATTTTGTGATTGGTATGGAGAGGTTGGTATAAAAGAATCTGGAGCGCATGCCACCAACTGCTCCAGACAATCCACTTCACAAGTGAAAACCTAGAAACAATAATCAAGAGAGAGAAGAGAGACATGCTTTTCTCCTCTTGCTGCTGAGCCTGAGACAGGCGTAGTAGCTAGCAGCAGTGGAGTGGAGTGAGCTTCTGCAATATGGGAATAATGGTGATTCCCTATATCTATTTCCATCCAGAGCCAAAGCTCGCAGTACCACTCCATGCCTAGGAGAATATCTCACAGAGCTACTCATGAGGCTTGCAGGCTGAGCTCTGAGCAATTCCTTCATCCAGCATAGAAAAGGAGAGGGGGAAAAGTGAGATTTGGTACATTTTCTTGTGCCATTGGTGGCTGTTGGTGGTGCATGCTGAGGAGGCTTTGTGCTATATGTGCTACTACCCCAATTAGTTTTGTAGTAATAAATATTGATTTATACTACACCAACAAACCAATACTGGTATGGTGCAATTAATTATGTGCCATCAAAAGCCTCCCTCCCACTTTAATTCCCATGCATCCGAATCCAAAGCACATAATGCAGGTATGTAGTGTAATCCTTACATTTTTCCATGCTTCTATAGTAAACAATAGAAGAATTTAACAACCGTTGGGTAGGAGTAGGCTAGTAGTAACAACAAGAAGAGGGCACAAAGGAACACCATAGTCTCCTCCCTCTATAAATCCAGCTTCTCCCCCTCGCTTGTACCACACCCACCCAGTGTTCTCTAGCTGCTCCCTTAGCCGCCCATACCATCAGCTTCAGCAGTCCGGTCTCCTCCTCGTCTTGTGCTCTCCAAGATAATATTTGCTCTTTTCTACTCCTTCAAACTCTAGAATTCTAGATAGAGCATGCATATGCCGTCCCTTTCTGTTCTCTCTTGGTTTCCTGCAGTATCTGCATATCTGGCCATGGCCCGTTCTTGTGGAGGAAAGTTTTGATCTATCAGCTCGTGTGTGCCTGGCTCCCTGTATGCCACACATGTAGCCCAATCCATGGTGTGATTGGATGCTGTGGGTGGCGTGCAAGGAGCCAAGCATGCATACCATGATCTCTCTTCTATCTTTAATTTTCATGTGTAGATCGATAGTCTTTTGAAGATGTTGATGTATACATACATATTTCATGTTATATCTTTCCATATTTGCTTGGTTTTAAATTGTTTGTGCAGGAGTAGAATCAAAGACTCAAAAAGTTCAAGCATGATCCAGATCGATCATTATGAGAGGTTTCACAGCTTTTTTCCTTTTAGTCCCCAAAACAGTTGTTTTTCCTTTTTTTTCGTTGTTATACATGCCTATGGTAATCTTGGTAATCTTATTAATTGTTTGGTGTTCTCTTGAGTTGATAGAAATGGCGAAGAAAAACCTACGAATTTTGGAGGAAAGCAAGCATTCGTAGTTTCGTGATCTTCACTAGCTGTTACTTTTCCTAAGAAATTCATGTCGGTTCCGCTCTAATTAACTAGTTATGTTTGTGTTACCTATATAGTATAGCCGAATTGATCTGATAATTTTGTTTCTCCTCTTTGCATCCATTCATTCATTCACATGAAAGGTGTCTTGCGTAGCTTTTATTTGTTTGGTTTTGTTCTCTACTTTTTATGGTGATGGGAGTACGTATATGTACATGTAGACATTTCTTTGTGACGGATTTTTGTAATTTAATTCTTTGCTGGGCTGGCAGTATACTAAAACGTATGAGGATTTACTTAATTCATTTTGGGAAAACTGCGGCGCATTTAAAATTTCTGCGACAAATGGACATGTGTAACGGATAGCAAGCTTCAGTTTCTATAGTAGTTTGTTTGACCGAGAAATTCGAAGAGAGATATATGAGTATAAGAGACCTTTGTCTGTTTTCAAATATCTCTCCTAAATGTATTTCCATTGTTCTTATCACATGAAGTCGTCTACCAAATTTCTTGTTTCATTTTAGAAAGACATATGTGTTTTGTCTCAATCTTTCAAACTTGTTCTTTTAGGATTGAGTAGATATATATGTGTGTGCGCTTCTCCGATTTCTAGATGATTGTTTAGGAGGGTAATATGAAAACAAACAAACTTTAGAATGCACCAGCAGACCAGCTACTCTAATACTTCACAATAGCAAAAGTTAGTTGTAATTAAATTGAGGCATATATACATGCATATATCGTAGTTTTATCATGTTTGTAGATATGATGCAATGTGGCTTGTCTATGACATGTACACGTATGATTCTCCGTGGAGATTCAGACTAACCGGTCATTGCAGTAAATTGTACGTGCGTGTATGTCTCATGCCCTCCATTTGTTCTTCTGCAAACCTGTACACTCGAGAAGCTTGAATCAGCAGCTCTACGTGCTAGCTAAATATTTGCCTTGAATCTACCTAGTGTGTCATGCACTCCGAGATCCTAATCTCCCCAACAGCAGCAACGACACAACAATTAGCAAATTAAATTTTCCAGTGCATTTCTAATAGAAATGCATGCAAAAAAGCTAGCTGTTACAAAACAATGGAATTGTACGATGTCAGTTTTGTGTATGTTAATCAACTCGAGTATAATCTTATTTATCTATGGGACAGATATTTCTTGTGATTGCCTCCAATTTTCTGAAGTACTAGCTACTCAGCAACTAGTATCTGAGTCTAACATAACCAGCATGTTAAACACGTTGCTTAGTACTGGTTCTTGATACGTACCTCATTCATTCTCATCTAATAATGCGGCGCTGCATCTCTTTGATCGGACCCCAGGCATAGGTTTAATGAATTGTAAAATCGCATATTGTGGCTTTTGAGCTTATTACTTCTAACTTCTTAAAAAAAATTTTTGCTCTTTTAGACTTTTTCCCTTTTTTTTCATTATCCCTTTTGCATTGTCTATGATGATATATTTTTTATTTCTTATTTAAATTTAATTACACTAAAAAAAGCTACCAAGCAGCTATAGTGTGTTTGTACTACACTGCAAAAGTGCAAATAAAGCTACAAGCCCAAGCTGAAATAAACACCACCTAAGCTGTTCAAAGCTAGTACTGGAAAAATCACATTATCAAAAAAAAGGATGGTGAACAACATAGCTTTTGGACATGGTTAATTATATATATAATTTGCACAGCATGTCATGCTGTAATGTCAGTATTCCATTTCTAACTCAAACAACTTTTGAGAAAACAGTGTAAATTCTATTAAAATTTAATGTACAAGTTTTTTTAAAAAAATATTAGTTATACGTAAGTACATAGCTTATTTCCATACAAAATTTAAAAAACAAACTCAATCCTGCTCGTGAGAAATGAAAGAGACAGATATGACCTGTAATAGTGCGCAATAGTAGTGAACAGTAATTGACACTATTACATATCATATTTATCTTTTTTGTATCCCACAAACAGGATTAAGTTTGTTTTTCAAATTTTGTATGGATACATACCATGAACTTACCTATAGCTGATTTTTTTTGAGATATTTTAAAAACTTGTATGAGCACTTTTAGAGTAATTTGCACTATTTTCACGTAGGGGAATCTCTCCAATAGCTAGCACTGCAGCCTACATGTAACATGTGCACATGAGTTTTGCAAGGTTAGCAGTCAAAGGTGTACATGCACAAGTTCACTCTTCAATTTATGCATGCCTATCCAATTTATGGATGCCTATCCACCAGCGCTTCTGATAGTGCAAAAAGTCCAGTATGCTTCCTGCCTATGTGTTCAGCAAAAATTTGCATCCACTGCTCCATGGATACCTGCATTTCAAAACTATATACTGTCTATGACAAGCATAATGCGTGACAGTTAAATGGCTAACCTATATATTGTTTATGATGGGCTAACTTTTTTATTTTTATTTTTTGATTTAATTATAATAAATAAACTATCAGTAGGTATAATATAAAATAAATTAACTACAGTATTCAACAACAAAAAATAAATCAAAGTGAGCAGCACAAAAGAATATCGTTTTGCAAGCTAGCCAAGCCAAACTTTTGTCTCACAGGGTCTGCCTGGCACTACTCTAGCCCCTTCCACCTGAGCTGCAAACGCATGTAGTGGGCCCCGGTTCCCAGGTCCAGAGGTGTCATGCTTGTTTTCTTGTGCTGCAATGCAATGCAAACCAAACTGTGAGAGATCGAGCGATGGGTAGCAAAGTTTTGGCTGTGGCATCGTCCTCTCGGCCATGCATGCGCCCAGCTTTCTCTCCTTCCAAGGCCCGCAAGATGTCCTCCAAAAGTCATCAAAGGGAAATTCCTCGTTCGCGTGCCGTGCCTCTCCCTCCTATCTTAGGGCACGAACCACAATGCTGTAATTTTGCCATCGTTAGCGTCACTGAGAGACGGTACTAATGATAACATATATAATAAGTTATTTCTAGCATATTTTGCAATATTAGTTTTGACAATTTCTCTTTTTTTTGTAGACCCTATTTATCAGTTAATTATAATATTTCATCCTCTCACCTCTTTATCCCTCTCTCTCTCTCTTACCACGACACTGTTATCTCACCCTCCTCTTCTTCCTCCTTTCGCCAACCCCCTTCCACCTCCCTTCCTCACCGATTCTAGCCTCCAACTCCCTCCACCCCCATCTACTACCGGCCTCCCCTGCCTCTCCACCGCGGTGGTCTCCACCTGCCTCGCTGTCACCTCTCCTGCGCCTCCCCCACTGTTGTGGTTTTGGACCAAACAGCAAAGCTCGAAATTAGCAAGAGCTTTTTTTAGATGTCCTAGAAAAAAGGCCAAAACACCAAGATTTCCCCTTTCGGAGCCTTATATAGCTTCCACTATCCTTCTACAACTTTACCTTTGGTAACAGGTGTTGCTCTAAAGCACACCTGTCCCCTATAAGTTTACAGGGCCTCGTGGACTTGTAATCCTTGTCGCATCGACAATGACACGCACGCACACACATTTCGTTGGCCTGCTGGGCCACGTGAGCCGAACGGGCCAGGTGGGCCGAACGGGCCAGGTGGAGGCCAACCCTTCAACACCCACCTTCCTCACAGTCGAGTCGATTAGATCTAGCCCGACGCCCTCCTTGCTCCTCTCGTCGAGCCCCACCATTGTCGCCATCTTCCGTTACCCCCACCATCATCACCATTGGCCTAGCCAGATCCATGCCGCCAGCGTGTGACTCCGACCGGATCCGGTTGGAGCCACACACCAGCGAGCTGGATCAAGTCGGATTTGTCGATTTTTTCGATCGCAGTAATGTCCTCGGTCACCACCTTCATCGCGCAAGCCGGTCGTCGTTGAGTCCCCCGATCACCATAACTTTTGTTGCCAAGCTGATCATTGCCAGATCCATCATGTGGGGGTCATCTTCACCATGTGGGCCCCACAAACAGCGTGGGGCTGGATGACTCCACTCCAACAGCGCGTGTAGTTATCACTTTGCCTGTTGGTTTTGCATGCTACATTGTCATCTCTGGACGCGATGACCTCTCATCTCTCTCCTCATTCTCTCTCCTCCCGCTCAACTTTGGGGTGATGTGGCAAGCTAACCGACGGCTGAGCTATGACTATTGGAGATGCCCTTAATCAAAGGTTGAGTTGCCTGCTTGGACCAATGAGTATGTAGATGCATCATATCCTACATTTGTAGTAGTAGTGGAGCTAGAAAATTTGTAATGGGTTGAACATTTCACACATATAATTCAATAGTCTTGTACAATGGTTTCGTAACATCGTAACTCTGGCATATAAGATTGAAATTTGCCAAAAGTATAATACAAATTGGTAAATCGAAATCAAAAACTTATTGTGGTCTATGCTTGTATGCTAGTGCATGCCTGCCACGCTGCCAGCTTTGCCTGCTCCTGCATGGGCTCCTCCTCTCTATGCCCATGTGTTGCGCCGTCTCTGGCTCTGCTTCCCTCCCATGCACTGCCAAGAATACTACACTGCAAGCAGGGAGTTGCCACTGCAACATCTACCTATCACAAGATGCTGAGAGAGAGAGAGAGAGAGAGAGAGAGAGAGAGAGAGAGAGAGAGATCAGAGAGAGAGAGAGAGGAGGAGGAGGAGGAGATGAACAGGGCATAGTGGCACTGATGGCGAGTGCTGAGGAAGGGGAGGACAATGTGGCGTCCTGTGGCCATGTTAGAATCCTCAGTGGCTGGCCCCCTTTGCCGCACAGCTACACAGCCGCTGCCATTGCAGCGTGGCTGCTGCATGCCGCCCGCTTGATCCAACACCTGCGCCCATGTCGGACGCCTACGAGACACCAGCAGGCCTAGGCTCTGCGCTAACCTAATTTCACTGCAGCTTGCGGCCTGCACGCTTATACGTCCATGGCTGTGCCTCAGTGCCTGTGCGCACGCAGAGGCAAGAAACTTATCACAAGATACACAGAACTTGGTGCAAGTACAGGACAGAATGCGCGCTCACGTTGTAAATGCGTTGCCGATGCGCCATTGCACGAAAACAAGTCAGGGCTAGGCCTTTGGAGTGTGCTTGTATGCTCGCAGAAATTAAACTGCATAGATCCTAAACCGCATTATTGACTCCTCATTTGCTTTTGTAATCTATGAGATTCTCATTTCAGAGAAGCATTGAAGCAGTTTTCATTTCAGCCGAGAAGCACTGAAGTGGTTTCTTGACAGGTTAGTCCAGGACAGAATTGGCTATATATCTCTGACACCAATTTTTTCAGGCTCTATAAATTGAGGTGAAGTAAATCTATACACACAAATAATACAACCACCAAAAAATTCTGGCCTATGCTACGTACACTTTCCTCTACACGGTCTTCGTACTTGCGTTTTGCAGACAGCCTCATCAGTCGCGATGCGATATCGCGGTGAATGTGATGGAGGTGCGCGTCGTCTCTTCAGATGACTGCGGAGAACAGGGTGCCATGGTGGAAGTCAGCAATGTGGAGGATGTGGCCCTGCACCTGAGCTCGAGATCCCTGAAGTCTCTGATCACATCGGGCTTCCTGATCTTCTCCGAGTCGACGTCCATCTCACCTCTCAGCATGCTCACAACTGCGGACATGGTGGGCCGATGCTTCATGATGTCCTGGGTGCACAAAAGCCCAACTTTCAAGAATCTACAGGCTTCGTCGACATCCAAGTCATCGCCCAAAGAACTGTCTATGATTTTATCCAAATGCCCCTGGTCATAATATATCCATGTCTGCGAAGGGTGGATCCAGTTGGTGATCAATCTCTGGGTAATATAGCACTAAATAACACAAGCTCCAATTCAGAAGATTTGGCCCCTGGCTAGCATCTGGGAATTTTGGTAATTGTGGTACTAAACTGTATAAAATGGTAGCTAAGCATGGAAGACGCATTATAGAGTGAGCTAATTTGAAACTCTGTAAACTGCTGCTCTCTTTCACTCCTTGTGACTTACATTAATTTGAACTAAAAGGTGTAAATAAAGGGGTTTCGGACAAATATGTCAAGCATTAAGGCATGCTAATGAATTTGATGATAAAAAAAAGGAAAGTTGCAGCAGCAGCATTCAGCTCAAGCGGATAAGTTCCGTATGTTGTGGGTTGTCCAAACAAAGAGGTTCTTTACAGTGTCTAATAGAGTAATGGTAGTGAGGTGTTTGTGTTTGGAATAGAATCCCTCACCTTTTCAAGAAGAATCTGATCCTCATAGGGCAATCTTGTATCAGTGTTGCGTCTTCCACTGATTATTTCTACAAGCAGAACACCAAAGCTGTAAACATCTGACTTCCGTGTCACCTGTCCTCGAACAGCGTATTCAGGAGCCAAGTATCCTCTGCGAGCAAAACTACAGTAAGTAGTAGAGGGGCTGTAAAAATCATTTCTGAGCGATAACATACTAGTTTGGATATCATTCTTTTCAATTTTAATATTCTTAGTAAAAATACAGCATTTGTTTGCACTCCTTGCTTAGATCGATAGAGGTTCTCAAGATAAATGGACTAATGGAGAGGTAAATCTGTATGAGTCTAATGGTAAGTGCTTCTCCCAACTAAGTTTAAAGGACCAGCCGAATTAGCATTGTAATCTACTCGGGAGAGAACACAAGGTATAAGTAAATATATATAGCAAAGCAGATGGACGGCTGCATGTACAGGTTCGATATAATAATTTTCACTTACAGTGTTCCTGCTACTCTTGTGCTAATATGTGATACATCTGAAGGTAGAAGCTTTGCTAAACCGAAATCAGAAATTTTCGGGGTAAGATCCTTATCGAGAAGTATATTGCTTGCTTTGATGTCCCGGTGAACAATGTGAGGGCGGACAACATCATGGAGGAATGCTAGTCCCTGGGCAACACCAATGCAAATATTTACCCGATTTCTCCAGTTGAACTGGATGTTGCTATGCCCAGAACCTAAAAAATGTCAAGCACAAGACGGTTTACAGCGTCTGAACAATTTTCAAGCAAAAAAAGAATACAGATGATTTGGTAATGAGAATCTACCTAGAAGGGTTTGTGCAAGGCTATTATTTTCAAGATAATTATAGACAAGGATCCTGTGGTTTCCTTCCACACAACAGCCATGAAGTTTGACAAGATTCTCATGTGAAATGTCGGAGATTGCAAGGAGTTCATTAAGAAACTCGTTCACACCTTGTCTAGACTGCAAAGACAGCACCTTTACAGCAACAGCTGTTCCATCCTTGAGCGTTCCCTGAAATAGTAAGTTGGCAAATTTCAAACACATGCTTTTGTTCCATTCCAGTATCCAATACATAAAGATTATGCATAAGAAACTCGTTCACACCTTGTACACAGGTCCATAACCTCCCTCACCAATCTTATTGGATTGGTCAAAATTTGATGTTGCCCTAACCAGCTCCCTATAACTGTATCTTGCTCTATTCTCAGCACCGGATAAGTCTGCAGAAGGTTAAATGTTACAAAGAAAAGCAGATTGATGAAAAGTTGAGCAAGGGTATATCATACTCATAACGGTGATTTTCTACAAAAAGAGATCTTACCATCATTATGTGGATCGTTTTGTTGCTGGGCCCCCCTTGTCCTCTTGAAAAAGAGAGAAAAACAACTCATTACTGAGATGTTTCAATTTTCAAGCTACGGTACACACCGTTGTGCTGTGGTTCACTTAAATGAGATGTCAGTTCGAAATCGATCTACGCACAGGCAGAGATCATTGGCCTTCAACAACAGCCATCATATCCTGAAACAGGAGAATATGCACAGAGGTTCTGGTTACCTAAGAAAAGTAGTATGTACAATGTACAACCTACATGCCCAATTCAATATTTTCTTTTTGGCAATGCATATCTCCACAAAATGGTGGGAATTGGGAACCGCAAATAGTTAATGCACTTTGATAATAATGAAAATTGAACAGAAACTTCATGTTACTAAAAACAGTATAGAATGTTAAGGATATAAGGGTTTTTGTGTCTTTTCCTATTGTTCTAGGGTTTAGTTGTGTTCCTGAGCCATGTACTATATATTGCCCCTTGGGCTGTGCAATACATATGTGTTTCATCCATAGATCTAACATATACGATACAATATATGCATTGCAGAGTCAAACATGCCGTAAGTACTTTGTTGGAAGAGTAATTGGGGGAATTTTTTTGTTTCAAAAGGTCCAGACACACTAACAGCTCTTGAAATTTTCTTAAGAAATAAATTTAACAGTAGAGAAGCTGTTGCACAACGAAATGCTCCATATTTGCAGGTGCTCCCATAAACTGCTACCACAGCCGCTAGTCTTTGTGTGTTATCCTATCATAGTATCAGGCACATTTAGTTACAGTTTACAGTATGCAGCAGTTTGTGGGGTTCCTATGTCCCGTTACCACACAACTACACCGGCTCTTAGCTTTGCTTCAAGCTTGAGCATGAGCAGTAAAGCCAATGATGTTTAAAGCATTTCATCTCCATTAATCCAATTCGCGTCCAGAGTTTTAACCATCAAAAACATAATTGACTCATCAGCATAGGCAGTCAAGATCAACTAACCTTACCAATTATTATTGATTGGGGATGCTGCAATTTGACATGTAGTACCAATTTAGGTGAAGACTGTAATCAAAGATGGTACTAGCGAGGCCGCTAGGCCCACCGCAACTTTTCTCTAATTCAAATTGTCTCTTTCTTGGATAGGCATCAATATCATGATCGTTTCCGATATCAAAAAAATAAATACCATGATCATTTCCTAAAATATCCTTTGAACAGGGGAAGTCCGTACATGTTCCTTTCTTTGAATAAATAATGGATGAGAAGACACCCTACCGAAATTCATTGATTGACAACGAAAGTATGTATCGGAGGTACGTCATTGCTTCCAGCCTGAAGCAGAACGATGGGTTTATAGCCCATGGTACTGAACAGTGACAAGAGAAAAAAAGATCTGTGCTGGCATCTACATGAATTCTGCAAGCAAGAGTAATGCATGATTGAGTCAATTTGCGCATAATATTTTCTCTCACCAATTTTATATCATTCCACATTTCTACTCTACTCCGGCTCCCCACATCCTATCACAATCCAGCAAAAGTTTCACCAATTGTGTGTTATTACTGACGACCAGAGTCCGGATAAGCACTAAAATTCGAACATTAAGTAGTAAGTACCCACAAGCAAATCTAATCACAGAGTAGCCAAGTCAATAGAGGTAATCTAGTGATATTTCCTGAATAATGCACTCTTATTTGATCTTTAACACAAAAGGAGCTATACAACTGCCTTCTAAGCCCTTGCCAATGTTTTAAGGAACCACACAACCAGCAAGCCAAGAGAACAAGAAAAATCGAACCTTTCTTCGCAAAACCAAAGAACACAGGCAAACTCACCGGAATCACGACGAGAGAGGCGAATCCAACCGGCAAATCTGACGATCTCAGCAAGGCACAACCCGACGGTGTCCACCCACCCACCAACCGAAACCGCCGAACAGCCCAACGCAACGAGACCCAGTCCGCACCGGAGCCTCACGCCGTCGAGAAATACAGGAGAAGTAGGGAGGAGACGGAGATTAAAAAGCTGCGGCAGCGGCGGAGGGTGGGACAGCAAGGTGAGGGTCGAGAGGACGTTAGATTAGACGGGGTGGTTCAATATATGTTTCTTTTGTATGTTCGTCTTATCTCTCTATATATATTATCTATTTTTATCTAAAGTTGCACAGTGGGAGTGGTGGTGCTCGAGTCGAGCTGACTTGGCAGTTGACCAGGGCGAAAGTTTTTAAGGTTTAGCGTAAGGCCGCTGCGTGTATGGCCCTGCACGCTGCAGGTCGATTCGCTGTCGCTGCCTGGCCTTTCGTTTCTCGGAAAAGACCGGCAATAGCTTGCCCGGTCACAAAGACAAAACGGCAGTACATGCTTTATTGCCCCTCCGACAAGTGAAAACACACAAATTGCAAGGCAATTTGAGAGCCTGGTTTACACGAGACAAGTACGTACTTCACTATACCGAGTACGTACTACTTCACACTGCTAACAGTACCGCTTTAGATCAACAGACCCACTGTTCAGAGCAGATCAGCTGAGCGGCCGGCGGGGAAAAAACTCGACGCAGAGGCAGGCTGGGTCAAATTCCTGCTTTCCTCGGCCATCGTCTCAGTCTCACGAGCAGCTTAGCAGAAGGTAATTAGTTAAAATAGATGGCTATCGCCCCGTTCAAAATGATTTTTACCGATAACTTTTGGTTACGATGTAGACTTTTAGCTAAATAGATATTATAATGATGGTTAGCTTTTAACTGAGATATTTAATTAAAAAAGAGAAAAATAGTTGTTATATCTTTACGAATAATATAAAAATATATATTTAAAAACTAATATATTAAAAATAGCTAGAAATTAAAAGCTAAAAAGGTTGTTTTAAGGAATCCTACCGAAAGCTAAAACCTTATGCTGAGTAAAAAGGCTCTCCTCCTTACAACCCCGCTCGGGAGGCCGGGGCGGCGTCGGGGGAGGCCGGGGTAGCGCCGACGCTCGGGAGGCCGGGGCGGCGACGGGGAGGCTGAGGCGGCGTCGGTGCTTGGGAGAAGCGACGGGAGAAAGGGTTGGGGTAGGATCAGATCTGGTCTGAGGAGGTGAGGAGCTGAGGGCATAAACGTGAAAACATAATTCTTATAGGGGGTTTTGTGAAAAAATGTTTAAGTTAGGTGAGAGGATCCCATCTTCCACGATCCGAGTCATACAGAGCAGATCCGATGGCTGTAGAGAAGTTTTAACATTTTAGCACTGAAATACCCTTTTGCACTAGATATGCTCTCTTAGTTAAAATAGATGGCTATCGTCCTGTTCAAAATGGTTTTTACCGATAGCTTTTGGTTACGATCGTAGACTTTTAGTTAAATAAATATTATAATGATGGATAGCTTTTGACTGAGACATTTAATTATAAAAAGAGAAAAATAGTTATTATATCTTTACGAATAATATAAAAATATATATTTAAAAATTAACATATTAAAAATAGCTAAAAATCAAAAGCTAAAAAGGTTGTTTTAAACGGAACCTAAATATTATCTGGATTTGACCACGAACATGCAATAAGCAGTGTAGTGAACGAGACGTTCCCACGTCACTGAGGTTCTAGCCTTCCACGAAGGTAACGGTAGACATGGATGCCTTGGGAGTCCGGCCAATCTTGTTGTTATTGATTCAGACGTCCCTCTCACCTTTCTTTTGGGTTGATTTCACATTATTTTAGTAGCTTGCCGACGAATTAACAGAGTCGTGCATGTGATTTGGAACCGTTAACAGAAAGATGAATTCGACAGCTAGATAGGCAGGACACACATGCAGAATTTGCAACTCCAGGATGTGATCTATGAAATGACCCAAAATTTCTAAATTTTTCTTGAATTTTGGCTGATTTTGATTTCTTACCAAGTTCAAAAAGCTTCCTAGCCATTCCGCTTTCCTTTCTCGACTATCTGCCTACCCCTGACCTTGGTGCTTTCCCTTTGCGCCTTCTCCTCTATGCTCATTGCCACCCTGCCACTCGCCCTTCACCACCGTAGCCAACACGCCTCACCAGCTCACCGCTCGTTCGCCGCTGCCATAGCCATCGACACTAGCACAGCGCCTGCCACCTCTCCGGCCGGGCTTTAATGGCTCATCACTTCGCCTCCTAGCCATGCGTCGTGTCTCCACCACTACCGACTTCACTATCGCCATCTTGATCGTCGCTTACCCGATGTGTGCCTTATGTCATAACACGCCCTGCCAACACGCCCACCACGCCAGAGGGACACGGCACGCCCGATACGCCATCGCTACTGCTAGCAACGCCACTGACATCATCGAAGCTCCTTGCTTGCCAGCGCTGCCACACATGCGCCAGTCAAGTCAAAGCCACCCCACTGCTTCCACCGCCTTCCACGGCCTATAAAGCCAATTCAAGCTACCATATAACCCACACTAGTGACCAATTGCACTCTAAGCCCTCTCCCTCCTAACTATGGCCAACAATCACCGCCGTTGTGCCCTGCGCCGGTGAGCCCCTAAACCCAAATTCACTTCTGGCATTGATTAAAACCCAATCTGTTGCAACCCTAGCACTGCCTGGATGCCACAAGCCCAACCTCGACCTTGTCGACCCCTCCCATGGCCCCTAGACCACCGGCGTGATGCGCCACTGCCATCCAAGCACGGCCGCTGTGGACAGCCATGCACAAGCCGAGCTAACCCAAACTACCATTGCCCTTAGCATTCTCATTCATCGTAGATACTAAGACCACCATGAACCTCGCAGGAGCGCCATCGTGTTGTGGTTCTACTCTGACGAGCTCCTATAGCCGCCAACCTTCACTGGTGCTCCACAAACCTTGCGCGTGCCAAAAATGGAACCTGTAGGCTTCACTGATCCCCTTTGCACCACCGCTCGCCGTCGGTAGTCCCTATAGCCACGTAATCGCCGTCACCACCGTGTGCCCCTTGCTCGGGCGTCCATGGCGCCAAACCAAGCCGAATAGGCGTTAAGCGTGGTAGGCTATGCGCCTGGGCTAGCCATGTTGGTCCAAAGCCAACTCAAGCCCAGTAAGCCAGTTGGGTTGAGCCCAACATTAGCTGCCCAATACGATTATAATCCAACTCATTACTATTCATAGTCAGAGGCCAACACTGCCTAGCCCAATTAACCAATCCAAGCCCATTATTGTTCATTAAACTCGACCCATTAGGAATAGTGCAAACCTATTACTATTCATCCAAAAACCCATTTAGCATAATTATACTCATTTCGAGCCCGTTTAGGTCATTCTCGGCTCTGTTTAGCCCAATCAGACTCCATTAAATCCTAACTGCCCAAGACCAACCTATGTTCAACTTTTTCTGATTTTTATTCCTCCTTTATTTTATTTTATTTTATTTTCCTAGCTCATATTCTTTTGAGAACAGACTTATTTATTTATTCTTTTCCGATAGCACCTAGATTCGTTGAGATGTCTGTCATAGGAGCAGGTCAAGATGCAGGAGATTTAGAACCAAATGAAGAGTTTGAATAGCAAGGTAATTTATATGTTTTGATCATGTTGTTTCTACATTATTATTTAATTATTAGTACTTTCATTACTACTATTTATGTAATGTTATTTATTTAAAATAATTATTTAGAATGATATGATAATTAGTTAAGTTCTACCACTGAAAAAGTCATATTTTACTTGAAGGCCACATTCATCATGATAGCCTTAGTAATAATAATAAATTATTATATAATTAGATTAAACAATCAAATATTTTACACCACTAATTTGATTCAGCGTCTTGCTGATAGATTTTAAAATAATACTAGGGTTAAAGATAACTTATGGAAAGCTATTGGATAGTTAGAGTCCACGACCTTACTCTATAGTAAAGGTTTTGGTGTGAAAATGGCGGTACTATGCTATGATGCACTTGGTATGTGATTGGTAGCCTCATTTGAGAAAAATAATGACTAAAACCTTATGCTGAGTAAAAAACATAGAAATCGTTTAATCACAAGTTTTGACTTGTCAAATCAAGTTTAGTAGCTCCTCGATTCAATAGAATATCTACAGAAGGGTTAGCTTTTCCATTGTGGTGGAACGCCCCACATACAACGAGGTGAAATAGAAGTGGGGCTAGAAAGTCGCTTGCCATTCTTCACAATGATAGGTCCATTCAATGTTAGGCTGCAATTTCCTCCTTGGCATGTGGATTCCCGATCAAGTTGTTTGGCCATGAGTCCGTCAGGTAGAATCTAGAAAAAGGAGAGCAGTGAGCGACCATGTTATCTCAACTTAGTCGTACGCTATCTGGCTGTGTATCTATTGTATGATGTTGAAAGTTTGAGACATATTGTGGATAAAGCTAAACAACTCTTCAGAGTAAAACTTGTAGTATTGGATGCGCCGTGCTTTCAATAAATGAAGCTGTGTTTAATGGGTTATTCCAACATCAAGGTATAAGTAGCTTTGGTAAAATTTTCAATTTGATAATTAAGTGGATTAATTCCCTTTTTCTCTTAAGAAGGTACTATTTTGTATTGTTCTTTAGAAAGTTGTTTACAAGTAAATATGCATCCACAAGTACATTTATAGAGCCATCATATCCTCGTCTCTTGAAATACTAGTAAGTAATTAATTAGCATTCCTCATATGACTTGTTGAGTACGGTTGTACTCATACTTGCTAAAATATCAACAGAGGAAACTTATGAAGACGATGAAAAGTCTTAATGAAGACTTTGATGATTCTTTTGGAGTTGATGATTACTGGTTTTAGGTCTTGTTCTCACTCAAGCATACCTTTGGATTTTCCTTTGTGATATAACATAAACTTTGAGTATGGATGTCCTGTTGTGTAAACTTGATTGTTATGTCATATCATGTAATAAGTTTGGTCTTTACGAATAAGTTTGTGTTGGTTTAAATGTTTAATGCACACTCGATTATAGTACTCTGGAGTTGAATATCTTGGGCAGTTGTAGGAAAATCTAACGGTCGTTACAGTGTATCGGTCAAATTATATTCTTTGTCGAATGAAGAGAAAGACATGTTAGCTTGACATGCTTTCTGCCATGCCAATGCGGCCACACGGGTGCCGCCTTGCCCACCATGCCACCACCACCAATCATCTGCACCCCCCTCCTTCTACCGCCAGTGTAGACCACGAACTTTGGTCACAATGTACCACACGCTGAGTCAATGAAAGTACTTCACTAGTTTAGGCAATGTTCCGAAGTGATGTGGTTTTTAGCTTTTGGCCTTTATATGAAATTACGTTGTAGCAACTATTAGTTTTTTCTGAGGTATTCAATTAAAAAATAGGGAAAAACACAATTATATATCTACACATATTGCAAAGGAAAACAAAGAAAAAAATTGCATTAAGAAACTAACGCGTTCCGAACAGCTTTTGACTCTGAAAACCTGAAGACATCGCTATTTGGAATGAAGCCTTAATCATGCACTTACATATGCAAGACACGGATTTAGACCTGGTAAGGGAACACCAGCCAACTTGCCGGTCCCTTCTTTTCAACTTATCGCTATCCAGATTATCCGTATAAATATTTACGTTAAGATAAAAAATCATATACTACAGTGATAAACCACCGATAGTGACCGAAAAGTACAGGCTTGGGTAGGTATGCTATAGGCACCTGCTAGGGTCATCTGTGCATGACGGGGTAAGGCCCCGCTCATTTCAGCTTTTTTTTAGGTTCAGCTTCTAGCTTTAGCTTTTTTTTCACTATTCAGTAATTCGTCTTTTTCTGAATTTTTTTAGATTTTTTAGGGTTTTTTTTATATTTTTCTTTTTTTCCCGTGTTCCTTTGTATTATCCATGATGGGCTAACATATTTTTTCTATTTTTACATTTTTTAAATTTAATTATACCTAAAAAGCCAAATCATTCTGAAAAAAAAAATTCTGATGAAATTTATTAAAAACCGTGCTCATCGCTAAAACGATTACCCCTAAAAGGCCGAGAAGTCTTGCTCACGTACGTGTCATAGCTTTTCAGAG
This sequence comes from Melocanna baccifera, assembly GCA_036346265.1. NCBI lineage: Eukaryota > Viridiplantae > Streptophyta > Magnoliopsida > Poales > Poaceae > Melocanna > Melocanna baccifera. Next base: position 1,376,588 of record CM070693.1, on the reverse strand, counting down.
CATAATGAGGTGAGACAATTTCAATCTTGAGGACTTACGGGCGTAAGCTGTCGTCCGGAGAAAACGGGCGTGCGATGTGAGACATGCTGCTTTCATTTCTCCTTTCATTTCCGCGGCCCGCACCTTGCGCTTGCCCTTGGGTTGGTGGCAGACGGAGTGTTGCGTCACACACAGCGTGCAGCGCAAACAGGTGTGGGCAATGGCTACACTAGCACGCTACTGTATACTCTCTCTTTGAGAGGGGCATCTTTGTCTTTTCCTTCTGTGGGAGTGGGATACCATCATCTCACTTGCCGTCTTCCAATTTCAGAAGAAGAAGAAGATGCTGAGAGGCATGTACTCGCGTAGCCCCTTTCTTGGGCCCAAAGCTGGGTGGCTTTAGGCCCACCGATCTCAAGGCTACAGCCCACAAGGCCTCAGCCCGATTCCGCCCGTTTCATTGCATTGCATCGCATCCTTGGAGCAAATGCTACCTGTCAGGTGCGCCCCGCCCAGAAAGGCGGCCTCGCAGCTGCCTTGTGCCGAAGAAGGGCCGTCGATCGGTGCGGATGTGTGCGTGATGAAAATTTCCAACTTGATTTCGTCGTACAAATCGGGGGGAGAGAGTCAGAAACGGGACACGAGTTCCACACTGAGGCTGACCAGTTTGAACTGCTGTCAGGTTGTTGCGTTGAGCATTTGCTGATATCTGCGGATCTTACAGCATTTGCTGCTGAAGGGAAGGAAAAGAGGATCAAATTTCACAGATTGCTCCTCCTTGCTAAGTTGCACGACAGTTATCACTACTTATCAGCAAACGCCACACCGATCGCGTTACATTGCAAGCACCGGACAACCTACGTACACACATTGCACGCACGCCTCTCTCGCCACGCAGCACAGCATTTCCTAGCTAGAGATCTCTGACAGTTTCACTCGACCACTCTCCTCTTTCTTCCCGGCTGCGCGCCCATCGGCGGCGGCCCGGGCGGGGAGCGAGCGCCCGACGGCGCCGGCAGGCAACCAAAACCCGAGTGCCGGCGCCGTGCTATAACTCAAAAGCCAACTACTACGCCAATCAACGAACGCCCCCAATAAATAAATACATAGACAACCAAAGCTAGTTAATTAGCGTCGTCGACGTCTCAGGGGGACTCCGAGGAGGAGTTGGTGGACACGGTGATCAGCGTGGACGCCGACGAGGACGACGTCCTCGGTGTCGCCGACGGCTTGATGAGCACCACGGGCGTCTTGCTCTCGAGCCTCCTGTGGTGCTCCCGCACGAGCTGCTCGGCCACGCTGTCGAGCCGCTCGCCGTTGGTCTGCTGCATCAGCTTCTTGCCGCGGAACAGGACGGACTCCACGCTCCGCTCCGTCAAGGCCGCCTCCGCCGTCGCTCGGGGAGCAATGCCATTGCCCTGAGGAGAGAGCAGGAGGGCGGAGTTAGCTTTGCAATTCTTGCTTAGTTCGCAATGGTAATAAGCAGGTGTTAAATTGTTAAGAAATTTATTTACCTGGATACGGGTATAGTTGGTTGCTCTGCTCTCCCCGAACGCCATTGATACGGCTTGGTCCACCTGAAAAGCAGACACCGTCCGGTTAGTACAGGGTGCGTGATGATGGTACAATTGTGTGTCCTTGCGAAGAAATGCACAAGAATTACGACGAACCATGTCGGCCTGGCAAGCTCCGGCGATGCTTAGGAGGCTTGAGGACGACGCGCGGAGGCTGGAGGCGCCAGCGCTGCCACCAAGGGACAGCACGACGAGGTCGCCCGCGCCGGCGGCGAAGGGGAACTCGCGCTTGTTGTGGAGCACGTGTGTGACGGCCACGGCCGTCGGGTTGGCCACGGCGGCCGAGGCGCCACCCCCGCCGGTGACCGCCGCGGCGCGCAGCCTGGTCCGGCAGTCGAGGGACGCCACCTCCGCGGGACCCACCCCGCACGCCGCGGCGCAGACCTGCCACAGCGGGAAGTCGAACGCCTCTGCCTCGACGGCGTCGGCGCGGGAGAAGACGAACGGCGCTGCCGTCGCCATGTCGTAGCAGGGTATCAGCAGCGGCTTGGTCGCGTCTCGCACCGTGAGGTCCTCGAACACCTTCTTGAACACCGCCTCCGGCCGCCAGAACAGCCCCCCGCGCCGGTGGCGGCCTGAGAACACCTTCCGGTTCTTGGCAATGACATCGCGCGCCGCCTCCGCCGGCATCCGGCAGGCGAACAGCGCCGCCGCAAGGAACCCACCGGCTCCAGACCCAGCCGCCAGGTCAAAGTAGTCCGCGACGCGGGCGGCGTGGTTGCCAGAGAGCTCCTGCAGCCGGCGCTCGAGACGGACCAGCGCGGCCGCGGCGAGTGCGCCGCCGTCCGCTCCCCCGTCGATGGAGAGCACGCGGACGCGACCGGCAGAGTAGGGCCCCTCCAGCTGCGCGCCGAAGAGGAAGTTGGACTCGAGGATGGAGAAGATCTCCTGGCTGAGGCGGTCGGAGCCGCCGAACGCCGCGGTGGCGGCGGGGGACGGCGGCGTCTGATCGAGCGGCGCGAGCGAGGAGGTCGCCATTTGTCAATTGCGCGGCGTCAAGTGCCTGCTTAGATTGGTTTTGGAGATGCTTTTTTTTGTAGTAAGCGAGTGTGCGTGATTGGGAAGGTGAGGCTGATGTGTAGCAGTGAGTGCTGGCTTCGTCTTGGGCTTGCCGGGAGAATTTATACCGGAGCCGCGCACTCTAGCTTCCCGCCACGGCGCATGGTAGCACGCGCTCGTGCCCATTCGTGCTGGTGCGCCGCGTGTCCCGTGTGCTGTTCTGGCTTAACGAATTGGTTCGGTTGGTGCTCCAGTGGAGTATTTTCCCTTTCCTTTCTTCTTTGTTTTTTAAAGGAGACAATTGGTGAATGTGCTTCAATTGATTACCAGGCTAACCTTAGACAATGCAATGCTCTCGACTAATTACAGCTGTTTGGCTGGGCCAAGCTCTTCCTCCTGTTTCTACCAGTACTACTATCTAGACGTTTGTTTAAAAGAACTGCTTGCCTCCTTGGAGAGCTATGTAGAGGTAAAGTATAAAATCAGATGGTCCTTGGTGAGCTTGAATAATCTGGGATGCATGGATATACATACATACATATGAAGTCTCTTTTCTACACCGGGTGTAATTACACCCTATGTCGTATCTCACAACATAGAGAGTATCCTGTGTAATTGAGGGTACATTCGTGTATTATGTGAGTATTTAAGACCATTTAAGTGGCATGGATAATTTTTCAGAGGTGGTATATATATTTTTTTGACATACTCCTTTTTATGTGCGTATATGAAGGTATTTACAAAATACGCTAAAAACTATAGACTCTCTTACAATTTTTTCATATGGTTCACATTAAAGTATCTTATAATTAGTATACAAGTATATCCAAAGTGATAAATGGGTATTTTAAGTTCGCTTATGTAGCATATTAGAGGTGGGTGTAATTACACCCAGGTGTAAAAGATATTTTTCCTATGTGTGTGTGTGTGTTGGGAGGGGCCTTAGCACCCATATCAATACCTGTTGATGTGCTTTGAGATTTGTGACGTTTGACACATGTATCTTCATATACCCATAAAAAGTATATTTAACATATCAAACTCAAAAAAATCAACTTCAATTTAATTAGTTTGAGCTACTTTCATGATATATACTCATTATAGTCATATTAAACTCAAAAGTATTTCAAACTCACCATAAATATTCATGGGTATAAAATATTTTTATACCCAAACTTCAAAAAAATTACCAATCATACACGTGTATTGGATGGTTCTTGATGTGGGTGCTTAGGCACCTAGGTGCCTTAAGTAATTTTTCTATATATACATATATACATATATATATATATATATATATATATATATATATATATATATATATATATATATAATGGTTTTATACTCTTGAAAGTATGTACTCTCACTTCTAATATACCCTTTAATAGTATTGTTATACCTCTTTATCTATTTGAGTATACTCTAATAATGATTATAAGATACTCCAAAGTGGGTTCCATGAAAAATTTTATCAAAGTTCACTTTTACAGTATAATTTATGTATGTATTCATTTTATACATGTAAAAAATATATATAACAAAAATAAAGGGCTATGATAAAAAATTTCAACCAAATCGCATTAGAGCATCTTAGAATTAGTATTTAAATATACTGAAAATGATAAAGAGATATAAAATATTTGTTTAAGTAGTGTATTAGAAGTGAGAGTATTAACAGCTTTCACTTCACGCACGTAAGTTACGCACCAATTCATGAAGTTATCTATAATTCATGAAGTGAAGTCACTTCACGCACGTAACTAGAAATATTATCTATAATTCATGAAGTTATGCACCAACCAAGTTACGCACGACCGCACTAGGAAGCCAGGTTGCACGCGCGGCCAGTGAACCGAGCGTAGCGTGCTCGTTAGCGCAGCCGTGAGTGTGTATATAATTACTATTCTGCACGTAAGTGTAGACTGCACGCCAAAAAATTACTGCTATGTAAATAAAGTTATTGCCAAATATATGTAGAGTTACTATCAGTTGTGTAGTGTTATGATCGATAGTAACTCTACATGTATGTATGTAATAACTTCACTCACACACGGCAGTAATTTTCCAACGCGCACAGTGCGCGTAGGTGTAGAATAGCACGACCGTACACACACATAGAGAGAGAGAGAAATGGTTATATATACATGTATATATATGCGCATGGGATGTTTTTTTTTATGTGTGAAATTCTGCTCTTTCGAGCTTACTCAATTAGGATTTGGGAGAAACTTTAAGGAGAAGAATGTGCGCACCTTTACCTGACTGATCGATGCCAATTGATTAATCTCGCATATCATCCAAAGTTGCATGGCCTGAAGCATAATCTACACACATCTATGTCCTGAAGAAAAGAAGAAAACACATCCATGGCTCGAGCCGAAGAGCATCATTCTAGCCTTGTTTCTTTCGCGATCACAAAGCGAAAACGCCGAATGATTTCCATCTTTTTAGCTGCTAGCTGATTAGCTTGGCTACCTCCACTCCCTCCCGTGTGGCTCAATCCTGTTCATCCGGCTCCACACTTTTTTTTCTCTAGTTTGTTCCACCTTAAGCTTTACTCAATCCATCTTAACTACCAACCGCCGCTAAGACGACGCAGTACAGTGCCATCGCGCTTATTATTGCCGTGATGACCTGTGCATGCATCTGCTACAACAATCTCCGTGCGATTTAGCCATGATTTGTGCGTGGCAGCGTCTCATCATTTGCAGTGGAGCGAGCCCCACTCAGAGGTCAGTGGATGGATGCATTATGGTTAGGTGACAATGGCAGCTGGTTAACAGTCCAACATTCCAATGGTTTTCTATGTGCTTATGATCCTAAATTATTGCAACAAAGGTTTCTTGTTGCTTGTGCTTTGCCTTGATCTAATGATGTGTACGTCTTCGTGAGGCTTGGATTAGGGCGAGCAAACCTAAAGAAGTTGGAAGGGCTTAAAGCAAAGACCCTTCAGTGTCCCTTGGTGTAAGGTAGGCACAGGACAACGCCCGATTTTAAAACAAGGAACTTGATGCTAACCACATTATTCTCCTTGCCTTTCCCTTGATCACCCTTGGTCACACTTCTTTTCGGCTTACTGGAGGACAAGGTATTGCATGTATCCCACCTCCTGTCTTGTCCCCCTAGAGAATACTTGTTTATTATAGCACACTGTTCTGAAGCAACTTTAATTCAATGTTAAGCTAACAAAATGCTCATTTCGCTGGTTTTATCTAGCAACCCTCATTCTAATACAATCTTACCGCTTCCAAGCGCTTAATTGTTGTATACTTGAACGTGGAAAGAGACATGAGCATGCATGTAAATTCAGAAATACTTTCGAGGTGAAGTTGCATACCAAAATGACTCTTATCTGTAAACCGTAATGTCAGATATGCCCCCAAACAATTGTCAGATATCTGATGCCAATGTCGATAGGAGAAGAGGAAAAAAAACGTGCACACGTACTGGCGCACGGACAACAAGGACGTTTGGCGTCTGTTGAGCCATCACCCGTACACATTTTTTTTTATAAAAAAACAACGTCGCTGATGCCTAATCTTTAAACGATCCTTGTCGATTTGTTTGCATGTCTCGTCTGCAACCGATTGTCTGCTCGCTCTTTCCATGAAGCATCCGGCGGTCTTCCACGTAAGAAATAAACTAGCGATATCTCCTCTGTTTCCTCTGCTTCTTGCTATGACATGTGAGAAACTGGCTTTCTCTTCATGTAGACAATGTGCTTCTGTGTACGAATATTTATGCGATTCCATGTGCATGTGCGTGCAAATCTCAAGTAATAGAGCTGAGCCCTGCTGAGTCTAACCACCTTTGACTATTCATGATGGCTGCACTCTGCATGCATATGGATGGTTCTTATTAAAGTGGTTTTTAAAAATAATTTTGAAGATATTTCCCATGAGTATGACATTTTGCATGGAAGAGAGATGCACATGACATGATCATTAGGAAAATGACTATTGTTGAAACAAAGCACTCGAACATTCTGCTGTCATAAACTGCTTTCACAAAAAAAAAAACAAAAAAAACTTTTTATGGTGCTATCCTTGTATGATGAGATATTTTAGTCTCCGTGAAACTACAATGAAAAGGACTAGTTGGATGCGAGGCTTCGAGAAATGCGAAGGAAAGCTTTCATTTTGCACAATATAAATCAACGTCGCATGGACACCAAACTCTTTTTTAAACCCAATTAGACAGATTTGTCTGCTTAACACGCACAAGATGCTTGCCTTCCTTGGGTGGCTCGAGAACTTGGCTTCAGGGCTTCTTGAGGTCGCTGGAATATGCTCTATTTTTTCCCTGTAAATTTTGCCAAAATCTGCACATCTGGCAAATGAATAGGCTAGTGTTATGGAGCAGTAATTTTTTTTCCAAGGACCACTTACAAATTGGCTGCTTTAACTTGTTTCAGAACCATAAAGCCATTGCTGAGTACTCCACATAAACGTACTCTTCCCTGCAAAGCCGTGCCCCCGGATCACACGCACAGCGTGCGCTATAAAACCTGTCTGTCTGGTTGAAATCAACTGCACGCGTACGAGCTGCTGCAGCGTCCAAAACGAAATAAATACAGAGTTTTTGCAGGCAACAAAAGGTTTGTGTGTGATGGCCAGAAGAGAGGCACCGAGGAAATATCCCTCATTTCCCCGTATTTTTAGGTTTTTACCGCCTGTGTGCATCTGATGTAATATATTAAGGTGATGTCTCAATTCTACCATCGATCGAGAGGGCTAATAAGTAGATCTCTGTTGACGAAGAATCGAAGAGAAAATCTTCACTTTACACTTTCACTGCGGCTTAACTAACTAGCCTGTGCAGTAATTGGTTGGTCTGAACTAACCTGCACGGAGTTGTACTGGTCCCGTGCATTTCACCCTGCTGCTTTGCTGCGCCTGCAACCTACCTGCATGCATCATTGCAGAATCCACGTACCCGGACAAGAACAATGCTCCGACAGACAATATGAGGCCCAGCTCATTTAAACTTAGTTTTCTAATTTATTTATTACTATACATATTTTTTTGTTTTTTTCTAATTTTTAATATTTTAAAGCTTTTTTACCGGTTCTTTTTTCTGTATTCGTTTGCATTATACGTGATGGGCTAATCTATTTTATTTTTAAAATTTTTAAATTAATTATACTAAATAAGTCATCGTCAACTACAGTGTAATTTTAGCCGACTACATTACAATTTTAGCTCAACCGATGGCCTCTAAATGGAGGAACTCGGCTAGTCATTAATTACAGCCATCCGGCTGGCTTCCGAAGCATCCAAAGATCGAAAGAGTTGAAGCGAGAGGATAGAACGATGAAGCCGTAAAGTCGTTTCGTAGTACTAAGCAAGAACAACTTTTATTACAGCGTTATAGGCAGGGGCGTCCACCGACGCGTCACTGCCTGGCCGCTCATCTCGATCACTGATTCACTGCATGCATTCATGAACAGCAAAGGAAAGAAAAGATGAGATGAGAAGAGAAGCTGGGCTAGCGAAAAAAGTTTTTCTTATGCACGCAGGTCCAGCGCAGTGCAGGGTCGGGACCCCATATCGTTGCGACGTCCTTTCCTGGCTCGCTGCAGCTGCCTGCGCCGATCGATGCGCGCGCCTCGCTTTCGCACGGCCGCTCCAGCACCACCTGTCGTACGTGGCGGCAGGCCGCGTCGGCGCACGATGCCCGGCAAATTTGCCGTCCACCGAAAAGGCACCGCAGCAGTCTGGAAAGAACCGGCTCACCGACGAGCGAAGCTCAAGCACCCAACCCCGTGAACTGGCCGGCTTCTGTAATTGGAGTGTTCACTTCTCAGGTCGTGCGTGAGGCCCAGCCGCTGTGCTCGACCCTGCCACTCAGTTCGACGGGCTCGCAAATTCCTGAGCACTCAGCTACTGATTGGTCGCGGCGTCGGACCTGGACGAAGCGTGCGCGCGACGACGCTTGATACAGGGAGTGAATGCCGCCCGGTCCTGACCGGGATTCATTCAGGAACGACTCGACGGCTACGTACGTACCGCTCCTGTGCGCGACGACCGCTAGCTAGCTCGTGTCGTGCTCCCCTCCCGTCCCACTCGATTGGAACTGCGACCGTCAGTTCGACGGCTAGTTGGATGCTTAGTTTAGCTGTGGATGCATGCATGTATGAAGGGTCAACTTCTTAAGAGTTTAGGGTTGGCTGGCGTTAGTTCGAGCTGCAAATCGCGCGTCACGTCTAGGAAATTCATGCGGCGACGTTGCCTGCCGTGCAGATGATTAGCTAGCCATCGATCAATTAGGTGCTCTGATCAATCGACCAATTGATGATAAATTATTAACAGTAGTTGCAACTTGGAAGAACAAGCTGCGCTTCTTATTAGTTGATGACCTGACTATTTCCTCGGGAACTGGGCTCTACACCATTTCATGTCGATCTGAACGCGCAACTGCACAGGCGATCTTGCCGTGAATTGGATATTACTGCTTCCCTGGCGACGAAGGACCCGTTCCAAACGGCTAAAATATATGGTTTTTTTATTTTGGTTGTTGGCTTTTTACTGAACTTATTAGATAGCGGTGGTTAGTTTTTCTAAGTTCTTTGATTAAAAAATAAAGAAAAAAATTAAAACACTGTCATATCTTTATATAGATAATAAAAAAAGCAATAGTAAAATTTCAAAAAAATTGAAAACTAAAATTATAAATTAACATATTTCAACTAGTTTCTCGGTTAAAAAGCCGGAAGAAAAAAAAAGACAGTCGTCTGGAGCGGACAAAAAGGTATAGCGAAATAGTTCTTGAATATTTGAAAATTGCCATGCATTTCTTGCAAAAAAAAAAAGAGGTCATTCATCACGTACACGTCGCGTCTGAACATTCAGTGATGTTGCCACCTTCAACAGTGCGCATCAATCAGCCCAATCACTGGCTGTCACTGACAGCAAGAAAGAAAAAAAGTAAAATAGTACACCTCCCAGATTAAAGATTCCTATCCTGAAAAGAAGGATGGAATTGACCATATCTGAAAGGAGATCCACGGACCAGACGGATGTAGCCCCGCTATTGCTCTCAAGGGCAGCTGCAGCTCTGCATGCTCCGCGTTGTACTATTTCGAGGACCGAGACCTGGCACAAACAAAAAACTGAAGATATCACGAGATCATGCCTGTGAACCATCGTAAATTTTATAAAATAGGTATTTGGTTTTATAAATATTATAGTTTATTTAGATTGATTTTAGAAATTTTCAGGTAAACTGATCTAACTGCTAGACATGGGGCTATTTATTGGTTGTTTTGGTAAATACAGTATATACGGTAAATATTACGATACATACGGTAAATATAGTATTGTTAGTTTATTAAATATGGTTCGATGTTGATAAATCCTAATTTATTTTAGTACGACGTCGGTTTTAAAATAGTGCTATGTTTACTTGTGCACTGAGCTGGTTTTACTATTCACCGATATGATTGTTTTTTTTGTTCACCGGTATGACCGGATTCTACTAATATAAAGGTATGACCAGTATGGTTTTGAATTTTTCGGATCTTTAGTTTATTGATCTGCTGGCTTTTGTTTTGACTTTTCATTCTAAATCTTTCTAACTTTGTATCTATTGAAGTGGAGGATTGTCAAATAATTTAAAAAAATTGGACGATGCCATTAGCTCCTCTATTTCGTACCGGTCGTACATTGTTGCTACGCAATAAGAGCCTACGAAAATTACTATAATCATGTACTGCATCTGTACCTCTGAAAGAGCGCAATCTTGTCGACGCAGCTGTTCTTCTGAAAGAACCCTGAGATGTGGTTTTGCTTTAGGAAGAGTCAGCACTACAGGTTTATGAAATGAACCGGTAGAAAATCGCATAATTTAAACAAAAAATCGTTTCTCTGCGTTTCAAGGGAAAAAGTGCACTGCAAACCTATGTTTAAATGCTAGTACTAACTTGCAGACTCCCCACATCGGATAAATTTTGAACAAAACAGATACTTTTGTTCAGTCCTAGCCGTCGATTCTCTAGTCTGACGACGACGCGAGTACATGTTGCAAGCATCCGAAATTAAGCCAGTTACACTGCACTCGACCAGACAAGGCATCAATGTACGGACAGTCACAAAGATTCAGCATCTGAAACGGCTGTGACATCCAATGTCACGTCTTGTCAAAGGCCTTGTGACCGACCGACCAAACAGGAAAAGATGAAGAAGCAAGTCCTCGTAAACGAGAAAAACACATCTCCTATCTACTATCGCGACGCAACATCACCGAGGTCCACGCACGTACCGATCCATGATCCATCCCCGCGTGAGCCAAGCCGGACCTGCGTTCCCTTCGCGCGGCCGACCTGAAATACACACGCGCAGGAGCGGAAGAAAGTCTCCTCGCCGACGCCGGCATCGGCATCGATCGATCCCAGCGACCCTCCCGAGCTACTCCACCTCGCATTCATGGCCCTCCCCCGGATCACTGTTCGCGCGCCCGTACGGCCCTGCCGGGCGGGGCACCGAAGCGCGGCTGGCCCATGCATGCAACGCGACAACGAATGCGGTGTCGGGACCCCTCGCGCACAGGGAGGGAGGAGGAGCACTGCCATCTACGTCCTGCAGCAGCGCGCGACCGCCCCTGCCACGGCCAGCTACGGGGCTAGCTGGCGCCCGGCTCCACCTCGCCCGCGCGGCCCACTCCCCGCCCCTCCGTGCGCGGCTACGGCGGTGCGTGGCGTCCGTCGGCGCACGGGCGCATTTAAGCGGGTCTGGGCCGGGCGGGACGGCGGCTGTAGCGCGCGCGCGTGGCGCTGTCGGTTGGTGCCGGTCGATCCATCTGATCTGACGGACGAAACGTGTGTGCACGGTAGGTGCATCTCTCCATGCGTACGTGCATTATTCCGAGCGTGCGTGGCACAGTCGACGGGCATCCGCTGCCGTGTGATGACACGTATCGCGCTGCTGGTGCGCATGGCCGGCCCCCTGCCTCCAACTCCAAGGTTTGTCGAGACCCGGGTTGTACGGGCTGGAGGGGATCTTGGACAGTAATGGTCGGGGATCTCTGACCGCGTACGTGTGCGGGCCAGTACACGCGTCGGTGCCAAGCGAATCAATGTCGATGTGTGCACTACTCCAGTAATTAGCCTTCGGTACTACTAGTACGGCAAGTAAGCGTGTGATCGATGCAGCTCAGCTCCACTCTACCATTGAGGGAGACCCTGCACAGTGTTATGGGGCATGCTATCAGCTACTATAGTCATAGGGGGTGATCGGAATAGCGATGGCTTTTGCTTTTTGAGAAAACATCAGGTTGGTGAAAAACATCAGAATGAGTTAGTGGATAGTGTAGTGAATAGTGAAAAAAGTGAAGTTTGAAGTTCGAAAAAAAAAGCGAAACGATCACTATAGTCAGCTGCATCACTGCTAGCTACTTTTTGTTTTCAAAAACACTCACCGCTACACGGTGAGCCGTTTGATCCTACTTTGGGCAGCTGATTTACGTCAAGAGATCAAAAACCAAGGAATCCACAGCATAACACGCAAGCGAATCTGAATGCCGCCATTACATGCATCTGAAGGCCTCGAGCACTACCTCGTACATTACTTCCGTGGCAGTGCATACAATGGCTAGCTTCACCGGTGTGGTCAATTTTGCGAACGGTCCTGCGCACTAAAAGCTGGCCGGGAAAGGACGGTGGGGTCCGAGCTTCACGATCGGGCTCGGTCGATCGATCGAACGACCCTCGTTCACTGACGGTGGCCGACCGACCGGGCGAGCTAGTAAAACACTGCCCTACAAAGGCACGCGCCAGTTTCTATTGCGTTGGTCGGGGGAAAAGGCGCTGCTGCAAGCTAGAGAGCGATCGGGCTGCACCGCACAGGAACGCGTCGCGTCGCGGCACTGTTTGGCCTTCCCAGCGTGAGAGTGGCTCCGTGCCGGTCACCTGGAACGTCCCTCTCCGCACCCTGTGCGCCCTCTGCGAGATCGCCGGCTGCACGTCGTACGTACAGGCCACCACCGCCCACATGTCACTTTTCTGTCCCAAAAGATCGTCGATCACCATCGTGTCATGGTTGCGTTCGTTCGTGAATTCATCTGGCAAATATAGAGGTAAAGGGTAGGAGAGGCGTACGGCAGTATGGGGGTAAGCTGTACTTGACGTTGTTCGGCCCGAGCCCAGACGTCGCGCCGCCCAGGGGCCAGTAGTGTGTCGAGGGAGCGGTGGCCTAGACCGCCGCGGCAGGTGCGAGCGACGCAGGGATTTCGTGGCTTGGCCCGCGCGTTGCGGGCCTGCGTGGGGGAGGCGGGCGGGGTTGCCTTGCCGATTGCGCGGCCCAGACGGAGTCAAGGCGGCCGGCGCGGTGCCGATGCGTGCTCGGCTGCTATTGATTTGGCATTTTCTCCGGCAACCCTCCACACCTTGGAGATTTATATGGACTGCGTCCATCCTGTTCCAGTGTTTCTTCAGATATATACGGACGCAAAGATTCTACCTAGCTACACACGCAAGGAATGATGAACATACAGGTTGAGCCGTGAGCCGGCAGGCCTTTGCTGATAATGACTTGCTGCTAATCCACACACTGTTGGGGAAAATATTCTATTCACGTCGAAAAAGACCAACCTCTCGTCACACTTACAAGTCCAGCAACACTCGATTAGCAGCTACTCGCGGGGGTGTTGTACGGATGAGGAAGAGGGCACGGCGCATCTTGGCATTGCTCATGCTGCCATGTGTCATGCATGTATCGGATGTAATTAATTTGGTCACATGGCGGAGCAGAAAACAAGCAGATGTAATTGCTTGCTCCGAAATTTGCGAGGTTTGCTCCGAAAACAAGCAGATGTAAGCCAGATTTGCGGCGCTCGCATGCAGCAAGTACTATTTCAGTTGGCCATGTGGCTGAAGATACAATTGTGAGTTATCGCAGTACTCAAGCAGCTATTGAATTAGAGTATAACTAGCGAGCGAGGTGGCCTACGTATTTACAGGGTTATATATATTGGTTACGTATCGTTCATATATTCGATATTGATATTTGTTCACATCACTCGTTTGATTTCCCCCCTAATTTTAAGCCAGAATATAGAAATTTCAATCCATGTAGTTCGTTCTTGGGGTATCAAAATTTAGGTGTTCGTTTTAGCGATAACTTCTGGTTTTTGGCTGAAATTTCACTATAGTTAGCTTTTTTTACTGTAACTGATTTGACTTTTTGGGCATAATTAAATTTAAAAAAATGTAAAAATAGAAGAAAAAATATGTTAGCCCATCACGGACAATGCAAAGGAACACGGAAAAAAAGAAAAATGTAAAAAAACCCAAAAAATCTAAAAAAATCAGAAAAAGACGAATTACTGAATAGTGAAAAAAAGATGAAGCTAAAATAAAGCTGAAACGAGCGGGACAAAATCCATGTAGTACGTTCCTGGGGTATTAGCTTTTACCGGCCTTGCTAAACCTTGTCTCTCTTCCTTCACCTGTGTCACCACTCATCGCATTGTAACTGCAATAATTGATTATAGGGTGCGCTCAACTTCACTTTTATTTCACTGTTTAGCGATGGATTTACTGTAGCAGCGATGGATAATACTATAGCAATTTTGTCTCTATTTGAATTTTTTTTGTTTTTTTAGTTTTGTTTTTTCCTGTATTCCTTTGCATTGTCTGCTCTAGATTAGCGTGCCATTTTTATTTTTACATTTTTTAGATTTAATTATGCCCAATAAACCAACTCAGTTAAATAAAAAATTAGTCAACTACAGTAAAATTTTAACAAAAATTAAAAATCATCGCTATTCCGAATGCCCCCATATCTACGTTATGCCCTACAAACCATCTTGAAATGTTTCCTGGTACTCCTCTTATCCTCTTATTCTATAACTTCAAGAGCACACATTCCACTCTCTAAACTCTTCCAATGATCAGACGGCATTTTTTTTTTGTCTTTTGCTATGTGAGGATGCAGTCTCTCTCTCTCTCTTTTTAAATTGATCTTGGCCGTTGTTTTTCCTTTTCTTTGTCGCTCTTATTCGTCATTTTTTTCCTTTTCTTTTTCTTTTTTATCAGGATAGCAGGTCATGTCCCTCAGGCTAACTTATGGGCAGATTTTGTTTTCTATAGTTCAGACTTTGATTTCCAAAATTTATATGATCATATCCCTTCAAATAAAGTTGTATTGTTATACAAAAAATCAAATCAATTTATACCGTTATAATATGAAAGCACCAAAATCAATGGTGTAGCTCGGGCGAAGCAGATCACGGATATGACTATTATGAAGATGCGGGGGTCGGTATGGAGTAAAAGAAAAAGCATATTCCCTTATATAATTATGAATATTGAAACATCAACTTTAGTGGTTCTCTCCCGTTACTCCAAATATCTACATATTAAAGTGTTTCTTTCCTATATATATCTTCTTGAAAGAAAATCTTATAAATATCATTCATTCAATTATCAGTTTTACAATCTAATGTTCCATGCTCTAGCGTTACTCCAAAAATTAACATATTGGCGTGTTGACTTCCTCCGATTATCAATTTTACAATATAATTAATTTGTGTAGAATTATGATTCGAGTAGGAAAGTCTATTAGACTATTTCCATTCCTTTTCTTTTAGAATTTTATATGATTTGTATTTCTAGAGTTCTAAATGCAACAATAGGTCTATACCATGATAAACAATTATGGATATAGCGAAATTTGTTAGATATATTTGTTTTTAACTATATATTAATATAACTTTAAATCTACAATGGAGGCTAGCCACACAAATTGAGTGGACAATTCTGCTATTATCTACGGTGATTTTGTAGGACCAATGCTAGTAATCAGAGGAGGAGTAAACGATTATATCAAAAAAATTTCCCTCGGATACTCCAAAACTTTCACTCTAATAGCTATGTGCAACTACGAAGATCAGATTCACAGCGGAGCGCTATAAGTACTCGGGTTAGAGTTAAAAGACATTAGCCACAGCCATAAACCATCAGCTGCAGCAAAAAAGAATACGACAAGTACATAGATATGCAATATAGTTCGAATACTTTCCTGATGTTGATTATTTTATTCAAATTTAAATACTTTTGATATAAATCTGGACAGTTATAATCTAGATTCACTAAAAATCGACATAGTAGATTTTTATCCTTTTCTATCAATTAACATGATGATTTCTAACCCTTTTTAGTAAACATAATGTTTCTTTTTTTATTTTAATAAGATAATAACGGATATATGTCAGAAATGCTGCAACGCGTGATCCTAGTATTGTAAGGCAAGGAGTGATCCTGTATTGTAAGGCACTGTATTCGTAGGTGCATCGAACTTGAGAACAAAGACTTGCGTGCATATGTGGATCAAATCTACAAGTGTACATGTAGGCCCATATCAGTTTCCTGGCCACAGATAGCGATCATGGGCATCCAAATCAATCAATTGCTCACAACTTGTGATCTACAATCCAAGTCTAAGCTAGCACGCAAATGGAAGTGTTCCTAGCTAGCAACACGCCTAAAAGTATCTCGCCTCAGTGACCATGATAATTACGACTGCATCGATGCTTGCTTTCCAACAATGGGAACTAGCTAAGCTAGTAAGCATCAACCGTTAATTAGAAGTAGTGCTGAGTTTTTTTTTTTTTGACTGGATCACGAACACCATCAGTGAAAGCCGTACGTATGGTAGAACGTGACACGAGCGCCATTTCTGCTAATCGCGTGTCCAATACTGACATAGTGCTATTTCCGCCAAAAACTTTTCGCTGCACACGCTGTACTACACTAATTAACACACAGTTTAAAGTGAAGAGAATAGGGGGTCTGTTTGATATGACTGTGATTTATGGTTTTTTGTTGAAATTTTTAAATTTTAGCTGTTTGCGACAGAGATTACGGAGAGAGATACTCACTTGCAATTTTAGATGGTACATATGTTAGACTTTTAATGTGTACTATAATTAACTTGTAGACTCTGTTTTAAAAAAATACTTCGCTTAAAATTTAGATACTATAATAAAAATTAAAAGCTATTTTGTGAAACCCAAAAAAACAGACAGATTCGTGATGCGACAAAAGTGTCGCAATGCATTCTCCGAAAGGCTCGGTCATGGCATGCAGGCCCCCGAAAGGATTGCTACTAATATACTAACACTCCCAAGTATATACTAGTAGATTGTTTAGGAGCGATGCAACAGCTGTATCAATCGGATGGTTCCACATGGGGATCAATGCAACTGAGGCAATCGCCCCAGCATCACATTCCACAGATCGCTGATCAATTTTAATCGATCGACACCGGCGTGATGTGGATCTCAACGTTTTTAAAATCGTCCATGCGAGTCATCACGCACGCCGAGTGTGGCATGCCTTGCATTTTCGGGTCCTATACGGTGTCATTGCCTGTCTGCATCAGAACGGGAGATAGAATGAAACGGACCTGTCACTTGCAGCAAGCTAGGAAGGAAGTGCGCGTCTTTTCACGCCTTCTTTTCAGGCCTGCTCTCTTTCTGCACCTGCTCATTTGGACTGCGAATTAAAATGATTAGGGAAAGAGATCGAAACTAAAAGCTGGCTGAAAATCAGAATAGAATGGAGCCTGATTGATAATCAGAACAGTCGATGAGCATAGCTAGTCTGAAAGCAGAAGAACTAAAACCGGCCATAGCCTTGACCGTCCGAGGTCAAAACGAAAAATGCTCGTCAGTCATCAACTCAACAGGATCTACAGGCAAAGTGGAATAGCTCAAGTACATTTCTCTAAAAGATGCATTTGTGGCTACGTGTAAGAGAATGTTCTTTTTAGGTTTTTTTGGGTGACTTTTGGGTTTCTGTTGAAACAAATAGGGTGATTTATCTAAATGGTTTTTCGAGTCTAAAATCGTATGTGTTGTTTGCATTAATGTTTTTGTCGTCTGCTCGAAAAACATAAATAAAAACTATCAGCTGTAGCTAAAAGCCACCAGCCATAGCACAAAAGGGAGCATAATTCTCATGGAATCGATTCGGAATTCTTGTTTTCTAAACTATGCCTAATTAAAATCAGGTTTGTCCATAATGCTCGAACCATGCGGAATTTCTGAAATTGCACCACTGCCACTGCATAGCGACCATAGCTTTCTAACCTAAAGAAAGCACAAGACCTAGCATCATTCAGCCATTCAGGATTTCAGCCATTCTGAACTGAGCTACGGCTCTGAGCCTCTCCTCGTGCGTGTCGGACCAAACACGAGCTTAACCCCTGCACGTCGCTCAGCGGGCACGGTCCACCGTGAACCACCCCTCCTGTCCGGCAGGGGACACGGGCAGCCGTGGCAACGGCGCACCGTAGTCACATTAGTCAACAGAATTTCTCCGGTGGCCGTGGTCGAGAGAGACCTTTTTCACTCACACACCTCGCACTTGCAGCATATTTCTTTTCTACGAGGCAGGTACACAAGTCATTTTTGACAAACACATTCTAGTCCTTTTTTAGGTTTAGATGCCTTCCTTCGTTTTTGCAGGAGACTCTTCATGTCAGTTGCGTGGCGAAGGAAGACGAGCCCTCGGTCCCCAATTTGCGTGGGCAAAGATGCTCTACCGTATGAGTTTGACAGGAGGCGACTCTGGTGTGGCGACGGAGGCACACACATAGCACTGATGGAAGGTGACTCTAGTCGGGGCAGAGAAGGAAGCGGCGATGTGAGGTGGAGTACTGGACGTGGGTGGTTGGAGGTGGCTCCGTTGCGTGATACAGGAGGAGAGGTCGCGACCGACGACTGGAGAACGGCTTTAGATTCACCGTGCGCACGCGCAGAGCGGTCGACAGGAGGATCGTGGAGTGATGGGCGACGAAGAGTAGTTACGGCCTTACTGGCCTGGATATGGGCTTTGGATCCACCAGTCCTAATTGCCATGCTATGTTACTAATTTACCCCTAGGCTTAATTAATTTAAGTTGCTTTGAGATATGTGCAAACATTTTTTGGGAAAGCATAGAAGTACGTCTATAATTATCTAGAACATCACATCTGTTTTTCTTAATATTGTCTTAGTAAAATAGCTAACCAATTTGAAACTTAGTCAATAGAACTCTTGTAATTGATGATGAACGTTAGGAAACTTTTATGGTAATGTATATTTGCTCGGTAATATTCTATTTGCAAGTTTAAATATGCTTCTAGATGCATGGTTCCGGCCGTTCTTAGGCGCTAGGTCCCGAGTGTTCTTGTGTGTGAGGTCCTAAGTTTTAGTTGTGATGTGTCAATTCTTGTTTATAACATAGTTATTTTACTGCTTATTGTTAAATGCATGTTTTTTGCCATTTCATTGAGATATAACCAGAGGAGATATTACCGAAATATAGTAGTGATGTATGCAAATCAGAGTGTTATAGAATAGTGGTAGTATTCTGGGCTCAGAGATTGGTCCGAAGTGTTACACTTTAGGACCTGGCACTTGCGGATGAAACTCTTGGTCGAGTTCCCCTCTAGAGCTACAACACCGCCATACTACCATTGTAGCGTGCCATGTGACACTCGACCGTAGCTGCATGCTCGTCCTGATGAGCTCATTTGGGTTGAACTTGTCCGTCACCTCCACAAGCTCCCGGTACATGATCTGTAGGTACCTATATTTCATCATCGGTGATGACTTGCCACTACAACAGCACTTGAACATGCCCCCCTACCCCACCACAAATTGCTCGTCAATCTTTCAGATGTTGATCGCACAGGATCATCAGAACAAACAATAGGACGGTGGCACATCACCACCAATGACTTCAAGGATTGGTACCACGGTGTTGGCATGTTGCTTACCAGACTTCAGGCCTGGTGCTGCAGTTCATGGCGGATAGGAGGATGGAGGAGGAAGAAAGAGTATTATGGTCTTAAAAAGCTCATAATGTTATATTTCTATTTTACATGTGTTAGAAGTGGTATATCTTAAAAGTGAAACTTTATAGTTGTATATCTCAAAATTAATAACTTTATAATAATATATATCTAAATAACTTTTTTTATAATCATTTGCATTATGTTTGGAAGAGGAAGTACGTGAGGATGATATATCTCAAAATTAGTAACTTTATAATAACATATATCTAAATAACCTTTTTTATAATCATTTGTATCATGTTTGGAAGAGTAAGCACGGGGTGAGATGCATGGAAAATACCTCGTGCGTCCCATCGTTTCCCTTCCTATGACTGGGATTTACGTAGAGCATAATGCGATAAGTAGAAAATATGAGGGGTACAAAGAAAAAGGGGCATTCGCAAAAGTGCCCTTGTCCCGGACCTCCCCTGAGCTCCCCAACAACACCGCCACTTGCTCCCTCCCTCCCTTTCTCTCTCTCCCCGAATTCTACCGGCTCTCTCTCGATTCTCGAAGGCATCGATTCGTACATGGACAACGCCGTGGGACCATCTAGGGAGTCCGGCGATCGCGCGGTGAGATTCCCCGCAAGCAGTCCGACTGTGCTTTGTTCCCCGAGTTCTCCTGTTCTTTTTTGGATAATTGTTGTGATGCTCTGCTAATTTCTTGCTTCTGTGCTGCGATGATGAGAGAATTTCTATCTACTAGTTCTTTCTGTGTGTTCCAATTAAATTCGGCGCTTAATTTTGCTGCTCGTACTCAAAAGATGCGAGCTTGTGGTTGAGTTGGGCGAATCTTTGTGGATGCTCTTTGCGTTTCTTTCTTCATTTTTGGCAGATTCGATTAGTACTGGAAGATCGAATGTTTTCTTGCTTTTTCCTTTATCAGGGCGGCTTTCCTCAATTGTGATAAGTAGCTTCTGTTTGCCTACCTTGGTTTCCATGCCCTGTCACATGAGCCGAAATTACTTCTAGTATGAGGTTTGCTGAACTTTTCTTTTTTATGAAATTGCTGTACCGAACTGTTTCGCTATATGTGTGATTGTGTAGCTACTAGTGTGATTGTAAGTGCGTGCATAGTTAGTTGGATACATTGTCTTAGGAAAGGAAGACCGGTTAAGTATTGTACCTAACAAGTTCTCTTGATTACACCTGTAAGCAAAGTAGCATTCGCAATGGTATGATCAGTCAGGTAGGTTTTATCTTTGTAGTTTGTACCACGGCCGTGTATTAGGAGCTAGGAAAGTGAAAGTCAGTAGAGGTCAGGTCATGGACTCAACGATGATGTTTTCATCTCCTTGGATTCTTGTTCCTTGTCAATGTGTGAATTTAGAGTATTTAGATTATATGGAAGAGTGAGGGTACATAGTACATACAGCTGCGCTGGAAGGAGCTCATCTGATGGTGCTACTCCAAGTGTTCAGTAGCTAAGATGAATGTCGTGAGCTTGATAAAGCGTATCGGTTCAAGGTCATTATGTGCCCCTTCCCTCTTTCATAGAAAGATTGATGCCTTGCTCTTCTTTCTAGTCCACCAGTTTTAGAAACTTAATTTATTTTATTTAATATAGGTTATTGACAGTATTGTTCTCTTGACTATGTAGGCGCTGGACCAGGATGAGAATGTGCAAACAGCACCTGGGCATAATTCGCGAAGGCCAAATCTTTCTTTACTAATACCAGCTAGGACCTTGGATAACCATATACCTACTTCAACGAGAATTATTATATCCCCCAGCCCCAGTTCGACAAGGGCTGGATTGCCCCCGAGGCCTAATTCAGCTAGAACAAAATCATCTATCAAGAACATCATTCCACAGCAGAGTTTCAGGGAAAGGAGTTCAGCACAGGAAGGTGATCGGACTATCCTTCTAATTTCTGGGACACCATCGGAAGGGCAGCAGGATAATTCAGCTACATTAAGATCATTTTCTTTTAGAAAGGTCATTAACTCGTTATCGGCAAAACGTACCCATTCTTTGCCAGTCACTCCTGTGGCAACTTCAGACAAAACTTCTTCTCTGGGAAATCAGATAGACAACCTGCCAACTAAAACCGTAAGTTTATAGATTTGTTTTTCTTGCAAAGATGTACCCAGATAAATGCTAGATAATAGCCTTTACATGGGATCAGTTGGAAGTTAGGCCTTGCACTCTTGTCAAATATTTGCACTAAGGTGGTGTTTTTAAAAAATGTCTTACAATGTTGGCAGAATGAAGAAGTTCAAGCTCAAATTAGACGTTCGCTTTCAGTACCAGGAAATCGCAAAACCAGGAGTTTGAGGAGGGCAGATTCATTAGGTGTCATCCGTGTGATTCCAACAACCCCACGACCTGCTCCAGCTGATACAATTGCATCAAGTGACAGCATTGAAGAAACAATGGAAGGTATCTAGTCTTCTTAAGCCTTTACGCTGATATTTCATAGACCAAGTAATTTGTTTCACAAAGCAGCATTTGTTCATTCAAGTGCATCCTTGACAGTTCCTGGAGATGGAGGTGAAGACATTCCTGAAGAAGAGGCAGTCTGCAGAATTTGTTTTGTTGAACTCAATGAAGGAGGGGAAACACTTAAAATGGAGTGCAGCTGCAAAGGAGAACTTGCCCTTGCACACCAAGATTGTGCCGTCAAATGGTTTAGCATCAAGGGAAACAAGATATGTGATGTCTGCAAACAAGAAGTTCAGAATCTGCCTGTGACTTTATTGAGAATACCAGCTCAAACTGTTAACAGGCGACTAACAAATGGTGCTCAGCAAAGAGCATCTCAACAATACAGGTAAAGATACTCAAGAGAATGGACCGATTCATGAATATTTATTGTAATCATGGTATGGAGATAGGACTGTCCAGCTTTATGACTCAGAAAAGGAAAAGCTTATTTTCAAATGCATTTTCCTTTTTTGTGCTCGGCTCCCTCTTAGAAAACAGCAATGCAATAAATATTCCCTGATGATTGTGTATGTTCGGCAAAATCTGACGCTTCAGTTTTTAATAGATGTTGGCAGGACATTCCAATTTTGGTGATGGTTAGCATGCTTGCGTACTTCTGTTTCTTGGAACAACTTCTGGTTAGTGTTTTCTCACTTCTTTCTTTACTGGTGTATTTGAACGTAACTGCACCTTTTCTTTCAGCTTTATAAAATCCATCTAAATGACATCGACTCTTTCATCGGAACAGGTTGCTGATTTGCAGTCACGTGCACTGGCGATTTCATTGCCTTTCTCATGTGTGTTGGGCCTCCTTTCTTCCATGATAGCATCCTCTATGGGTAATTAAATTTACTCTCTTCTTTGCCATTCCTGCTATTGTAAGAAGCACTTACAATGCCATAAAATTAGTTATTTTGTTGAGAAAGTAAAAGGCATTTCTGTATTTAGTAAGTGGTAGAAGACCTAAACTATGGTAGTTCACTATAGCTTGTTCCCCCATTTGTAACCCCAAATTAGTATTGAATTTTTTTGAAGTTGTGTAATCAGTTCGAAACTTATTGGGAAATCCAGTAGTGGTATATTTGATTTCAGTATTTCTGCAGAAAAACTAAAATTTGCCTATTTTCTTAGGGTTGATTATTTGTTATTTGGTGGACTTTTCTTGTTGTCACCGTTACAATCCAATTCTTCTTTGTTCCTACAGTGACCAAGAGTTATCTTTGGGCCTATGCTTCCTTTCAGTTTGCTATTGTGATCCTGTTTGCTCATATCTTCTACAACGTGGTATGAACTCTTCTCCTTAATTACATTTGACACAGATAATGTGTTTATCACACTGCTGATTTTTGTCACAAAACTTGCAGTTAAAAGTGAATCCAGTCCTTGCAGTCCTACTCTCCTCATTCACTGGGTTCGGTATTGCTATTAGTATGAACTCACTGCTAGTAGAACACTTGCGGTGGAGATCTAGGAGGAATCAACAGTTATCACAGCGTGTCAATGATGCTCATCATCCAGAATCTGGGAATAATGCTGTAAATGAAAACAATGGTGATAGGCAGCAAGGGCAGAATCCAGAATCTGGGAATAACGTTGTATGATCATTCAGGTTTGTTAACAACAAATTTAAGATGTAGTTCTTCACTTTTTCTCAAGTAGCCAGTCACTGATCTTTGTGTGTATGCTCACCTCTGCTCTGGCTGTTGACTTCCGCAGAATAAGAAGAGCAATGATTACAAATAGCTGGCTTTGATCTGTGCAGTAGTTATTGATCGTCGTACTTCAGAATCTCAATTGCAAGAGAGGAAACATGGAAGCAAATTTTCCTGGCGTCTGCATAGGAGGCTATATGCCACCTGGAGGGTGGCCACGGATATAGTTAGGCAACAGAGAGAGCTGAACCAAAATATCCAATGTGCATGATGTTAGTCTAGCAGTTTGTCATCAAATACGTGGTTTCTTCAGTATAAGCGTAATAATGAGGTAGCTAGTTGTTGTGAACTTACC
This sequence comes from Melocanna baccifera, assembly GCA_036346265.1. Classification (NCBI taxonomy): domain Eukaryota; kingdom Viridiplantae; phylum Streptophyta; class Magnoliopsida; order Poales; family Poaceae; genus Melocanna; species Melocanna baccifera. The sequence goes on along the minus strand of CM070693.1, from coordinate 1,352,782 downwards.
AATCATATAGCCATAGTATACCAGTATTGAGAGCTCTTCAGTCTGCATGTGAGAAGCTTTTATAAATGAATTTTTAGATTGTGACACGGTTGTCTGAACTGAGAACCGTTGAATTATGTATATATAAAAAAAGAAGTGTGTATGCAATGCAGGAGATTGAATGGAATTACGGAAGTGATGCTCACTTCATAGTAAAAGATGATGATGTTTGTTCTGCTCTGTACATCTATGTTCAATTATTCATTGATGTGTGTGCTAATAGATGCTGGTAGTAATCCATGGTTCTGAAAAGCCAACTATTGGCATCTTGCATGAAATTTTGCACAGGGACTTAACATAGCAGGGTAATATATGTATACAAATCTGTTCTTGATTCTGCAAAGGTTACCGCTTGCGTGAGTTATTGTGTTACAGATAGTTAAACTGCAGAAAAATTTCAGCATAAACTCTGCTTAAAAAATCCATACGGCTACGTGGGACTGAACTAGAAGACATGTCTGACATGCCGAGAGCCCTGTGACGCAGGCAGAACCGCAGAATTCGCATTCGATTTCGACTAGCCCTCTTTGGCCTTGGCGAGTGAGCGATAGTCCGACCGTCTGAGAGACAGTACAGTCAGAGCTCTCACGGCGTCGGTGAAGCGATATCGACGCCACGCCGGAATCACACGGACTTGGCGTCTCTACCTGCTCCCATCTGTAAGCTCCCGCTTGTTCCAAGCACGAAATTCTTGTGTCCTGCGTGATGAACTGCTCAAGTTGATGAGCAATTAGGAAAATTTGAGGTGTTTAAAAGTCGATTCTTGCGCCGGTTTTGGTTGTGTCGTCCAATCCGAAGTTGCCGTGATCGATTCGGCCACAAAGATTTGCTCTTTTCCCCCCTTCTGGATTAGAAGCGCCTCTTCTTGATTTTCTCTATGGAGTTAGTGGTGAATTTGTCTGTTGAATAGCCGTGGATAATTAGTATCACCTGAACAACGGAACATTGGGGTTAGGTGTTGGATTTTGGTAAAGAAAAAAATCCGAACTTTCTAAAAGGATAGAGTAGAGTGGATTCGGTTGTGTGCTTCACTTGGATCATTCCCTTGTTGATGATGTCTGGATGGATTCTGATGTTTCGCTTCCTTCCTTTGTAGCAAACGTCTGGATGGAAAAGGCCTTCTGAAGTGAATCCAGCCTTTGCATTGACTAATATTGCAGAGCATGGGTGGTTTTGGATGGAGAGTTGGTTCAAAGGTGCTGAGATGGGGTTGGAACTGCCTCCGGGGTTTCTCTTCTGCTGCAATTCCATCTCAGTTGGAGGTTCTCATGATTCTATCTGGCGTTCTTTCTTGCAGTGTCCAAATGCTTAGTTGGTTTTGTATGGTTATATCAGCTTGAACTTTGACCAGAGTTTAGTTAAAAAGGAAGGAACTTTGGTCTTTTTTATTCACTGCATCCTGATTTAAGATAGTGTTTTGTTGGTTTTCATATGAGTAGTTGGTACTTTTCAGAGTGTTGGATTCATAGGACTCGGAAATATGGGCTCCCATATGGCAAGAAACCTGATGATGGCTGGATATAAAGTGACGGTTCATGATATGTAAGCCCTTCTTGCCAAATTCCAATTTTCTGGTCAAAAGTTCATTGTTTTTTCTTGGTGAAAATTAGTTAGTTTGTTAAGGGTATATGAAGGTGTCGTTCTCAGTATAGTGCAATGCTCTTTAATTGCCATCAAACTATTATTGTACCATCCAATAAACATTGAATATATGATATCAGCAATGAGAATGCCATGAAGAAATTCTCTGATGATGGATTTCCCACTAAACATACTCCACTTGAAGTGTCAGAGTCAAGCGATGTCATAATTACCATGCTACCTTCCTCTGCCCATGTAAGTTGGTTACAACCATGAAGTCCCCTTTCTTTTCAGTTCATTGCACCACCTGAATCATGATACAAGAAAGTAATATCCTTTCTTGAAGCATGTCCTAGATAAAGCCATCCCTCCAGGACTCCAACATAGCTTGTTTGTTTCCTGGAACTGTTGATTCAGGATTCTTTAAGAGAAGATAGTAGTAACACACGAGCACTGTTGCTCAAAACATATCAAACTCCTTTACCAAATCAAATCCTTACATGTTGACAGATGCTTTTCAGGTATTAGATGTATACAATGGACAGAATGGCTTGCTTGGTAATGGGGGCCGCCTTGGACCATGGTTATACATAGATTCATCCACAATTGATCCACAAACATCAAGAAAGATATCCATGGACATCTCAAGATGCAATTTAAAAGAAAATAAAGGTTATGCTCTACTATAATAGCATACAAACCATGATCTACAATTAGCAGTTGAAAACTTGGATACTTGAGTCTACATGTGGAAAAGATGGAAACAGCAGCTGTCTTTTTTTTTGTCTCCATCAACAATTAATACTAATCTGTCTTGAACATTTGAGTTGAGCATGTGTGCTTTTCTGTATGTTCAGGCTATGCTGAAAAGCCGACGATGCTGGATGCTCCTGTGTCCGGAGGGGTTCCTGCTGCAGAATCTGGGACACTGACTTTCATGGTATCATTCCTTGCTTCTCATAACTTGTTACCACCATGCAAATACTGAGACCTTGTTGGATCAAACAATTATGTTAGATAGAAGGACTTGTGTCTTATTTTGGTGCAAAGAAATGATATATAGGTGGGTGGTTTGGAGGAAGCCTATCTAGCTGCAAAACCATTACTTCTGTCGATGGGCAAAAGGGCAATCTACTGTGGTGGGTCTGGAAATGGCTCAGTAAGATTTGTTAACTCCAGCTCTTCACTGAGATTCCTCATAATTCTTGATGCACAGTTGATTCAAACTTGCTTCTGATGTTTTGTTTTTTAAGGCCGCGAAGATCTGTAACAACATGGCGATGGCTATCAGCATGCTGGGAGTCTCAGAGGCTTTTGCTCTTGGTCAGAATCTAGGGATCAAAGCTAGCATTCTTACGAACATATTCAATTGCTCGAGTGCCCGCTGCTGGAGCAGGTATTGTCTCTTCACCTATCCTTTTGGGTCTGAGCTGCAGTGATAACAAGCTTTGCTTGTTCAAGCATTGGAAGTACGGGCATAATGGGTGTAGTCAATCTTAGAAATTAGTTTCTTATCTTCAGCTTATAAGTTGCTTCATCTCAAGTTTCTATGGCCTTTTTTTGTCGATTTCAACAGTGACATATATAACCCAGTTCCTGGAGTAATGATGGGCGTGCCATCATCGAGGAATTATGATGGTGGTTTCACCTCCAAACTAATGGTACGATGCTAGACACAAAACTTCCTGCTTGATAGAATTCTATCAAAGAATATCAAGTACATGCTTAATTCACTTAAGGCAGAACTGATGTATCTTATAACATAATCTTCTGTATATAAGTGAATTGCTTGGTAACAGTTATCCATATCTTGTAATCGATGTGCGGTTGACAGCTTTACCTCAAGAAAAAGGAAGAACAAAAATCATTAACCATCTATACATCATTAGATTAAACTAGTTTCATCATTTATGTTCCTCTGCAGGCTAAAGATTTGGATCTGGCCATGGCCTCCGCATCTGGAGTTGGCTTCAAATGTCCCATGGGTTCTGAAGCACTTGAGATGTAAGATTTTCTCCCTCCTTTTTCTCTCCTTTTTTTGTGAAGCACGACTCAACGTTACTTTCTATAGTTACCGAAAGTTATGCGAGGAGGGCTGCGAATTCAAGGACTTCTCATGTGCATTCCGCCATTACTATGCTGGCAAGGATGAAAGATAATCTTGTAGTTATGTCAGCTGAGTGCCACCTGATAAATATATAAAGTAATAAAGATATTGGATTGTATATTTAAGTGTAAACGATACTCACACAAAGTTGGAGTCTCCTTTGTGAAGTGCCAGTTTGCTTCTCGGCAATCAACTTGTAAAATCGAATCCATTAGCTGAAGAGCTACCCGTTTTGGCATTTTCTTTTTCTGTTTTGCCCAATAAATTCAGGCATTGATCTGCATCTCTTATGCCATTTCTTTCTGTGCTACGCCCGGAACGGGGAAATTATTAAGTGAGTCTGTCGTGTACTTACGACATTTATATCACATAAGTACACTACACTAGGCAAAATGTAATGAATATTTCAGCACAAATGGAACACAAAGGACCCAAGGTTGTCCAGTGCTTGATTTATTTGATTGGCTGAGGTGGGCAACAAAAAATAATTGGCGTCTTTTTTGTTGGCTAATGATGCAGCTGCACTCACGTACACGTGCTCTCCAGCATCCCCTTCGCTCACTCTGCTTACTCCTCCCTTCCTCCACGCCATGGCTGGTAATGGTGATGGCTGACGTCACCATTTTTCTCCAATGGCTAGCTTTGATGTATAAATATTTGATTGAGGAAAGGGGTTTTGAATTTTTTGGTTTGGTTTGGCTTTGCTTTGCTGTCCCTTCTACCTTAGTTGTGCTAGCTGCCACAATTTGCTATGGGGCACTGATGTGTATGGAAAGTGCGATGCATTCACTCTGTTGCACATGGTCATCTCTTTTGGAATATTTGGTGATGTATCAATTCGATGTTGAGATTGGTTTAATGTGGCATTTTGTGGCTTAACAATCGAATTTAGCCGGATGATGAATTTTAACTAAAGCGATAGAGGTGTCAAGTAGTCCAGGTATCTCCCTAGGCTACAAATACTACACCACATTGGATTATGACGACATCAACAAATTATATTCAGATTTGGTGTGTAAATTAAGTCGTTGAATTCTCTTTTTTTTTTGTGTAATTTGCTAGTAAGGCAATGACCACTACTAATTTAGCCAGCAATGCAGCTACGATTAGTCACGTGACCACTATTCTGGCGCCATCGGGTACGGGGCATTTCACGCTCGAGGCAAGTGGAGTAACGGAGGAGAACGGTGGCAGACTGATGGTGCTAGGTTTCCTCCGCTCGGGTGCTTCTCGCTGACGAACATGACCGAATGCGAATAGTCTATGTTGAGCTCACATCTTGAACAGTTTGGTCCAAGTACATCACAATTATAATCCAAATAGCAAAAGAAACTAATGGTAGATTCTTTTAGGTTTAGTTTAGATTTTTACAATAACTAATTTTCAAACAAAGTATCTTTTTAAGATAAGATCTACAAGTCAATTGTTGTAGATATTATCCCAACTTTATCTATATCATTTAAAATTATATACAAGTATCTCTCTTCGTACTTTCTCTCACAAATAGGCAGTGTTGATATTTTAAAATCGATCTTACGTATGATTTATATAAATTCGGGGAAAACTCTCTCAAGGGACAGGCTACGAGTACACAGAAGACACGGGAATTTTTATACAGATTCGAACCTTCTCCCAAAAAATAATAACCATATGTCATGTGTTACTATTGCTCAAAAAAGATTATTACAACAAAGTAATGCGAAAAGAATTTGTAGCATCTCCTCAATCTCCCTCCTCCGATCCCTTCTTCCTTTTACTTCAACCCTTATATAGCTTACGGAACAACGGCCATTGTCCCGCACCAAAAGACGTCCTAACACTTTAGGATATAACTGTCAAAGGGAAGTTATTGATAGAGATACGTAACTAGCCGTTCAACGTGTAACGGTTGTAATCAGAGATAGATCGTGTGCAGTTATTGAGTATAAACGCATGTTCTAACCGCCTTGTCAGACAAACCCACAACGTGGTATATCTCGTAGATAGGCTAGTCGAAGATACTCTGGTTGCAGAAAGATCTATAACCACAAGGTGGTTGTAAGATCACTTACGACTAACTCAAGATCACAAAAGAACTTACGACTATAAGATAGTCATATAAGGATTAAGATTAGATAGTCGTACGATAACATTACAACTATGAGATGATCGTAGAAAAGCTTATGACCACTCTATAAATTTTCTCTTTTATTGATAAAGGATATATTTAAAGTATATAATGATATACTAATTTGATAATTACTCTATCCTCGTCATCTTGCCCCCCAAACTTAAGTAAAAATAACTTATTTGAATAAGAGAAGTCATAGATGATAGATGATCAAAAGCAGTGTCTTATCGATTCCATACAACCAAAAGTGCGCTTGGTCAAAAAGATAATTTCGCTTGAGTTATAAAGACAGACGGATTCCAAGAAGGATTCTAATCGTCCCTTCCAAATCTGTCTGCTGAAGTGGTTCCTGAAATAACCGTTCGATTCTTGATATGGATAATCGACGCACGGTTATAAAAGATTACCTCGAGTAGCCTTTTGTCTTCTTCACTTTCTATATTGCTTCGATCTTTCTTGTGCTTTCCGCTGCCAAGCAAGTCTTCTTCTTCCTCCAAACTTTCTCCAAATCCAAACCATCCAATCAGAAAAAATGACACAGTGCACATCCAATTGGGCCATGGAGTCCTTGTTTGGCGACAGAAAGCAAAAGAAAGATCGAAGCAATAGAGGAAGTGAAGAAGCCAAAAGGCTACCTGAGGTAATCTTTTATAATCGTGCGTCGGTTACCCGTCTTGGGAATCGAACATTTATTTCAGGAACCACTCCGGTGGACAGATTTATGAGGGACGATTGGAATCCTTCTTGGAGTCCGTCTATCTTCACAACTCAAGTGAAATTACTTTTCTGATCAAGCGCACTTCTGGTCATATGGAATCGATAAGACACTGCTTTCGATCATCTATCATCTACAACTTCTCTTGTTCAAGTTACTTTCACTTGAAGTTGGAGAGTTAGATGATGATAATAGAGTAATTCTCAAATTATTACGTCATTATATACTTTAAATATACCCTTTATTAGTAAGAAAGAAAATTTATAGAGTGGTCGTAACCTTTTCTGTGACCATCCCATAGTCGTAAAGTTGTCCTACGACTACATGGTCTTAATCCTTATACGACCATCTCATAGTCGTAAGTTCTTCTGCTACCATGAATTAGTCGTAGGTGGTCTTACAACTACTTGTGATTATAGATCTTCCTATGACCAAAGTATCTTCGACTAGCATGTCTACGATGATATACCACGTTATGGGTTTATCTGATAAGGCAGTTAGAACGTGTATTTATGCTCAATAACTGCACACAATCTCTTTATGACAACAACCGTCATACGGCGAACGACTAGCTACGTCTCTGTGAAAATAACTTCCCTCTATGGTTATATCCTGAAGTGTTGGGACATCTCGTGGCGTGGAATAATAGCCGTCGTTTCGTAAGCTATATAAGGGCTGACGTCAGAGGAAGAAGGGATTGGAGAAGGGAGATTGAGGAGATACTGCAAGTCCTTTTTGCATTATTCTGTTGTAATCATCCTCTTTGAGCAATAGTAATACAGGACGTAGGGTTATTATTCTCTAGAAAAAGATCTGAACCTGTATGAAAATTCTCATATCTTCTGTGTACTCATAGCCTATCCCTTGAGAGAGTTTCCTCCGAATCCATATAAATCATACGTAAGATCAATATTAAAACATCAACAATCAAAATTTAAAAATTAAGCCAAAAATCATAAGCCACAGCTCAAAAGAACTTACCCAAATTAATCTAATCCATTTGAAACTTTGGGCCAGCTTGGTTCAAAAGCCTGAATAGACCAAGCTTATTAGCAGCTACACATCCAGCGAATTCTATATTCCAACAAACTATGCACATTAACTGATGCATTTTGTCTCTTATTAGAGGTACGCAGGAGTGATCGAGACAACAACAAGAAGGGCATAATATTGCTTGTATTCAGGTAACAAAAACAACTTCACTAAAGTAATATAAGCAGGGGCGAAGCCAGAAAAAATGTAGCCTGGGCATTGGGGGAGGGAGGGGATTAGGGGTATCACCTTTATGACTTCTCTTCTTGCTTTAGCATGTCATGAACTAGGGTTCACCGTGGCCTACGACCAATGTCCAGTGGTTGGCGGCCTCCCACCTGTGGCTCGCCCTCGCTGCCTTACCCACTCCTAGCAGCACACGCCTCCTTCTCTGGACCATTGGATGACTGGACCGGCAAGTGATACTTTTGCCCTTTGTACGGAGCTAGGTATCCCTTTCTATTAGGATAACTGGCATCAACTAGATAAAATTTTCCTACAAGAATCAAATCGGATTAATGACAATGTATAAAATGAGAGATAGAAATAGATAATTGTATTACCATCTTCAGGGTGTGGGAAATATTCCGAGTACCGAGATAGAGTGTCATTGAATATACGAGAGTCATGGGCAGATCCAGGCCATCCAGCAAAAACAAAAATGAACCTCATATCAAAGTCGCAAATCACCATAACATTTTGAGTAGGATACCCATGACGACCAATGTGTGCAATTTTATCCTTGGCTGGCACTACAATTGGGATATGTGTACCATCTATTGCTCCAATGCAATTGTTGAAATAGGGTGAGAACCGAGAATCTTGAAGCTTTGGGTGCACAGTAGATTGTGACTCCTTTGGTTTTATGTTGTGCTTGGCTAGCTCATTAACACACTTAAAGAATTCTCTGAATTTTGTACTAATTGTTTCGGTTGACCGTTTAAATCGGTTCTCAACTTGGCTAAATGATTGAGGTCCACCACACATCCACAAGAACATACCAAGAGCTTCAATGGAATTACAATCTCTAGTTGATTTCAGACCATAACTTTCTATTAGTGTGTCATGCAACTTGTAAAAAACTGTAGGAGTCATCCGAAACATACGATAACAATCTTTTGTTACCCTAAGTTGATCCATAACCCACTGATTCCCAGATTGCTGTGGAGTAACTCTTTTCTTTTTTTGGAGATAAGTTTCAGCATGGTGCATACCTATGAGAGCAACTGTTGCAACAGCTTGTAGAATTAATTTATGACGCTTAACCTCAACTGATGATCCATCTCTGTCATTTGAGTCATCACTCTCACTGGATGTGCTCGTCTACAGTTCATGAGAAAATTGATAACATGAGAAATGTACATCAACATAATAGAAAAAATTCACTACTTCTGGAACTATACAAAAACATCCAGTAAATTAATCACATGAATCAGGAAAAATGGATAACAATTAATCTCATACATAGGTCTGAAACACATAAAAGAATCACAAGATTACATAAAAACACATAGGTCTGAAGAGAGTATCAAACACAACAAGATTACATAAAAAGCATAGTCTGAAACAAGCCGACAGATTAATAAAATTGACACAAATAGGTTCTACTTCTTCCTATCTTCATACATCCTCTTAAGCCATGCAACTCTTCCTTCATCGGTTTCAAATGAACGAAACACTGCACGATACTCTTGTTTGATAAAAAGTTTGGTTGCAATGTAGTGTTCATCACTTTCTTCTTTGGCTCCACATCTCACAGCCATGCGCAAGTGCTCTATGATCTCATTGTCCAATTTCTCATTCCGGTCAGATGTCACAGAATTGCTAGTAGCAATCACATCAACTAGACGTTTCACTTCTTTAATCATAGGACTCTTCTTTTTATTTGGGCTAGGAGCAATGCTACCTCCCTTACGCTTTTCAACCTTGGTCTTCTTATCATGAAAGCTGTCATCATCCCCAATATCGACGATATCATCGTCAATATTAATTAGAGTTGTGCTTTCACGACCACCAGGAATAATAGAAGACGAACCAGACACATGGATGTTCTAGAACATAACTTCCAGCTCATCTAGGTTCTCCATTGGTGTGTAATGGAACTTGGCGTATTCTTTGTTGGCTTGAAAAAAAGATATGCAGAATTATTTACAAAATGGTGCCACAAAGCATTGAATGGAAAATAATTTTACAAATGTCAATGGCATACCGCTATTTTTTTCTGTCCACCATTCGTCATCTGCAACAATTGTTCCATTTTGGACATCCCAACCAAGACCGATTGCATTCTTTTTTAGCTCAATCCATAAGTTGTATTCCGTCTTCAAAGCATCCTAACGATTATTTAGCTTGGTCCGATCATAGTTTCTATTTGTCTTTGCATTGAATTTTTCTTGTAGATTTTTGTAACCAGTGGCATTCAAGACTGCAGTTGGCCTATTTCCAGCTAGTACTTCATCCCTACATATTTCACAAAATATTTTGGTTGCCCAGGCATCCCAACTTGCTTTTGGTGTCTTCCCTTTCTCCATCTAGTTTTATGCAACATGTTACTACTGACCATTACCAACCACCTAGCTCAATTGAGCAAGTAAGTACAAAACACATAAATTGAGCAGTGTATTACCTTTGCTCAGATCCTGTGTACTGGACGAATCAAGAGATAAGCAGGGGATTGAATAGATGGAGCCACTGCTCACAGCTACCGCTGCTCCTCTGATGCGCGCTGCTGCTGGCCGTTCTTCTCTCTGCTACGAGCTACCGCTAGTACTTGTCCTCTCTGCTGTTAGCCGCCACCTCCTTCCTGATGTGCGCCGCCGCCTCCTCTGTGCGGCATGCCGCCGGCTGCTCCTTGTCCCTGATGCGCACTACCGCCGCTGCCTCCCTGATGCGCACCGCCACTGCCTCCTCTGTGCGGTGCGCCGCCGGCAGCTCCACGTCCCTGATGTGCGCCGCCGCCACTTCTCTTCTCTGCTGCGCGCCGCCGCCGCTCCTCTTCTCTGCTGTGCGCCGCCCACTCCTCTCAGCTGCAGGAAACCCTAACTCAGGTGGATGGGAGCTGGGGGCAAATGGCCAGGTGCGTGGGAGGTGGGTTTCCCCTATTTATCCAGTGGCATTTACAGGTAAATAATTTGAACTTTAAGTGGCACTAGCCCGTAGAATCTGTGAGAAGTTCGGCTATTGCAGCTACTCGGTCACAGTACAATTGTGCCTTTCCAGATTTTCAGATTCTCAGTAGTTGGCCCAAAAGCTGAACTGTTTGGGAGAGCTTTTGGCTACTAGAAGTAGTTAGCTTGCCTATAATCCAAAACAAACATGCCCTAAATACGATTAAATATATGTTAGAACCTCCCACGCCCAAAAATTAACCAAGAAATACATGACCACACTTTGAATACGGTAAATTCAACGAGCAGAAGATCTTCCGTGTTACCCCTTGGCTGGCTCCCCGCTAGCTCCCAGCCTCCCCTACTTGTGTTCCCTTCAACAGGAGGCCGCCGCGGCCGGCTCAACTCCCTTCCCCGCGCGGCCTTCTCCCATCATGCACTTGGCCTCCCCAAGCTCCCGCTCTCGGCTCTCCCTGCGTCGGCCGCCGCGCCCCGATCTCATTGCCCCCGGGGTGCCCCAGTGCCCCACCCCATCCTGCTGAGACCTCGCGGAGCTGTCTCCGGTCGCCACCATCCTCTTCAGCGCTGTTCCTCCCTGCCACCCTCATACCGGCGCCGGCTCCTCGATTCTAACGACCAACAGGGCCGTCCACCGTATTACCACACCATCGCCTTCGCCTACGGGAGTTTCGTAGCAGTAGGGCAACTCTTTTCTCCCTCAGATCTAACTCCCCGCGGCCGGTAGCTGTTGCCGGAGCAGGAAGGATATGCACGGCCGTCCTCGGCACCCGGACAAGCCGGAGGACGCGGAGGCGGCGGCGGCGAAGGCCGCCAAGCTCCGGGACCTCCAGGCCCAGGTCCTGCACAATCACCACTCCCGCACGTAAGCATCCTCCTCTTATTGCTCAATCTAGGACCGTGCCTTGTAACCTCCCAGGACTCGCAAGATCGAATTCTGACGAGCTGTAATGATTTGGCGATTGTTCTTGCGGATGTTTGGGGTGGAAAGATTTCAGTTTTGATGATGTTGGCGTCACGTTCTTCTGGCTGATGCATTCTAGGAGAGAGAAAGACCCAATGTTTGAGTAGCTGTTTGATTAGGACGTATGGATTTCTTGGTTCATATTGGAACAACTTAGCTTAATCAATTTTAAGTGAAAGAAGATTGGATTATCGTCTCTTACTTTTTTAAATTTCGCCTTTTGTTTCGTTATCAGCATAGGAGCAAATGTAGCAAGAGATCCTAAATTCAGGCTATGCCAGTTGAGCTTAATGACACAATGAACTTATTTGAATGACTGGGGCCTGTAGGTACACCAAGGAGGCACTTGGGCTGAGCTTTAAGCTTCTCGAGATAAATCCAGAAGCCTACACTGCGTGGAACTACCGGAAGCTTTCATTTCTGCACAACCTTGGGGAGCTTTCTGACCCGGAGGCCATCAAGTCTGCTGTTGATGATGAGCTCAGAGTAGTGAGTTCTGATTAATCAATTAGATCATGGATCAAATTGTCCTATGCTCTTCACTAGCGCTTTCTCAAGAAATCAAATTGCTCATCTTTGTGGAAAAATCTCAAGTCACCGAGAAAGAAATAGCAATTAGAGTTAGAGCATGCAAATAATAAAGAGCTCTTGTGTCTCATGCTTTAGTTGTTTCGAGTGCCCATGTAGTCGATTGCTTGATGACCTCAAATGTGGAATTTTGAAGGTGGAGGTTGCTTTGAGGCAGAATCCAAAGTCCTATGGAGCTTGGTATCACCGGAAGTGGTTGTTAAATCAAAAGCTTGCCCCGGTGGATTTCAAGCGTGAATTTGGCCTCTTGGATAAACTATTAAAGGTGGATGCGAGGAATTTCCATGGATGGAATTACCGCAGGTAATTTTTTTTTAAATTCAGATCAAGATAATCTGTTTGATTGATCCCCCCTCAACCCCCCATGCAGGTTCCTTGCAAGATTTATGGGGGTGGCAGAAGAGGAAGAGCTTAAGTACACAATGGATAAGATCAGTGACAACTTCAGTAATTACTCAGCATGGCATAATCGTAGGTATGCAATTGTTAATGGATGTTCTTTCGGACTGCTCTTTCCACATGCCCATTTGGTGACGTTGGAAAATTATTCTGAACTTATACTTGGAGTCAGTGGATGGATTATGAAACATATGTAACTAATAACAGTCAATTGCGCGGAAACTTAAGCTCCGCCAACTTTTGTTTTGCCTGTAGTGGAAGATGCACAAGACTATTGGGCAACTGGACTGACACTTGATCCATAGAAATTTTGACTGCATATCATGTAAAACAACAAATGTAAACTTGATGACTTATGTTTCAGACTGAATATTGGTACCCTGCAAATATGCTTACCCTCCTTAATTGGTGTGACATGTTTTAAGTACTTTGTAGTATCTTGGTCTTAGATTTTTTCATCTGTAGTATTATGTTTACTAATTCGTTTTGGTGATCATTTTTATGATATGTTGTGTTATATGCTGCAATGACTCACTCGGTGCATTGCAGTATACTTCTGTCCAATCTGCTAACCCAACAGAGCAAGGGTTTTGAGTCAAAGCAGAAGATTTTTTCAGAGGAGTTTGAACTTGTCACTCAAGCACTTTTTACAGACCCAAGTGACCAAAGTGGATGGTTCTATCACCTCTGGCTTTTAGCTCAGACATCTAGTCCAGAGAATCCACAGCTGATTTCTTCATGGCCTTGTAATGGTGCAAAACTCAGTTTATCTTCGGTCAGGGAAAAAGATGACCATGGTACACTGTCTTCCTCAATCTCCATTTGTTGTTACTCACTGAAGGAAGGGATTCTACCCATTGTTCTCTATTTCAATGAGCCTGTCAAAGGATTAAATCCATCAAGTGTGAGGTTGAATTCTGATTTGGTGATTGGTAAAGATATTTGGTGGCGGCCCCTCTCGATAACAGACTCTGGACATTCTAATTGTTGGGCAACATATCTTGAAATTACAAACAAAGAATGGAGCAGTTCACATCAATTTTCTGTTGAAATAAGCATACCCTGCTCAGATGACATCATGTCTAGAAGTGGCTCTCACTACAATTGTCCTGTGCATTTTACATTTACCATTGAACTGAGCAACAATGATGATACACCACAGGATATTGATCTGTTTCATGACCCAATCTCCTGGGATTGCTCAGAATCATTCCAGTCTCATGAAAACCCCAGTTGCATCCCTTTTGATCAGCTAAAGAGCACTAATGCCTTAGTTCAAGAGGAGTCAAAATGGCATTTGGAAAGACTATCTGACGAAATAGACCTTTTCAGAGAATTGCCTGATGAGAATAGGTTAGGCTCTACATTACTTTTGCAAAAGCCGGTTAATGAATTTGACCTCCATTTTCACAACGTACTCTCTCTTTCACAGCAAGTTTGTCAAGTTGACATTAGCACGGTTATTGCTTGCTTGTGCTGCAATAAAGTCCCGTGGAAGTTCTCTCGTTGAAAGGAAGGGATACTGTGAAGAGGCACTAGGGCTCTTCAGTGACTTGATTTACCTGGATCCATCTCATAAAAAGTACTACAAGGATGAGCGGAGCTTAGTCCTAATGGATCAGGTAACATGAAGAATGTTTTAACAAAAGTTGTTTAATGGAAAATTAAGAATATTTAGGTATTGCTCAACCAGGGTTTTGGTTACATGTTGCAAAAAAACCTGGAGATCACCGATATTTCCAGTTACCGCTGGTTACTAGAAAATCTCGGACAAGATTTTTAAATAAATTTTGAATTTTAGATCTAGAAGAAAAGAAATTGTATCCATAAATTAGACCAAAGAATGCGGCTATCATAGTGGTGGGAGCATTGAATAGCACAAAGGAGGTCTTGGGTTCGAACCCATGTGTTGCAATTTGCATTTTTCTTTCTATTTTTTTCCTGGTTGGACCTGTACGTCAGTGACTGACTAGAAGGAAAAAACAAAATTTGGGCAAACCTTGGACTCGAACTTGCAACCTCATGCATGGAAGGCACATGACTTACCACCTGGGCAACAACGAGTTGGTTGTTGCGATTCTTTTTACCTTGAATTGAAAATTCAAACTCACCAAGATTTTTTAACCGGTATGCCATCTAACCGGACCCCCACTGAGATTTCCAATAACCACCGGTTGCCAGAAAATCTCGGCCGGTTACCAAAACCCTGTGCTCAACTTACTGTGTTGTGACAAAAAAAAAAGGGAGCTTTTAGTATTTGCAGAACCATGCACCTAAAAACCATGTATTAGGATCACCATTTTAACATTATTAATTTATTACTTTATCATTTTATCATTTTCCATGCATGAAGATGAAGGGGCTGTTTGAAAGAAATTTCTTGTATCCCATCTAGCTAATGCCTTTCTTTTTCTACCACTTATATTCATTAGGATGCGCTAAGGTGAAATAACAAGTCTCACCTTCTACAAGTTAATTCATTAGAAAGTTTGGTAGCATCATGCTTGTTGTGTGTAATTACTAATTATGTTGTTCTAAGTCTATGAATCAATTTATCAGCAAATCATCTGCATGCTCCTTGAAACCATCTATTAATACAGGTAAACTAATTGAGGCCTTGATCTCTTGACACACTGAGCCTATCTAAATTTGAATCGATCATGTGGTGTTTAACACTTTTTAAAACTATGATCACTTAAGTTAGAAAGGTAATAGTGTTAATGAAAAGTGTGAAGTATGGTTAGTTAATATTTTGCAAAATTCACATAAAAGATGCTTCATTTGTATTCTTTTATTTGGAGCGAACCTTCCTGTATGTTCTCATCATTTAATGGAACTTATTTTTGAGAATAGGATGTGCTGCTATCTAACTTATCCTGTTCTTGCAGTTAACATGTGACATGGGGACTTTCATGAAGTACTGTTCAGTCCGAGTTCAATCAAATTTTGCTCCACTAAACCATGTGCAACTTTGCCAGTTGTCTTTAACACGCATTGGATTTCCTGAACGTTTGTTGTGGGTTCAAATGCTGGACCTAAGTCATAACAGTCTCAGATCAGTTGAAGGTTAGATCTTTTTAAAATCTTGTAACTCTTGTGCGTACTTCAGAAGCATTTTGGTATTTATCAGTGGACCTGCATTTTAGCTTCTCAAATGCAATGGACAAATTGACGGTTGTATTAAACTAATTGCTATCTTCAAAGATAAATTGCTCAAGGCATAAGCTAATACCTGATGAATAAGTTTTACGCTGCAATGGCTACAAGAAACTAAATTCTTAGTCTTTTCAGGTTTGGAGGCTTTGCAGCAGCTTGCGTGCCTGAACATCGGCAACAACCAGATCAGTAGTTTCACATCACTTGAGCCCCTCACGAGGATAGTTTCTTTGAAAGTACTGGATTTATCATTCAATGAGATTGGAGCTCACTCAATCGACACAACGCGGTATATCTGCTCATCTCCATTTTCATACAAAGGCGAACCATGTGAAGCTTTTGAAGAGTGCCAAAAGAAAAATGTCAACGTGGAGGAATTCTGGGATGCCATACTGTTTTTCAAATCTGTGAATTTGGCACAGCTTGGCATCAAAGGAAATGCAGTTGCCAACAAGGAGAACTTCAGAACTATTGTAATGGCACTCAGTCCTTCTCTAAAATGGCTTGACGGCGCATGTGTTCATTAACTGATGGTTTTCATCAGAGACAATACCAACTTTGATAGGATGCGGAAGTAAACACTGTACACTAATTTTTTGATAGCAGCCATTGATTTGCTTCATGTGTATTACAGCATTTTAAAGCAAATCTGAGACACGAACTTGATATTGCAGTGTGTTTTTTTTGGGTGGTACTACTATCATTTGCATCAACTTTGGTTGTGTTCAGAAAGCTAAGTTATGCTGATCATGTTACAATTTGGTCTATCCATCCTTCATCCAACATTACAATTCCCAATGATGAATTGTTTATTTCGAAACATTTTACATGGTCGGTTTGGATTTCGTGAGTATGGAGTAATCCAAATGCAAGTAGCAAGAACTTCATACATGAAATTCTGTACTATCGTGTGAAGTCAATTTCACATTACCTCATGCTGCCAAAAGAATGAATATTTTCATGTGAACTAGCCCCACTGCGACTACATTCAGAATTGCAGTTATTATCCACAACGGGGCATTTGCCAGTTACCAACTTACCATGAACCTTCCCAGCAGGAGTTTAGAAGACCGACAAATCCACAAAAAAAAAATTACAAAAACGGTTAAACTAAATTTTATGTCTGCGTTGTGCAACATCAGAAGCCTGTATGCCTCGGTCAGGGTTAATCTCGCTTGATGGCTTCTTGAAAAAAACTGGTAATAACATAACACGTACACTTCATTACAACACCACTCCAAATTTAATGTAGAATGATTGAATAACTCTCGGCCAGTGACACTGATACAAGATGTAGGCAGTAGCAGTATAGCACTGTTCTGTTCTATGGAACTAAAATACATAAAACTAGCTTTCCTAACAGATTCCAGCTCATCCGTGGATCCCGGCCCATCCATGTGGATCTCGGCCGGGACTGAGCCTCTCAAACAAGGCATAAAATAACAAAAATATGCAGGGAATCTCCCATATGACACAATTGATTGCAAATTAAGTGACAGTAAGAAGTTTCCAGACATAGATTCATCTAAAGCATATAACTTGGAAAATCAGAAAAATATCACTTGTCCAAGGACAGCAGAGACATCTTCTCTTCAATAAAGCAATCAACATGGCAAGATGAACGGCAAGCCTCTGGAATCAGGATGAGCCCGAGGCACCGCTGCTCCGTTGGAGGCGAAGAAGAACGGTGTGCACTTCGGTACTCCAGTGCATCCTGAAGGATTATGTTCCCTTGCTTGTCAATGCAGTGAAACAACCCGAGGAAGTAGCGTCCATCATTCACCCCAATCAGCATTCTCCGAAAAAGCAGCTTCCGCAGTTTTGCAACATGCTGTGAGCTGCTGCTAGTGGTATGATCCGCGGATGTAGTTGAGCTGTTGCGATAAGCATCTTCGGGGCTTAGAATAACTTGAGATGGCTCAGATGGTCCTTCCATTATGGCACGAACGACTCCCTCTGCTAGAGATGAATTCCACAATCAATAGCAGGTAACAGAAGAAAGGAAAACAACTATTGTAGTCTACACTAACGAGAAAATTCTTTTAAGAAATATCATTGGAACTAGGGTGAATCCTCATGACAGCTATGGGTCTGTTTGGTTGCCGGGCTCCCCTTGGTCTGGCCCATATGCCTCATCCTGGCTAGAGGATGCAAGATGAGCCTATTTGGTTGCTTGTTTGTGTTGAGACAGGCTGTGTTGACAAGATGTTTGGTTGGTTGCATCAAGAGTGGATGCGATAGTTGGATGCAAGAGATGGTGTTTGGATGGTTGCATATGTCCTGAGTTTGGTGATCTCTTGCATAGGGTGGTGAGATTACCCCCTTAAACCTGAAATAGGGGTATGAATGACATATACTTTAGTCCATGGCCCTCTTCAACTACATGTTAGTAGGGTGGGTTCTTTTGGGCTGAGACTTATGGCTGTGGTTTTTGAATTTTAGTCTATTTGTGAAAGGCAGTATACAGAGAGAAATAGTCGTATGCGATTTTGGCCAGTACAGCTAAACTCCGTACAATTTGTACTACAATTTACCTGTAGAACCTGTCTTGAAAAAAATACACCATTTAACGGCGTGTTACTGTTCATCCATACATAAGCCATAAGCTCCAAGCTAAAACGAACCCACCCAGGCAGATCAGTACATTGATATCCATAAGTGGGGCGTGTTACTGTTCATCCATACATAAGCCATAAGCTCCAAGCTAAAACGAACCCACCCAGGCAAACAAGATCAGTACATTGATATCCATAAGTGGGTAATTTTTGCCTCTGACCATTTAACATGTACATTTGCTTCATGTACAAGTTGCAATAGATACAGATATGAGATCACACAATACAAAATTGCATTGGATGATGAGTGTAATACTTAGCCTTGAAGCTTCCTCTTGGCAAGCGATTTGTATGCATTAATTTTTTCATGACAAGTGAATAGTATCAGGTTCCATGGATGGCAAATTACTGAAAATGAACAACATCAAGGTGAACATCGGGTTGCATCAAACCAAAACTGAAGCATCATTGCCCTAAAAAAATATTTGAAGCATCATAAAAATATATTTACAGAAGTTTCTGCTCTAAGATGTGAAGAACTGTAACACTGCTACGACAAAAGAAGCATTGAAAATTTGCTGCATCAATAAGACTGAACAGCAAAACTTAAACTTGAGCACCACGATGAGAATTACAGGCAGAGGAAACTGGGCAATACAGATATGACCCTCTGCAATCACTTTTTTTTTGTCACCTTATCATTGGCTGGAACAAAATACCACCTTACACAATCGTCATGTCATAAGCAATGAACTACGGAGGCATCAGATGGACGCATGCACGGATCTACCAAATGATGAACAAACAGTACCACACACGAACACTACTCAGAAGCTTCAACTCACAAAAGCATCGGGTAAAATTCATGGATGCAAGTGTAGCACTAACACCAATTAAAAATGATAGAGCAGATCTAGGTGATTATACATGGAAAATCATGGAACTAGTGGTACCAGCACAGATGCAAGTTTGAGGAGGTGGGGAGGAAATGAGCATCAAAATATAGGCACATAGCATCGTCAAATTAAAATGTCATATGAGAGGAAGATCTACAAGATTCATGGCCAGCACATAGCAAAAAACTCGGATCTGACCTATATCTACTTGAATCCACACCAAGCAAGTAAAAAATTACTGTCAAGCAAGGAAGGGACAACTCCACCGAGAAATAGAGGGGAGGGGAAGGGGAAGAGAGAGAGAGAACCCTACTTCGCAGCGTACAGGAACCCGTCGGACGACCGTTCGTCGGAGGGAGCTGAGAGAGACTGGAAGGGGAGAGCGAGAGGTGGGAGAGAAGGACCAAGAACCCCAGCGAGAGGGCTGGCCTGGCTCGCGGGACAAGGGGGGAATTCGCGTTTCCCTCCGGCCAGGCTCTGGTAGGACTGTTCGTTCGGTTTTTTTGGGTTTGTACGGTTTGGTAAATACGGTTTAATCGGTAAATACGGTTTTAGTATTTCAGAAAATACAATATTTTTTAGAATACGATATGGTATCAATAAATACCATCTTATTTTGGTACGGTATCGGTTAATATCAATTTTACCAAAGTTTACGCGAATTGCTAAACGTTAATCTTGTCTCCAGACTCTAATTCCCCATTCTACAATTCAAAACGTTAATCTTCATAATGCCAAATTGCCAATTCTCCAGACTTCAATTCTCCGTTCCGTATGAAAGTGCAAGACTGCAACTCTGCATGCGGCGCCATGCGCCATGCAAGAATGTGTCGCTACCACGGCCACGCGGCCGCAAGGCCTCGATCCTCACTGCATGCGCGCATCCGCGCGCGCGGCGCTGGCGCTGCGCTCCTCGCCTGCATGCGCGCGTCGCTGCGTCGTTTCGCGCGCCGCCACGCGCGTCACCGCTTACACCGCTTCACGCGTAGGCGCGAGCGTATACTGGGCTTTTCGGTTTTTTTTGGGAATTTCGGTTTTTCCTCGGTTTTTACCGAAAAAATCGAATCATAGAAATACTACTTTTCTCGCTACCGAACCGAATACCGAATACCGGTCAAACCGAGTTGACCGGTTCGGTTCGATTTTTTCGGTACGGTTTTTTCGGTTCGATATGAAAGTGCACAGCCCTAGGCTCGGGGCACAAATTGCATGCGTTGAGGTGGGCCGCGTTGCAAAAAGCTACGTTAGCTTTTTAGTAGTTTTTTCTCCTTTTTATTATCTATAAAGATATAATAGTATTTTTTTAATTTTTATTTATTTTTCTTCAATTAAATAACTCAGAAAAAACTAACTGCCGCTATAGTATTATTTCAATCAAAAGTCACAACCAAAAACTAAAGCCCACGTATTTTTGAACAAGGCCATAGAACAACACACAAGGATATGAGTTATCTACATCACAACTCATATTGACACAAGATCAAGACAGACAGCGGTGGAATCAGAAATCTGTTGCGGCTCTGGTTGAACTCTAACGGCTTAGAACTAATGTTAAATTTTAGTTTTCTATTTATGTCACGACACAACAAAAATACATCATAAATGTATCATTGACACCTCTTCATTCAGTATTTTTAATTTTTTCAACTCCTACCAAAAAAACTCATGCCAATGACATTGATCCAACGTTCAAACATTCAAACCTCAATATTTCAATGGATCTGTGGAATAGTGAAGGTCGATGAGAGGAGGATCATAGTTTAGAGGGGTAGGGAGATGTACCAGAGTAGACAAGGAGAGTTGTGTGGAGGCGGTGCATCACTATAGCCAATCTACGGTGGTGCAGTGAGCTCTCACGAAGCAGGAGGCCGGAAGCCTCTCGGTGACTTGTTACTGTTATTAATACAGTATGCAAAGTACGTCGTTAATAAGATCTGAGAGATAAAATCGGACGGCTTAGAAGGGAGTAGGGACGCCCCCAATACATTATGCTAGTGGAGAATAATGCTGTCCTAGGAGTTCTACTGCCAATTCCCAAACCCTAACATCGAGTCTCGAAAGGGGGTCTCCCATGGAGGACGGCGATGGCGGCCTCAGCTTTGACTTCGAGGGCGGCCTCGACTCGGCGCCGGTGGCCGGGGGGGCCGTGCCGTCCTCGACGGACGCTGGCGCGGGCGGCGGCGACGGCGGCGACGGGGCTGGGCACGGCCGCGGCCGCGGGCGGGGGAGCTACCGGCAGACGGTGTGTCGGCACTGGCTTCGGGGGCTGTGCATGAAGGGGGATGCGTGCGGGTTCCTGCACCAGTTCGACAAGGCCCGCATGCCGGTGTGCCGCTTCTTCCGCGACTTCGGCGAGTGTCGCGAGCCGGACTGCGCCTACAAGCACTCCTACGACGACATCAAGGAGTGCAACATGTGAAATCCCCACTTCGCTCCCACTTCCCATGTTAAATTTAGCATTTGGTCGGGATGTAATTTTATCACCGTGATGGTTTGGCTCCATCTCTTGGAGGCGTGCGGTTGATGAATTTTTATGGAATTTACCTATTACTATTTGTTAAATTGGGGGAAGTTGCTAACTTGGATGCCCTTGTCTTCGGTGATTGGGACTTTTTAGGGCTTGAGGTTGTTGCGATCATGATCCCCGGGATTAGTCTTAGTCATCGATAGGTAGCCTGCAGTTCGATTCATCTTGGTGAAATTTACTGACTTTGGTATGATTTTCGATTGCTGCCAATAGAATGACAAGATGTTGTGGGAATGTAATGTACATGCCAGTTTGTTGCAACAGAAAGTGACCATGTAACTTGTAGAACATGGTAGGATGCTAGATGCTAAGGAAAATGCGCCGTGACGCTTTGGATCTGTTGACAAGATGTTGTGGGAATGTAATGTACATGACAGTTTGTTCCAACAGAAAGTGACCATGTAACTTGTAGAACATGGTAGGATGCTAGATGCTAAGGAAAATGCGCCGTGACGCTTTGGATCTGTTTACATGTAGTTTTGTATTTTTATTGTAAAAAAAGTTTAAAATGGTTACGTGTAGGCATTCATCGTATCTGACATCTGTGTGTTATCTCGTGCTGGTTTGCAGGTACAAGATGGGATTTTGCCCTAATGGTCCTAATTGCCGGTACAAACATGTCAAGCTACCTGGCCCACCGCCTCCTGTTGAGGAAGTTCTCCAGAAGATTCTGCAGATGCGATCTTTCAACAAATACAATCAGCATAGAAACAATAACTATAATCAGCAGGGGGAGAGGCATCAACATCCACAGGGTTCAGGCTTACCTAACCAAAATTCAACAGAAAATGCTACTGCCGTGACGGTGCAGCCAGCTGCTGGACAACAAACACAAATGGTGAATCAACAGCCACCACAACAGCAGCAGCAGCAGAAACCAAATACAAACGACCAGGTCCAAGGTGTTTCAAATGGCTTGCCTAATCAAGCTGCTAGAATTGCAACACCCCTTCCACAAGGGCCATCTAGGTGTGTGTGGAGTTTCTAGTCAATCTTGTAAAGCTTTTAGCATACTCTGTGAAAAAGATATACATAGTCTTGGTTACGATAGCATATATCATAAAACAGCCGCATTGTGTTATCTGTTCTGGCACTTGGTAATAAGATGTACTTATTTGTCAAAGATTCTGTTGCATTCACCTAGATTGACTGATAGCAAATTGTTGTAATCATGTTTTTGCTACTTACATAAGTTGTTAGCTAGCACTGTTCTTGTTTTTCTGGGTCATGAAGCTAGGTTATGTGGTAGCTAGTTATCACAAGGTTGGTTCCACAATATTTAACTCTTCAGCAAAAGAAGCTTGTGTGACCAACAGACTATCAATCTACATGGCTGCTAAGTTATAAATTTGTTTGTATAAAAGGACTTCATGATGGAAAGTTCGAGTAGCACATGAAAATTGCATGAATGGTTAATTTTAGAAATAGTCTGATCTAGTAGACATAGTTTGTTGTATGCATGGTAGTGAATGTGCCTCAGCAGTTCCTGGAGGGAATACACAGAATAATTGACATGCCAAATGTACAAATTACACACTTATAATTTGTACGTCTTTATTAATTTTCATTGCTTTCTATGAACAAACTATAGTTTCTTAGTTACTACATAATTTGGCCCCGTATTGTAGGTATGGGTACGCCTATAGTGTAGGTTAAGTTTTTTCTATCTCTAGATAATGTGCTATATGTTCTGTGTGATGATGACATTATAATTGCAAAAGCACCAGTGATATTTCCACAATTTTTTATTCAATAAGCATGCCTAAAAAAAGGCAGATTAAAATATCCATTTGGTTCGTAGTCAATTTTCAATTGTTGCTACCTATCCTTATGGGTGAATGATTTGAGTATTTATTATCTAATCTTTTGTTATAGTTGAGGGATAATCGTGCGCCCATATTTCGGTGATGCCATCACCTACGACATAATGCTTCTTCTATTAGAAGTTCAGTTTGATTGTTTCATGGTAATAGGTGTCTTCTGATAATATAATGGTTCTCTAATTGATTCTCTGGTTGGTAAATTTAAAAAATCAGGTACTTCATTGTTAAAAGTTGCAATCGGGAGAATCTGGAAATATCAGTTCAGCAGGGCGTCTGGGCTACTCAAAGGAGTAATGAGGCTAAACTTAATGAAGCTTTTGAATCTATTGAGAATGTTATTTTAATATTCTCAATCAATAGAACTCGCCATTTCCAGGTACAGTGGTGGTTTCATCTTTGCTATGAATGCTGACTATGTTTTTTATTCATCTATGAACTCATCATTGATAATGCTATATTGAAGTTGTGCAATAACAGCCTCTTATGTAGCTCTAATTATGTTATGCTTTTCAAGGGCTGTGCAAAGATGACTTCTAGGATTGGTGGCTACATTGGTGGTGGAAATTGGAAATCTGCTCATGGAACGGCACATTATGGTCGGAACTTCTCTATGCAGTGGCTCAAGGTACACTGTTTTCTTATCCATTCTGTGCTTGTGTTTGTTTATCACCATTTTTATTGTAGCTTGGTCCTTTCCAGATTATGGAACATAGGACCTTAGAGCTGATAAGCATAATATATGGTTATGAATTCAGATCATGCTGCATGGAAATATTGCATGTCTTAATTTCGATCCAGTTAGCTGATACTACTAACAAACACAAAACTAGTACTTAATTCTCTGCTGGATACTTTATCTGAAATTGCAGAGATGAGATTATGAAGATGCGAATATTGAGAGAAATTCTTATATTGATGTGGAGCCTCTTTAGTTTGTGACTAAGATATGCTTTAGGTCCAGGCAATCTATTCAGTAGCTGAACCTATTGTATTAATTTAGTGGGGTGTCAGTTCATTGGGTGTAGCAAATTTTAGACCTGCCGTTCATTCATTTGGCAGATAAATAGCTAGATCATTGGTTAGCTTTAGACCTTTAGTTCTTGCTAGCATGTATGACAAAGGCCTTATGTTTCTTACAAGTTACAACACAACTTAACACAATATAACTGAGGATGGGTTAGCACATTTAAAGTGATGGAATATTTTGTGATTTTGAAAACTGAATCATAAGAATTATGTAGATTTTGCTTGTTTGTTTAAATTGTGAACGAAATTATTAATTGCAGCGGTGTTTTACTATTGATTTATCTTCCTACCTTTTGTTTTTGCATGGAAAATTTTAAGATTATGTCTTCTATCAGCACTGTTATTTACAACAGTTTTTTTGCGCTGCAGCTTTGTGAATTGTCATTTCAGAAAACTCATCATCTGCGCAATCCATACAATGACAATCTCCCTGTTAAGGTACAATTCATCACCTTGACTCAAATGTGTGGTGGCCTTGGCTGCTTGAAATATTCTACCTAATATTTTTTTTATGTTGAAATGGAAATGGCAGAAATTGTCTATCCAGCTTACACTATCACTAGCTTGTATGGCTTGCCTTCTTTCTTATTGCTGATATCTTTCCATGATTGTTCTTTACCACATTGTTGATTAAGCTGATTGTCAAACCTAGCTGGAAGGACACGCCATGTCGCATTATGTTTTCTTGATTTGGACCTACCTTAGTGCTCTAAAACAGAAATATGCTTCGTTGTCACTTGTAACTGTTAAAGATATAGAGTAGAGTTGTATTAGGATATAGAGTTTGTATTCTATTCCACATATGCCTTATCTTTATATAGCATATCTCTTTGTACTCTTATATATATGATCCCTTGGGCCTCATATCAATACACACACAATATTCATAACATGGTATCAGAGCTAAGGTTAATCCCTCTCTAACCCTAGCCTCTCCGCAAGTCGTCCGCTGCCGCTGCCCCTGGGAGGATCATCTCTATTCCCGGGGGCGGCTACCTCATTTTTTGGGCCTCCTCCGGATCGGCCCGTCGTCACAGACCTCTCCTTGCGTCGGATTCGGATCAGCTCGTCGTTGCCGATCTCTGCGCCTGTACGGCGTCTTCTCCGACTCGTCTTTGCCGGATCCGGCCGTCGCCCTTGGAGTCGCTGCCGCTCCTCATCGCCCGCCGATGCTGCTCTTCGTCATATCCGGCCGGATCGACTCGCTCGCCTCGCCTCGCGCGCCGCGCGCGCTCTCCGCCGCCCGCCGCTGGTCATCTCCACGCTCCTGCCTCCGTCGGCTCCGTGCCTGGCTCTTTGGATCTGGCACTCGGGCTGCCGCCGGCGGCTCTGTGCCCGTCTACCGACGCCGCCGCCGGTCCGCCTCCGCCTTCGAGAGCTCGCTGCATCTCCGCTCTCCGAGCCGAGGCTCCCCGCTCTCCATCGTGTCGACGTGAGGCCGCTGCCTCTGGACCCATCGCCGCGGCCTCTCCGGATCTACGCCTGTGGTTGCTGCCGCCGGTGCTGGGCTGCTCGCCATCCGTGTGGGCCGCCGCCGATCTACGCCTGGTGCTGCCCGATCTGCCGTCTTCTTTGGCACCCGAGGCATCCCGAATTGCGCCGCCTGTGAAGCTCCCACCGCCCGTGGGTTTCCTCTAGTCACCCGTGGAGTTCTTTGGTCCTTTGACCGGACCGTTTTGGTGGACTCTCTTTTGACCTGCTCGGCTCCTCCTCGTTTTTATCGGCCCGATGTTTTGAAGCAGGCCGGGCCGAATTACTTTTAACAGGGGCTTCTCCTTTTTGGTTGGGTGCTTGTGCCTTGTGGCTTTGGCTGGCCTCTGCTCTTGGACCTAAGGGATATGCTACTTCTACCTCTGGTCTTTGTGGGTCCGCTCTACCTTGTCCGTCTCCATAGTCTTTATTTTCAGTTCGTCTAAGCCATGCGTGTCCACATTTTTTTTTTGTATCGGTCAGTCGATTGCTTTGCTAGCCATAGTCCATCTTTTAGGATTTTGTATGGTCGGAGCCGCCCCTCTCGCACCTGTATGGCTCTTCTCCGGTTCGTCTTTGCCTGATCTGGCCTTGCCCCGTTCGGATCCAACCTCATTCGTGCTGGATCCGGACTCCTCCGTGGGCGGCCTCTCGCGTCGCATCCCCGAGCTTTTCAGGCCGCCGCGCTTCTTGTGCACTACGTTTCTATTGCGCTTCTTGTGCATTGCGCTGCCGCTGTCTCGGTCTATGATGTCGCCGCTCTTCTTTCTGAGTCGCCGCCCCGAGCTTTTTAAGCCGCCATGCTTTTTCTGCACCGCGTTTCTATTGCGCTTCTTGTGCACTGCGTCGCCGCCGTTTCGGGCTTCGACCTGCTTTATGAGTTGCTACCATACTTCATGGGCTACCGCACGACCTCGGATGGAGATCTTATATTTTCGATACAATCTTCAAGAGCCGCCTGCTACGACGACGTTCACAAGACTTGGATTTTGGATTTTGTTATTTTAATGTCAACTCTTTCAAATGCAATGCTATTGCATACGCCTTGCATTTGAGGAGGGGTGTTAAAGATATAGAGTAGAGTTGTATTAGGATATAGAGTTTGTATTCTATTCCACATATGCCTTATCTCTATATGACATATCTCTTTGTACTCCTATATATATGATCCCTTGGGCCTCATATCAATACACACACAATATTCATAACAGTAACTATCCTCTTGATTTATATTTCAACACACACACTATAGCCCATTATGTTTTCCTGATTGGCTTTAAGTCAAAGTTCAAACTTCATACATTTGGACTGTCATATAATGATTAAGCACTGGCTAGACTATTAGTCTATTATTCTAGGTGAGAAAATATTTGGGGGAGAATAGATTGTTTCTTTCTTGCTTGCTTTCAATAGAGTACACGACCCTCCCTTTTATAGGGCAGAATTGTACCTGGTCAACTTGGCCTCTACTAAATAGAATTCTATCCGCCTATCCGGACTCTTACTGATTACTTTCCTAACTAATCTGATCTTTCCTCCTGGACTCTTATCTTGAACATAACTTGCTATCCTACCCCTTATGGATACAAACTCCCTGTAGTTTGTGAATGTTGTTGGCCACATGCTGCTGCACATCCTGGCCAAGCCGCCAAGGAGTCCTGCTGCCGTGCAGGCAGCTCGTCCTGGCCGTCGTTGCCTTGCTAATGCAGCTCTACTTCTTGCTGCCACACTACTACTGCTAGCCCTTGTCAACAACATTACACCTCTTTCAGATAAGCAGCTTGTCCTCGAGCTGTTGGGTGGTGGCCATGATTGTAGTTCTTGATAGCCCCACGTTGATGAGATGGTGCGACACTTGCGTCGTGTTGCTTGGGAGATCAGCAGGACTTCGGCGATGGTGGTCATCGACAACGAGCAGCTGTTAGTGTGGTTAGGCGACGTGGATGTTGCATATGGCGTAGGAGATCAGATAGGGGCAGCAGAGATCCTCCTGATATAGATTACAATTATTGTGGGAGAGACGCCGCGACGCCATGATCCCACACATGGCACCCTCCTTGCTCCGCAACGAACATGTGCCAGCTTGGAATAATGGTATGGAGATGGCAGCCGTGAGATCAGGGCAGCCTTCTGCGGCAGCGGCAATGACAATGGTGACAGTGATGGTACGAAGGGCAAATGGGCAATGTCATGGACCCTTGTGGCAGCTGCAGCAGCTTTGGCAATACTGTCGGCAGGTGCAGCAGGCCTGGAGAACTGGGCAATACTTCTTGTGGCTCAATCGGTGCTTTAGTTAGAGAAGCAAAAAATTCTGCTGAGGAGAAGTTGCTAGCTGGAAATGAGGGCAGCACTGGTGGACTTGGGAGGATGCTATCTCCAGCCGTTAGGACTGTCCACTCTTCCAATGCCTTCATGCGCACTTCCAGAGCAGCGAAGCCCTCCATCATCAGCTTGCTAAGGTCTGCGATGGCAGCAATCAGATCATCGTTGGTGATGCTCTTCTTCTCATGTGCATTGGAAGCTATGATGGTCGGCTCTAATACCAAATATTGTGAATGTTGGTTCACAACGGGATAAGTACCGTACAGAGGAAGGCCAGACAGCATGGCTTGAAGGGGATTAGAGTATTAGAAGGTGGAGATAGACATAGATTGAGATGAGAGAATATTTGGGGGAGAATAGATTGTTTCTTGCTTGCTTGCTTTCAATAGAGTACACGACCCTCCCTTTTATAGGGCAGAATTGGACCTGGCCAACTTGGCCTCTACTAAATAGAATTCTATCTGGACTCTTAATTGATTACTTTCCTAACTAATCTGATCTTTCCTCCTGGACTCTTATCTTGAACATGACTTGCTATCCTACCCCTTGTGCGTACAAACTCCCTGTAGTTTGTGAACTTTGTTGGTCACATGCTGCTGCACATCCTGGCCAAGGACTCCTGCCGCCGCGCGGGCTGCTCGTCCTGGCCGTCATTGCCTTGCTAACGCATCTCTACTTCTTGCTGCTGCACTACTACTGCTAGCCCTTGTCCACAACAGTTTCAGCGTTTAATTGTTTATCCACGATCTCAAAAGTTTGCATAATTTATCTGCTTAATTCACTTTTGACTTGTGCAGATCAGTCGAGATTGCCAGGAATTAGAACCTTTCATTGGCGAGCAATTGGCTTCTCTGCTTTATCTGGAGCCAGACAGCGAACTTACGGTAGGCCATGCATTTCTTGCCTAGTTATCATGATGGACATCGCCATTAGCTGGCTGGCTTTTTTTCTTACTGGTGGGCATATCAGCCTAAACCATCACAAGTACCATTGTTAATGGGGATACAAATGGCTTTGCTTTGAGCTTGAATTCCTGCATACTGACATGGTTTTAAACTGCAGAAGAAGCATCATCTTTGTGGCACCATTTAGCTGTATATTTTACCCATTCTCATTTTTCGCCTGGAGATGGCTGACATAGTAATGTTCTTAGACTAGTTACCAGTTAAATAATGATGGATGAACCATAATATTAGAAACTGCACACATAGGATTTAAGTTGGCGGGATGATTTTGGAGATATCACCAAAATTTATAATATTTTTTTTACATTAGAGGTAAATAATGGTACAGAAAGATAGTAGGATTGTATTTTTTAGATTGACTAAAAATTAATAACGTCGCATTATGTACTATTAATCAGATAGGAGTTATCAGTGCATACAGAATGCACTCTGTTGGTTCAAACATCTTTTTATTAATCACGTGTTGCTTTTTTCCCATTCCTCTTCGCTTGTCTGAGGTGATGTCATGTGCACCGTCTGATATTTGGACTATGAGTTTAGGCTATTCTAGTTGCAGCAGAGGCCAAGAGAGAAGAGGAGAAGGCAAAGGGGGTTAGTGCTGACGAGGCAACTGACAATCAGGATATTGTGCTGTATGACGACAACGAGGAAGAGGAGGAAGAGGAAAGTGAGGAAGAAGAAAACAATGGCCAAGAATCTCAAGGAAGGGGAAGAGGAAGGGGGATGACGTGGCCGCCTCAGATGCCAATGCTACGAGGCGTTGGACCAATGATCGGAGGGCGTGGCTTCCCCCTCAACATGATGGGTGATGGTTTTGGTTTCGGCGGTGGTTTCGGCATGCCTGATCCTTTCGGCGTGCCTCGTGGTCTCCAACCATTTGGTGGCCCAAGGTTCCCCGGTGACTTCCCTAGAGGAGGTCCTATGCCTGGTATGGTCTTCCCTGGCAGGCCTCCGCAACCCGGGGGGCTCTTCCCAATGGGCCTTGAGATGATGATTGGCCCTGGTCGTGGACCGCTCATGGGTGGCATGGGAATGGGCGGCCCTGGGCGCCCAATCGGTATGGCTCCCTTCATGCCCCCACCACCTCCGGCAAACGGTCGTGCTGCGAAACGGGAGCAAAGGAGGCCAGGTGGTGACAGGGGCGACCGCTATGAAACCACGTCGGACCAGGGAAGCAAGGGTCATGACACTACTGGGAATTCTGGAGCAGACGGAACCAGATCTCAATCTGGGGACAGATATGACAGAGGCGCCTTCCGAGATGGTGATAGCGAGAGCGACGAGGAAGCGGCGCCTAGGCGGTCAAGGAAACGGTAGGGCAAAGAAGAGCACCTTCGACCCATGGAGATTACGTGCTCTCTGTTGAGAGAGCCACCTGTGAAAACTGAGTTCGCAGAGTTACAGTAGATTTTTTTTCTATTGTACTTTCTTTACTCAGGTTAGAACCAGATGGTGAATTGTTGATTCTGTATTACTGAGTACCGTGGGCAGTCATATCCGTCATTGGAGTTATACTTAGGCTGCAAGACGTGAGCTCATTTTGTAACAGGTTTGAGATTAATCGGGTGGTATATCAGTTATAATTACACAATGTTAAGAATTTCCCACTGTGTTCTTGTCTATGCTTTCGAGAATATATACAACATAGT
This sequence comes from Melocanna baccifera, assembly GCA_036346265.1. Classification (NCBI taxonomy): domain Eukaryota; kingdom Viridiplantae; phylum Streptophyta; class Magnoliopsida; order Poales; family Poaceae; genus Melocanna; species Melocanna baccifera. Next base: position 1,321,733 of record CM070693.1, on the reverse strand, counting down.
GAAGACGAGCTACTACCTCCGTATTTTTTTTACTAAACATACTGGCATTCGTGATGTCAAATTTTGACTGTCAATAAGTTTAAAACTATTTTAATTGGTTGTCAAATTAGTTTTATTGTTAAAAATGCTTTCGTAATATTATAATTTTATTAGATATTTTAATGTAAAATTCTAAAAAGTAATTGTTGAAATGTAAAATTCTAAAAAGTAATTGTTGAAGTTATATTTTAGATACCGTAAAAAGTTAACAAATATCAAATAAAAAGGAACGGAGAGAGTACGTGGTTCTCTGGTTGTGTGTGCTATGATTTGTTAGGAAATGGGCGTCATGATCGAAGTTCAATTCAATGTTAGCTTTCTCTGCATCTGTTCTATTTTTGCCTGTCCTAGATCGTTCTATACAAATTTCAAAGTCGTCTAGAATCTTAAAAGCCCAAGCTGGCTGCAGTGCTACTTTATTAAACCGTGCCTTTTCGCTGTACACGAATGAGCACATTCTAGAGCGCCATGAGGTGCGCGGCCAAATAGGTCGGCGCCGCATGACAATGCTAGGTAGCGGTTTAACACTTGCAGTCACAGTGTTGAGTAGTACTCCTCTGATGATTTTTATAAGACGTCCATGAAATTTCAGAGTCAAAGTCTGTAATTTTTGACAAACGGTTAGTCCAATAATATATAGATCCTACGGCATAAAAGTGATATAGTTCATTTCATATTTAAAGCACCTTTTTATTATTATAATTTTGTAGCTATGAACAAAGTAGTGTAAAAAAATCAACAGTTAAAGTTGAATTTTAAAGACACACACTAAGTCAAATATCGCCTTACAAAAATCAACAAGTATTTCACTACGTGCCGCATCTTCGAGCCTTGAGACTACTTTGGCATGAGTTCTTCAGGAAGAATGCTAATAATTCCTCTTACAGGAAGAATGCTAATAGTTCCTCTTACAGCATGTGTATCCCTAGGTGCTAAGTTAATGCTATAGGAGAGAAATTGTTTAGCACCGATGCTAAGGATACAGGAGTGAGTGCTAAGCCCGTATTGCATGGCATTGAAGCAAACCTTGGCAGCTAGTGCTATATCAAAAAAAAGTTGAATCTTTAGTACCTGTAGATGATGATAAGAGTTGAAGAAAAAGTAGCTAACAATGGCCTTATAGAGAGAGATGCTGTGATCACCTTAGCGTCTATTTTAAATACTAAAAGATGTACATGCTCTTAAGATTTCTACAAGAATCCAACTCTCAAATGAGGCTCTCAATTTTTTTTACAGAATTTCTGTATTTTTTGTGTCCTTCCAAGCATATGCAAATGCAAGGAGGCAAAAGCAGCAGCAGAGGCGGCGCGACCCTAACGCCGAGGGACCGGCCGGCCGCACGTAGCCATGCCGCCATTTGCGACGCGCTGCAGCGAAGCGGGTACGACGTACGGCGCGTGCGCAGTGCCGGCATCGTACGTGCGTGTGGACGTGCCTCGGTGGACTCTGGCGACGCGAATCTGCGCACGTCCCGTCGTCAGATTCCACAAGGGGAAGAGAGAAAAGAGAGACAGCAGCAGGTACCGTCGTCGTCGTCGTCGTCGTGTCTGTTTCCTTAGATTCATTCTTGGGCACGGGCGGCGCTTTCACCTTGCCTCCCAAGAAAATGCGAGGCAACGCTGCTCCACCCCACTACACTTGCGTACTTTACTCTCAAGTCCAAACTCACTCAAATTCGAAGACTTCTAACTGGGAGGCCTCATGAACCCCTCCCAAGGGACTCGGGGCGACTCAATCGTCCCAGCAAACTACCCTTCTCACCACATTTTCTCTCTCTCCATCGCCGACGCCAATGAACACCAATGAACAGAGGCGGCGGCGAGGCCTCCCGATCAACTGGTGGGCCTCGCGTGGGCTGAATCTCCTATTCCCTTGGTGGATCTGGTCCGGAATAGAGCGGCAGCCGGTGGCGGGTGGATTTGAGGCGGGGAGAGTCAGAGGCAGCAGGATCTGCACATCTTCTCCCGTGTTGCACACGCCGACGCAGCCGCTCTGCCCTCTTGCCTCGCCATCTCCCCTCTTCTCCCACACTGGTAGTGCCGCCACCGTACCTCCTGTTGATGGTTTCGCCACCTCACCGTTTTTCGGGTGTTGCCTTCGCCTTTCCTCCTCGAGGCTGGAGGTCAAGGCGGCGTCCGACGGCGACCATGGAGACGGCTAGATCTGAGGCGACGGTTGGCTGGTGCATGGACAGGCAGTGCTGCCCTTGGTCATTTTCCATCGAATGTTTCCTCACTTGTCTTTGCCTTCATCCTTGCCTTTCTTCTCCTCGAGGTTAGAGGTCAAGGCGGTGGTTGATGGGACCACGGAGGCGGCTGGATCTAAGACAGCGGCTGGCCGATGCATGGGCGGAGTGGGGCGTGGCCGCGGCGGCGATGGCTAAGCGAACGAGTTGCTAAGCGCTGGCGGTGGCGATCTTTGCTCTTGGCGACCACACCGAATCGTGGCAGGTTACGAGCTTGTCCCTCGTGGTGTGGTGCTGTGCGCTGGGTGAAAACCCTAGATCTGGCTCTTTAGCAGGATCCGACGATGATAATATCCTTGGGCATCATGTCCCTCCTTAGAGGCGTCGTCTTAAAGTTGTACCTCACATACCGCGGGGTCTTGTGGCTTTTATTCAGGGTGAAAATCTCATTCTGGTTCTTGCCAAATCGGGTGACAAAGACACCTTCGGTGCTGTTACCTCCTTGGAGGCGTTGCCTTAGATCATCCGACCCTTACCTCTTTGTTTTTTCTGCGCATGTGTTGCTGTCGCATTGGCCGGTTCTTGTCCTTTGTTGGTAGTCGTTCTCTCGGTGTCGTTTTTTCGGATTGTGGCTGGGCTGCTACGAGGTGTGCTGCGATGAAGCTGGACCAGTCGGGTCGTGGATGTGATAGGTGGCGACAATAACTCGTGTTAGGTCGAATGGTGGTGCTTATCAGTCATGTTCTATATCCCGGTTGTTGGGTGTGTTAGCCACGGATTTATGTCTGATTAAGCTTTCAGAGTTGTGTTTTTTTTTGTGCCCGGTCCTTTTCTGGGCCCTTATAAACTGTACCGCTCTCATTCTTAATGAATGAAGCGTAAATTTTTTGTGTTTTCGAGAGAAAAAATCCAAGCTTCTCTGTCCTCTCTTTCTTGGTTTCTTTTTCTCCATTGCTGTGGAAGAGAGAAGCCAGTGAGGATGGATGGGGAAGGACAATATCTGAGGAGGGGCAAGGCGATGGGGCCGGCCAAAGATCTGACTGAGATCGATGTGGGGAGAGCAAGATGCCCAAATCTTTGAAAAGAGTGGGTGGTGTTATTGCACTCCGCATGCTCCCAATTTAAACTTGTCACAATCCACAACCAGCCAAGCCATGCCATGCCATTAAATTAACTCACCACCCTACACACACACCCCCCTCTTGGGAGGACCATTGAACCAAGCACAACAGAAGGGTATATCAGCATTTAGCACATGAAAGGTGGATGGATACATGGATGGGGAGCATTAAGGCCTGAAGAAATGGATGTGTGATGGATTGGATGGAGGGAGAAAGGCATCACATTCACATCCACACTCACTGGCCACTGGCTGATCCTCAGGAAAGGGAGGCCATCTTGCTTTTCTTCCTCCTTGCAATGCAATTGGCTCAATGTGGGTGAGGGTCAGTCAGCTAGATGGGGACCCAGACCTCACATGGGGGTGCTGGTGCAGCTCTTTGCAAAGTCAGTGTCTCAAAGAAACTATGCGTAAATTCCTCCAAGTAGAAAGGGCCAGATGACTCTGTCCATGATCCTCGTAGGATTGCACCGAACTGCTTTTTACTGATAATGGCAATACCAGACACCAGTTTTGACCATGCCAGTAACAGTAAAGAGTAACTTTCAGTACAGCTATTTTGGAATTCAATGATATGGACTTGCTAGCATGAAGTCTGAACCGAATTTTGTCTAAGATGGCCCTACTTGGAATGAAGCACGTTTTACCATTGTGCCAAGGACCACCCTGCTGTTTGGTTACTGCTACATGCTGGAACCAAAATGCCATGATCATGCAGGATATGAACAAGATAGGCATGTGCGACGCTACACGACGAGAGTTGATAATTTAGAGAGGCTACATTCACAGGATTAGTATTCCATGGAACAAAGTTTTGGCATGTATACCAAAAGGAGGTAGTTTCTACTTAGAAGTTGATATCATATGGCGTGATTACTAGATGATACATAACTTAAATTCAGGCATGATCTATGTGCTTTCAGTTCCAGGTCTCAAAACTAGGAAAAAGCTGCAGAAACATACGTAACAGGCTAGCCTTAAGCTGAGGGCTCATGAACTCTTCAGAATTCAACTGAACCAACAGATGCGATTCCAGTGCTCAGGCTCCTTGATTCTTGCCTGCTCACATAGTTGTCACAGCTGCTAACTAGCCTCCTTGCAGGAGCCGAGCTCAAAAGCTCAAGGCCCTGCTTGCCCATCTGCTGCACCTCCTGTGGTGAGAGTATCTTTATGCAGGACACGCTGTTCACGAATTCCCTGCAAGTTGCGAGGCACAGAAATATAAGGAAGAGCATGAAACAGCAACATAGAAATGCTCAAATTATCATCACGATGGTCATGAAAACTTACTGCCAAGGGTCATCGCCAACAAGAAGGACATCATCCTCTCGGTCGACGAATACAAGCTGCCAGCCTGATCTCAAAGGGTCTTCCAACTGGCCCTCAAGGCCAAATAGTCGCCCTAGTTCTCTACGGAGTTCATGATAGCTACTAAACCTAGTGATATCAAGCGACCTTCCGTAGGTTCCAGATTTGTAAACCTATTGTTCACATGGAAGCGAAATTGCGTATTAACAGTGGTCAGGAATAAGTTGAAACAAGGCATTCCAGATAACGGACTATAGTTCCTTGCATCTAGTGATGAAGGTAATCAAATATAACTCACATATATTCAATGATGATACAAATGTTCAATTGTAAGATTATCAATTCTATTTCTACTAATTTAATGGTTAAAGGCATGGGCAATATATGGTTATCGATAATCAAAATAATGAGAAAAAATAGTCAAAATTGCTCTCATTTACGAAGTGCAAATAAGGAAATCACCTTCATGAAGGTTGCAGGTGGTCGATTAACTTGATCAGAATTCTGTGAACATGGCACATATCCTGATTCATCTAAGCAGCCCGAACCATTTAGTGTTTCATCCAAGGGGAAATCATTTTGCGAAGGGCTCAGGAAATTGGAGGTGGAATAGGGTATTGCAGTTGAATCATTCTCACTGTGGAGGCTTGGGATGCCTCCTTGCATTAGAAGTGACTGTGAGTCTATATTAACGCCAAACAAGAGATGATTTTGAGGATCAGAGTTCCCATCTTGATCCACCAAGCACCCTCTTCCAGGAAGAGGCGTCAATGCAGAGCTTTGAGGTATACTTGGTGGTGTTGAGTCCAACTGTTCTATCTGCAATGTAACCTGAGGCCGAGGAGGAAGCAAAGATTCCACTGCAACTCGCTTTGATGACCATGGGTCAGGGACAGGTATCGCAGTAGGTCTTGGCATACTTAGGTGCGAAGGTGCTTCTGATGAGAATGGCCTCATTGTATTATGCATAGTGGAGGCAATGGATGGGGACAATGAACTCATATTCGTGTCCAAAAAGCTCTGTGGCTGCGAGAACGGTAAGACTGTTTGCAGTATCATAGGTGAAGACTGAGGAGCCGAGGGGAGTTGAGAAAATGCTGACAATGCATTAGATACAGACTGGTAGTTGCCCATGTTCTTCTGTTGTTTCATTTGTTGATGTTGAGGGACTTGCATACACTGTGATTGCTGCTGCTGCTGCTGTGATTCTTGCAGTTGTTGCTGCGGTTGCAGCTGTGGCTTCTGCTCATTAAACAACTGGCAGCGTTGGAGCTGCTGCTGAAGGAACTCAGAATGAGACTGGCCTTGGATTGTGGTCTCATTGATGTTTTGAAGGTATGGCTGCTGCTGAAACTGAGGCTGCACTTGCTGCAAAATCTGACCTGGCAGAAGTGGTGCTGCTCTACCAACCATGTTCTGCGGCTGCTGGAACTGCAATATCGTGGGTGACACCTGCTTCATTGGGTCCTGGAACGCAGTCGCGGCTATCGTTTGGTACATGTCAGGTTGTAGACCAAGCAAGGAAGCATCCAGCCTTGGCTGCATCCAAGGACTCATACCAAGACCACCAAAGTTCAGCGATTGGAAACCAGGGTTTGAGCTATCTTGAAGCCACATGAGAGAGGAAGTCAAGTCATCATCCTTACCACCTACATAAAAACATCATAGGTAAGATAATTCGCAGTCTCAAAAGCGTACTGCACAATTATTTAAGCATAGCTATCTACAAATGGAAGGATGTAGGGCTTGAGGTTTTAGCCTTGTAAGTTTTATTAAAACTTGTTCCTTATCTTGAGGAGATTTCATTTCTAGTCTACCCTAACTTATTTATGACAAAAGGCCTTGATGTTGTTGTATCTACAAATGCTAGCTAAAGATGAACTTGCCCTCCTACCATGTAGAGAAGGCAAGCCTGTTGGCCATGGACGCTTCAGCCTGAGTGGAAAAGGAGATTGATACATTGGGAAAGTTGTCAGGGGCTCAATCTCCCAAAGCGACACCCTTGGCTGCCTCTCTCCAGCAGTTGACTCATCCCAGCCAACCTGCATTATTCAGACAAACTTTTATAACATGCTAAACTTCAAGCTGGTACCAAACAAGAGCAAGCAATCGTTAAAGGAGTTTTCATCTTGTCTAACCGAAAATTTGCATGGTACATGGGTAAATAACAGAAAGTTCTTGCAAAGAGTTGACTCAAGGTGATAAAAGTGCTAGCATGGAAATATACCTTTACAGAACGCCAATGTGAGTTTGGCCAACGAACACCATCCAGATCACTGATTCCTGTAATTGTCCCCATGTACCTGGAAATAGGAGTATTTGATCTGGTTATACTTAATACCATGTATGGCTGCGAATATGCTAGTAGACGAGAAGCACATCAAGACATAGCAAAAGCCAAAGATCTCATTGGAGAATGCACCAACCCATATAGCAATGAGCACATTCTATCAAGCTTATGGAAACTGATGGAGTAAAAAAGTCAAGACAATAAAAGAAAAGTATAAGAAGCTCATGCAGTGGACACTGGGCAGGCCAAGTTCGTGCAGAGCAAAAATACGCCGGGTAAACACAATTCAGCATACCTCCTAACACTTGACTCCTCTGTCTCAAAAAGCATCCTGAAACGCATCCCCACAGATATACGGGTATGGTACACAGCCTTTATATACTTAGCAAGCGGTATAACAAACTCTGAAGGGCTTGCTCTGCACAAAAAAAAATAAAGAGGTTAAAATATTCAGAAGGAGAAGTGCTGAATAAATAAATGCATACAGCAATTTTACCTTGGGTTATAAAAGATTGTAAACCGGCTATTTGTTGAAGCAGCATGAGCAGCTGCAGCAAGAAGACCGATGTGCATGCTATCGCTAGATAGGACTGAAGATGGCATGACAGTTTGTGGCCTATTTGCCCGGCGAATTCCCAGAAGAAGCTGATTGTTGTCATTCCTGACAAGGCAAGGAGATACATAAATGCAACAACGAAGAATATCTGTGCTGGACAGGGGACATCAAAGTAGAGAAGGGTGTCAAGCGATCATCTTGAATATTGGAAGGATAAACATACCAGATAAATAGGACAGAGTCCCCAGCGACAAGTCTTTTTGCATTTACAAAGATACTCCAGCCTGTAGTGAGAAGATGCCGCTTTGGCTGGCCTGCACCAAGAATTAGATTTTATGAATAAGCTTTTCACTCATCTTAAGATATTACTTTTGCCATCATGATTGACCTTTTTTTCCAACACAGATTTTTTTTCTTATTTGCATGAGAAAATTGAAGGGATGCCTTTTAACTTGTGGCCACAAAGATAAATTAATCTACAATAGCAACTAGAGACTGAAGTACTAGGTTATTATCACAAAATTGAGAGTTAACAATAGTAAAAAGAACTACTCACCACGAAAGATGTGACGGAACTTCCACTCATTGCCATGAAGATCTTTTGCCATCAGCTCCTGTGCTGGAGGCTGCTGAGTGAAATCCTACAGAAGTTATAGGCAAGTTAGAACAATTGATGATTTAGTTCACTTTACGCAACCAAATAGGGTTAAAAAATTGAGCTGGAAAGTGTAGAGAAGCAGCACAGACCAGCGGAGGAAACACTTTCTCAGCTGCTCGCCGGGGAACAGAGAATCCACCATGCGTACTTGTGTCACTTGCAGTTAATGTTTTGCAAAAGTAATTCGTTGGCTGTTTGTTGGCAGTACCTAATTCAGCAGGTAGATACGGGTCCTTGAGCTCTTGCTGAAAACAAAAGCAAGCCCAAAATTACTCTCTTGGATACTAAGTGGAATTTGCACAGGTAACAAGTTGGTAGGAAAAATATGAATTACCGGGCTAAGTGGTTGTAACGTCATCTGCGCATAGACCTCATCCGTTTCTGCATCAGCCTGAAGGAAATAACACAGGTGATGAAACACAAAGATAGCAGTGAGACTACATAGCTTTGGGAATATGTGCACCAAAGGTCCAAACTTACATGCATGGTCACATTATGCAGTTGGCATATAAGCTGTGGAGGCAGGTTAGGGTAGTTGGGGATCTGAGACTCCATTTCTTTATTAGTTGATGCGGCTACCTGTAACAGAAATTCACCCAATAAATTTAGGTAAAAAAAGAAAGCAATCGATTTCCGATAATTTAAGCCAGATTTCAGTTGACAATGAAACTGCCACATGATATAGGATTCAGGGTCATACAAAACTTGCACTGGAATGAAATTACACTAACCTGCTCGCTGTGACCCTGTGGGAAATACACCACCCGGTTACCCACCGCAGGCAAGGAAACAAGCGGGCCGGCACACGCATGCCATAGCTCCGAATTCAAGCACTTCTGCTCCTCTACGGCTGTAATGGCAAAAGCATTTGAGCAGAAGACTTAACAGTGTATATTTTAATAAACAATGGTACCTCTAGGGAGCATGAACTGTAACATCTCTGAATTCATATGCCTGTCTCAAGATTGTTTCAGAAGGTGGATATGGTATGAAATGAACTTTTAAGTGGCCTAAAGAGAGATACTTTTTTGCATCTTCCTAGAAAACAATCTATTATTAGGGTGAAAATACACATCAATTTACTATCAGGAAAGAACAATCTTGCCGAATCAACGCATGCAGCAAGAATTGGATCGAAAATAGGCGACATATGCATGATTACAGAACTGAAATTCCGTGGAATAAAAGAACAAAATTTCCCTCAAAAAAACATTTTCATGTGGATTACAACACCCCTCCAAAATAAATCAGCATAATAAATCCAAATACGTCTTCTTCAAAAAAAACAAACATCTCTTCTTCTTAAAAAAATTCCAAATATCACTCCGGACTCAAATTTGCCGCATTGGGTCGTTGCCTGATCACACGGCCATAGTCCATAGAGAAGCTTTGAAGCAAGGCATACGAACAAACAATAACCAAATACTAGTCCTATAGGCTTTCAAATTAGACTGTAAATAAATGAACAGCGAGAGCATTAATGAGCAAGCCACGGAGCACAGAACTCGGCATAAAAAAGAAGTACCTTCCGGCGACGCCGCCGCCTGAGTCGGGAGGACGCTGCCGGCCGACGACGAGAGCCTCATTTTTTTCTCTCTCTCCCCTCCCAAAAGGCCAATTAGAGTATCGATCTGAACGCAATATAAGAGCGTGCACGAAGCGGGGAAGGAAGGAGAAAACGAAGGAAAGATTCCTCCCTTTTTAGGCCAAATCACAGCGCCTTCCCAAAAACCATCGCTTTCTCAACTTCTCCTCGCCAACTCACCAGAGCCTTTTGCTGTGCACAATTACGCTTCCGGAAATTAACCGCAGAAGCGTGAGCTTTTCCATTAAAGAACTCGAAATTCTGCTTCCAAGATCAGTAAAAACTAGCGAAAGGCTGCGATCTTTGGGCACGGGAAGCACCGGAAATGCACAAAGGCGCCGCCTTTGCGGGCCCCGGAGACAAGAAATGCCACTCGAGGGGCGATACCGCTTGATCCCAGAAGCCGCGCCGTCAGATCTCGCGGCCGCGAGGTCCAGACGGTTAACTCCGAGCTCCGTGCGTCCCGGCCGCCGCTCTCCGGCAGATCCGACCGCCGCCGCCAGAGAGGGAGGCTAGGAGCATGCTTGCTACTTGGTTGTTGCTTCCTTTTCTTTCTTGCGTATGATTGCAGCTTTCGAGGTTAAGCGCTGCAGCGAGAAGAGCCTCTTGGTTTGGTTTGGTTCGGTTTGCTTGCTCTTCCTTCTCCTTTCTATTGCTGCTTATGTGCCTTCTGCTTCCTGCGGTTTTAGACCATCTTCAAACGGATTTAGCTTTTATCTTTTTTTTAATCAATTTTATTTAAGCTAAAAATCATTAAAAATATATTAACTTCTAATTTTAATTTATTATATTTTTTAAAAGATTTGTACTTTTTCTTTTTTACTTATTCTTTTGTATTGTCTATAAGGATATAACAGTTTTTCTTATTTTTAATTTTTTAATTGAATAACTCAGAAAAAATTAACATATGATACTATAGCAGTTATTAACTTTTTTGAGTTATTAATTAAAATAAAATAAATAAAAATAAAAATACCATTATATTTTCATTGATAGTATAAAGAAAAGGGGAAAAACAGAAAAAAAATCAAAATTAGAAATCAATATGTTTCAAATGACTTTTAACTTGAGAGCTAGAAACCGAAGCCACTTACAAAACTTTTACACACAGGAAACATATATCACAGCCCGCTTGAAACACAAGAATTTTACATAACTTTTATATGAAATAGATTGATCCCGCAAGAACCTGGAAAAATTACATGTTGCAAACTTTTTTCATGTTTGTTCTCTCTTTTGTACAGTAGTATTTTCTAAATGAATTGTTGTGAATTGAGGGTATAGAATACTTGTTGCAAATTTGATGCTATCTTTTATAGTTATTGCGATGTCTGTTCCGAGAAAGAGTACTACTGTTACAGAACTAGGAGTAAACTGCTCTAAAACAGAAGTGACGCCACCGTATTTGAGGTTGCACTGCATTTTGACCTCTCAAGTCATTCTCATTTAAGCTGCGTATTTATTTCCTGCAATACCTTTTTGGCTTCAGAGCAGTTCATGAGTACTGTTTAATTTGGTTTGGGCTTATAGCTTTAGGTAGCGTTCGGAATAGCGATGGCTTTTGATTTTTACTGAAATTTCACTGTAGTTGGATTATTTTTAACTGTAGCTGAGTTAACTTATATGGCATAATTAAATTTAAAAAATATAAAAATAAAAACGGCACGCTAATCTAGAGCGGACAATGCAAAGGAATACGAAAAAAACAAAACACAAAAATACCAAAAAATAAAAAAAAGTGAACAGTGTTTTGAACGCTTGTAACAGTGAATCCATCGCTATCGCTGGCTTCTGAAGCCAAGTTGAGCGCACCAAATCGGAATGACCAAATCGGAATGAACACATGGACCTTCTAATTTTTTTTATCTTTGTATTATCTATATATATAATAATATTTTTTATTTTTTTAATTGAATAACTCAAAAAAAACTAAAAACACTGTAATATAATTTTAGCCAATAGCCAGAAGCAGTCAGCCGAAGCCAAACTAATCGGCCCCTGTATATGCACAAATGTATGCAGCAAACACTTGGGTCTGTTCTTTTCAGTTTCTCAAAACGGCTTTTGGCTTTTACTATATTACCTAACTTTTAAACGGAGTATTTTTTAAGATGAAGTCTACAAGTTAATTATAGTACACACCAAAATTCTAACATCTGTACCATCCAAAATCGCAAGCGAGTATCTCTCTCCGTAATCTCTATCGTAAACAACTAAAATTTAAAAATTTTAATAAAAAATCATAAGACATAGCAAAAAAAGAACAAACCCCTATATCTATGGAGTCAGTCGAGAGAGCTTGCTAAGCTTCCTGAATCCATTTGCACAAGAGTAGAACAGTTCCTCTCCATGCACTGTTGCAGAAGCAATTCTCAGACGCCCATCTCCATCGCATACGTACTTACGTACGTACGCATGGATCTACCGAATACAGTACCAGGACAGTGATATGTGTGCTCGTCTTTCTTTTTCCGACGACAGGAACGGCTAGCGAGCAAGCTCCATCGATTACTCAGATAGATGAAAACTTGGTGGAGTCTGATAGGTTCCAGTTCCATGGCTTCCACACGATTTTTCAAGCACCCGATCGCCGCCGAATTGAATCCTCACGCTTGCTGGGCGGGCAGGTGACAAAAATCCACGGCCATGGAGTTGCTTCGGTTGGGGAATCACGTTTTTTTTTTACTTTAATTATAAGCCGATCAACCGTCGAAATAATCGGGGAAGAATTGTTGGTGGACCTGTCTCGGTACAGTAGTGTGTATGCGTGCATCCTTGATTTCCTGGTCATGCTGTCTGTAGCGTGTATCAGGAATCGCTCTGACTTCGAAATAGTTGCATACTATCATTCTCGTTTTTTTAAAAAAAAGTTTCATAATATCATTGAAGCTTCTTTTTTTTTCCCAGCAGAATAGGCAGCGTAGTAGCTCGAGCTTAATGTTGTTGTGGAACCAAAAAATAGTTGGACTCGACGGTGACTTGCTCGGCCGACACCTCCAGCCCGTACGGGCGCACCGTTCGGCTCACGTCGCAAAATTTAGTAGTTTATGGTTAAAATTATACTATAATTGACTAAAATTATATTGTGACTTATTTGATATAATTAATTTAAAAATAGAAGAAAAAATAGGTTAGCTCATTACGAACAATGCAAACGAATATGGGAAAAAAGAACCAAAAAAAAAGATAAAATTTATGAATAGTAAAAAATAAACCAGTAATCAGAAGTTCAAGCCAAAATAAGCGAGACCAAATTCGATGTGTCCTGCGCGTGGGGTCAGTTATATGGCATGGCGGTCGTGTGCAGTCCACCTGTCGTGGCCGTCGTCGCGTGTCAGATCATAGAAAAGGAGTTTATAGCACCTCACATACCAATATGAGATACTATTATGGAAAATTATCACCAAAGTAAAGAATAAATAATAAAAACAGCAATAGAAATCGTCACGAAATTAAAACTTAAAAAGTAGTTTATTACGGAACCAGCAGGAGCTAAAATAAATGTTTGAAACATAGGACCAGTCCACTTCTAACCAAATAAAGAACAGATGAAATAACAAAATAATGGCAAGAGATGAAATAACAAAATAACAGATGAAATAACAATCGTTATATTATTAACGGATCATATGGTTAAGAAATTAAGATAATTAAGGGTACGCTAAGATAAGATTATAATAAATGAAAAGGTTTGTTAAAGTGAAAAACGGAAAGGCACAATTTCCGACATGAGGCGATGTAGGATGATGATATGGAGATAAAGATAATTGTAACATTGTAGGTAGATTATCTGGTATAAATTTAAGATAATTAAGGAAAGGTTAAGATAAAGTTATGCTAAGTGAAAGGATTTGCTAAGGTTGGCGTTGAAGAAGCATAACTTTCGATATGAGGGCGATGTGAAATGATAACATGGCGATAATGGTCTAAGAATTATTCTAAAAGACATATTATAATATAGCTCACACAAGAGTTGACAACCAATTAAGTTTTATTGTGTGATAAGTGATTATTAGTCAACTTAACAATTATTAATATATATAAATCAGTCATGACTCGCATAAAAAATCATATCAACAATACATCATGGTATCAGAAAGATAAATATAAAATATTGGTATTAAAAGATTGCTAGTGATTTAAATCTAAATCTATAACATGATCATCTGCTTCCTCAATTAACGATTTCAGCATGAATTCTCAAACACTAATTAAAAGCATGAATTCTAAAACATTATCAACTGAGTATTCTTAATAAACCTAAAAGCATATGGAACAAGATAATTTAAGATATCATGGTATAAAAATAATATTAGAAGTCTAGAACCAGACAAACATTAGCAATATTATAATAACCAGGTAAAATTTAGTGATATGATAATAGCCAGATGAGATTTTAGTAATATGATAATAGCCAAGTGAGATTTAGTAATATAATAATAATCAGGTGATATTTAATGATATTATAATAACCAGACAAACATGAGTGATATGATAATTGTACATACTGGCAAAGGTGACAAGTAATCTAGAAATATGTGGTATGTGAAACGAAAAAAGTTACGGCCGTGAGATACTTGCCTTAAGTATGTTCGGCGGACTTGCTGCACAAAGAATCAGAAGTGCGCAACTGCCCGAACGGTCCCTCAAAGGCTACGTGCGAACCTACAAAATGGAATAGAAATGGATCAGGTCAAAGCTAAAATGAATTTGTGGAAAGACGGATGGAAGTGCAATCGCTCGGTCGGCTACCACCTGCGCCACGCCGTCCTCCGTGCCGCCAAGCCTCTCGGTCGCCTACGTCCGAGGCTGAGCGCCATGCTGCCTCCATCGGCCGCCCTGGCTGTGTGGCTGTGCTGCCCCTCCGCCGGCCACATCGTCGCCAGTGCCGCCGCCCCTGGCTCTAGAGGGAGAGAGAGAGGCAGAGATAGAAAGATCGGAAAGAGAGGTCCCCCACTGTAGAAGGGATAAGCCCTTTTTATTAGCGCCTCAAGGAGATTATGGAAGGTAATAGAAAGAGTTAAATGCTAATTAAGACAATTGCTAGACTTTTGAAACGCTACGATACTTCAGCAATTTCAGGGCGCTACAGAATTGGGGCTGCGGCGTCGGGAAAAGCGCTCGGCGCACGACGGCCGCGCCCTGCTGGTTGGGGTGGCGGCACGTACGGCCATGCATCTGTTTCCTTGTGCCGGCGCGGCCTGCATGCGCTGGAAGGAAGCAACTCGGCATCGCACCGGCGGTGGCAGCGGCGGAGGCTTTTCTATCCGTTCGGACGCGCACGGCACGGCACGGAGAAGTGCATGCGTTCCCGCCCGCCGGTGCCGCGGGAACGGCCCTGTGCCTCGCGATAACTTTTGGGCAGTGCCCGGTTCACAGCTAGCTACTCGCATGCCCGAACAAATCCATGGTCAGCTCCGTGGCGTACCTGAAATAATGCGCATCCAATTCGTGCGGTACCTCAGGCATCGCAAAGTTTACTATGCAGATGATCAAGCTGCTAGGCACTGATAGCCACGCCATCAATCCGTGTAGGGCTACAGCGCCCAACAGACGAAAGCACAGTCCCTGCGGTTACCCGTCGATCGCGTCCTACAGTGCAATTAACCTGCAACGAAACACGCTTAAACCCGATGGCGACTACTTAAGCCCGGGATCAGATCAGGGACGCAGGGCGGAGGACGGCGCCACCTTTTGGCGACCGCTAACCATCCATCCCCTGCCGGCCGGCCCATCGGTGGATGGAGACGGTGAGGTATCTCGTGCCGAGGGGGAGATTTCGGTGCGTTTTTTTTTCCCCGGCCCACCGTCCGTCGCACGCAGTGGTGGCGTGCTTGTACCAACGTGCCACTGCGCGAGCAGCGAGCGGTACCGCGGCCTACCTACTCGCCTACGTGTACCGGAGCGTAGGCAGGTCCAAGGAACATGCGTTGATCGTGACCAGCACTGGCGGCCCTTATGTGTGGGAATGTTTTTTTTTCTTGTCCGTGGTGTCCGTGTTCTAGTTATAATTTATTAATCTAATAAATTATAGTTATTATTAAAAAAATTAAAAATCACTATAAAACTAAAAAAACAAAGCCTATCTATCTATCATGTGTACGTAAAAGCCACTTGTGCATGAACCACGAATCCTATCTTTTCGGCATGTATATGTGAGCGCTACGTGTGCATCCGAGTTCAGATCGAAGCCGAGCGGTTACATAATACAGCTTAAGGTTTTAACTCGAATTTGGCTCTTTTACCCAAAGAAAAAAGGCAGCTAATTAGGTCCTACATTTCATTGTCCGAGCTTGTGCAGGAGTGGGAGAGGAGAAAACCATTAGCCGGCATCGCAGTCCCGTTTAGTCCGAAGTGTCGTGGAGCCATTTCCCCGGCAACGAATGGCTTTCCTCGCTTGGTCAGCGAACTCTTGATATTTTTTTTTCGTGCCTTATCTAATCGGCAAAATTAACCGTGTTTCACTCATGTTTTTTGTCAAAAAAAAAAACCTTCCCAGAATCTCGTGGTTGCTACTGATAGAGACTTTTGGTAGGCACGTACCATTACGTACGTACTAGGAGAGCTACGAGAGTTGTCGGTCATGACTTTAGCGACCGTTATACGCTCAAATAGCATAACGCTGGCTCAAGTCACCAAACAAAGTTGGCCCATTAAATTCCGTCCTAGGCGTGAGGCTCACCTGTCGGCGACTGCTCGCGAGAATATCTCCGCGCCCTCCCACTTCGCCGGTGCATCTCATAATGCATTCTACTCCTCGGAGAGAGAGAGAGAGAGAGAGCCAGTGCTTTGCTGTTGCTTAGGAGCTTTGCAACAGTAAAAGTTGGCCATGGCGCGCGTGTGTACTGATCGGCTCACCCCCACACGGGACTACGGCGCAGAGATAGGAGCAGGACCATCTCTTGCCCCTCATGCTGTGCCTGGGACCCCTCACCAATGGTCACATCTCTCTCTGGTGTGTGCCACAATCGAGAAAGGATCAATTATTGTTATAAATAATTTTGGTTTAGAGTTTAAGATGTAGTAGTGTTTATCTTTGTATATAATTCGAGTAGAAGTCGAGTACTATTTGAAATCAAATACGTATGTTAGTAGAAGAGTATTAAACTATATATTAAATATACTTATAACCAGTTTAATAGGGGAATCAAGAGAAAGAAATTCAAAAATTCTTCCGTGTTTTCTCAATTTATTTGTAATATATATGTTTTCTCCTAAGACAAATTCAATAATTTGTATCAGAGCACGGGTTTAATCTCGATCTCCGCCGACACGCACGGAAAAATCGTCGAGCGCATCGTGTTTTCCTGCGGTCATTTAGTTTGTTCGCTGCATCCTGGCGCGTCCTGAGGAGCAAGTCTCGCAGCAGGTAGCCATACTTGTTTCGTTGGTCCGAGGCATAAGAAGCAAAGAGACCAGATAGGAGAGAGGACTAGGCGTCACATTGTAGGTAAGGCGTTTCGTTTTTTTTTTTTTTTTGCGTGTAATAGCCACGCGGAGACCGACTAGCAATCCAGAGCCGGACGTATTTTCGTTTTTCGGTTTTGTCTCCGAGTCGGAGGCAGACAACGCTGCAAATAAAAGCAAGGCAGCAGCGAGGTGAGGCAACATCAACGTGCTAGTTTTTCGTCCGTCCAGAGAAGCGGTGTCAGCAAAAAACGAGTGCGCTAGGCGAAAAAATAGCAGTTTGCTTTAGTTCTAACACAAGAAAAGTGAGTTCCTCAGTCAAGAATCGTATCAAGTTAGCATGAATTTTTTAATCTGTGTTTAAGATTATGCCGTGTTCTCTAGGAAATGGTGTCACTGACAATGAGACATCATCCAATATGATAGCGGAGGAGAGTTTCGCTTTCTCGTTACATTATCTAATGCTCACAACGAGCAGTTATGCAGCATGGGCAATCAAGATGAAGGTGTATATAAGGGCTCAAGGAGTGTGGGATGTGATCGAGAATGGCAACGTCGACGTGTGCAATGATAAATGGCATTGGCGGCCATCTATCAAAGTATCCTGAAGGAGACGCTCTTTCTATTGGCCAAAAAAGAGATGGTCAAAGCTATGCGAGAGGCGTTGAAGACGATGTATCTTGGCGTCGATCGTGTGAAGGAAGTAAAGGTACAAACTCTCAAGATTGAGTTTGAGGTGCTACGTATGAAGGAAACGGAGTCGATCAACGACTTCGCTGTCTGGTTGACAGTCATCGTCAACAAGATTCGAGCCATTAGCGAGAAGGTGGAAGAGTTATACATGGTGAAAAAAATCATTTGTATTGTTCCTTCACAGTTTCTCCCAATTACT
This sequence comes from Melocanna baccifera, assembly GCA_036346265.1. Classification (NCBI taxonomy): domain Eukaryota; kingdom Viridiplantae; phylum Streptophyta; class Magnoliopsida; order Poales; family Poaceae; genus Melocanna; species Melocanna baccifera. The sequence continues at coordinate 1,303,693 of CM070693.1, read as the reverse complement.
ATGATCATAGAGCAATTTAGAGATCTAAAAATAATAACTATAGAGGAAGTCATCAGTCGTCTTAAGGCGTATGAGGAACGCATCCACAACAACAGCAACAACGACAATAGTGTAATGCCCAGTTTTTTTTGCCTAAGTGACCTCTAAGTAAACCCTAGTTAGACCAAAACTAGGGTTAGCAAATTATTTAAAGGGAGACACTCTTTTCCTCCAGGCCAGCCGCCACACCTTTTGAATCCAACAGGTCTCTCTCTCTCTCTCTTGTGGCTGGGCCAGGGCCAGCGGCGGTGGTGGTCGGCATGACAGTGATTGGTGATGCGGGCGAGGACGGTGGCGTGTGGTGCGAGCACACAACGCGGAGGTAGCTCAGGCGGCGACAGATGCGGCGCGAGCGGCGGCTAGTGGTGGTCGACGATGGCTCCGGCGGCCGGCAGTGACCGGCGACGGTCGGCGGAGTCGGGTGACAGCGGCGGCCGAGTGGCCACTCACAGCCATGTGTGCGAATGTGGTTCACATAGGGGAGTTTGCTGATTCGCACAACAGAACATTGTTCGCTCGCCTTTCGCGAGGTGTTTTCTTGCTAGCACGATTTCGTCCAGCCGAACGGCGTTTCGTGAGGCGTTTTCTTGTGGGCGCAATTTCGTCTAGCCAAATAGTGTTTCACATGGTGATTTCTCACGAATGCAATCCTCCGAGCGAACGATCTCCTCCAGTTCTTTCACAACTTTAGCATAACCTTCGTCTGATCCTCTTCCATTTTACTGTGTAGGTTCTCACGCAGCTGTGGAGGGAGCTTTCGGGCAGCGGCGCATTTCAAACCCTTGTGCAGCGAGCCCGCTGAGCGTGCTCAAGGCAAGTGCCTCGCGACCGTAACCTTTCTGTTTCGCATATCAATTTGCCCCAAATTAATTGCCACATCTGTCTTGAGTATAATTGCCGTATAGCAATGCTTGCTGATCAAATCCTATTAAACTAGTAGTTGCATTACAATAACTTATGTTAGTCGATGTTATGTGTTAGGCCTATTAAATGTTCTCTATAATATTCTAGGTTTCATACCATAACTAGAGATTTAGAGGTAATATTTCAATTATTAATAGGGGTTAAATTATAAATATGTCGTAATATAGATTAACCGAAAGTACATGTTCGCATTAGAACTGTTATGTTTATCATTCAAATTTATGACTCGCCACTTGTGTGATGTTGTATGTAGACCATGTTGGAGTTATATGTATGACACTTATTAATCTGACTAATAACTACTCGATACATAATAAAACCTGATTAATTAACAACCCTTGTGTGAGCTGTATTATAATACTCCTATCAGGATCATTCCTAGGTCATCTTTCCGCACTATCTGTTCCTTGCCCCTTATCATGACTTGACTTATTATCTACCTAACAAATCCTTTCACTCCTTATAATGTCATTCCAGCTTTCCCTATCGTTACCTTAATTGCTTAAGACACGTTAACTGTTAACAACACTCGATTACTTGGCCTAGGGTATCCACATATAGAGAAGATTGTCACCCACCTGGTAATGTATGGGGGCCGTACGTTCTCGTTACTCAGGATATTACACCCCGCCATGGTTATACAGTCGAGGACGATGACGTGCCTGACTATTCTCGTATAGCCGGATATATGGGAAGTAACCATCAGTGCCATTGTCATAACTTACTAAATAACAATTATCTATTATGTCACATTGCCATTATCTCTATTTCTACGCTATATCAGTGTCTCTAGTAACTTAAGTTCCATGGCCTTGATCTATGTTGCTTGTTTATATTACTTGTCATTTACTTATCGTGTTGCGATCGTTGTTGGGTACTTGCTGAGATTTCCAAATCTCACACTTATTCTTTCCATTCTCAGGTAAAAGACCAGTGGAGCTATACATCATGCATGTGTGGGAGCACTCGAGTTTTCAATACCATAACTTGCCACTACTTAGTCAATTCTTTTATTTCCCCTCTTTGGCTAGAAGTGGACCGGTCCTATATATTAAACCTTTATTTCAGTTTTTCGTTGGCTTCTTAAATAAGTATTTTTACAAGTTTTAAATTCATTGCAAATTCTATCATTGTTTTATTAATTATCTTTGGCGATGATGTTCCATGGTAGTATCTCATATTGGTGCGTGAGGTGCTACAGACAGACATGTTTTGTTGACTTGTGCTGAGTAGGATATCCGACCATCGAAGCATGAAGGCAAGAACATTTCCAGCGATGGTGGTTGAGATCATCAGAATCGAAAATTTGATAAGGCAAAAGTGAGGCGTTATAATTGTAACAATTATGGACACTTTGCTTTAGAATGCCACAAGCCGAAGATGAAGAAAACGTTTCTTACTGAAGTGCTTAGCGATGATGAGTCAACACTGCTCTGATGATGAGTTGAGTCCGGGACGTTGAAGAGATGTGTTGCCGTCCAAACTCAAGTAAGGTGAGATAAGTCCAGGGCGTTGAGGAGATGTGTAGCCGTTCAAACTCAAGTAAACGGAGTTGAGACTAAACTAGAGTATGTCGAGTCAAGATTAAAGGAAAAATTATTACAAATAATCTTGACTTAGAGTCTGAGATGCAATAGAGTCTATCTTCGTGTATAACTTGAGTCCTATTTGAAGTCAAATACGTATGTTAGTAGGAGAGTATTAGTCTATATATTGAGTATACTTGTAACCAATTTAATAGGGGGAGTAAGTAAGATAAATTTAGAAATTCTTTTGTATTTTTAGTTTATTTGTAATATGTACGCTTTTTTATGGAGGCAAATTCAACAGCTCTTTGTGGGAAGGGTCAAACACAATGCTTATGTTTTCTCTCCTTGCATCGGCAACGGTGACTCGGTGGGGCAGTGCCAACAGGTGAAGAAATACTAGGCTTTGGAATGGGATGGTGAGGTGAGAGAGGTGTAGAGTGGGGGTTGCCCTAGGTGAGGGCCTTGGGATTGGAACAGAGTAAGGCGAACAAAGCATACCAGCGTAGCCATGGGCAACATCTCGAAATGGTAGGTGCCCTAGGTACTGCGAGTGAGCACCTCTTTCATGGTGTAAATTAGTAAATGCAGGGGGTTTACTGACCACACGGTGGGCAAATTGCTACTGCTCCGAACGGTTAGATTTGGCATTGACATTTGACAGGCTGGGTTCCTTCGATTCCCACTCTGCTACGGCTTGCTTGTACGAGTACTTGGGATGGAATTTGTGGTTGCCATTTTTCAGTTTGGGTTCTAAGGCGTCCACGAAGTTTTTGGGTATGTTTTTTAGCTACGATTTATAACTTTTAATCACAGTTTATTAGTTTAATAAATATTGATTACTAAGAAAAAGTAAAAATCTCTGAAAAACCAAAAAAAAAGAGCACTAGGTCCTTTAAATATCACGAATCTCCTTTATATCCCAACATGATAATTTTCCTACACTATAATAGTCTCATGAAACTCCTTCAAATTTTTTGTGTTTTAAGTAGCCCATATGGACAGTCTCCTCGCACAAAGAATGATGCCCGATCCATAATGTTGATCTGAAATCCGGTGTTGAGGAGCTATAAAGTTGCTTTTGGCTTTATTCTAAGCCAAAGCACGCATGTGAGGAGGCCAAAGAGACGTGGGGTTAGCTAGAACTACAAGTGATCAACACAAAAACAAAAGGCATTTAGGGTGGGGAAAGGGGTGCAAACCAGGCCTAGAAAAACCAAAAGAATATATATCAAGTACCAAAGCAAAGTGATTGTATATTTTTTTTCTTCCTGGTTCCCAAGCTATCTCTTTGAAGTTTGAATTTCTCCTCTTTTTTTTCTCCTTTTCTACAACACTATTCTTCTATGCAAACCTTTTCTTTTGTGTTTGGCTTTTTTGGAGCCTGTGTTGTAAAGAAATGAAGGGGTCCACATCCATAGCAAAGATTGGGGATTTCCAATTCTTTAGTCCAGGAGGCCCACCCCCTCTTGGAAGAAATAATGATGGCAATTTCCCATTGCTAGGGGTCTGATCACTACAGCCATAGTGGTGGTAGTGAAGGCTGTCAAGTCCATCAAAGAAAAGTCTCTCTCTTCAGGATTCTTCCTTATCTGTAATCTGCATATCTGCTCTCCTAGTCCTAGGCCGTAGCTACTAATTACATGCCTTTTTTTCTAAGAAAGAAAAACTGCAGCTAATTTCTGTGGCCTTTAATTCCATGGGAGGTAATTGGAGCTAGTGCCCAGTGGAGTTTGTGCTAGTAGGTGGCTTTCGCAGCGCAAGATCCTAGAGCTTTCTTATTTGAGGGTTTGTCCAATTGTGTACCATTCCCAGCTTTAACTCTCGTCACTCCATGTACTGTATGTGATGGCTCCTTGTTCGTTCTCTTTCTCTCTCTTTTCTTTTTTCTTTCTTCTTCTTTCTTCTCTCCTTTGTCGTGTCAAAGAACAGTATGATTGCGCTTGTTGTGACCAGTGACCCTAGGGGCTGTACAATTGTCACCAATTAAAATCAGGGAAATAAATTGACATCGGGCGTTCCTTTGGACTTTGCTTTTTAACTTATAGTTTATATTATAATAACTGTTATTTAAATAGAATATTTTTTAAGTTGTAGTTTTTAAATTAATTATAGTAGACACTGTACTGACTTTAGTTATATCGGTTAAAATCACATATGAATATCTCTCCCACGAATAATCAAAATTTAAATATTTTAGTTATAGGTCCTAGCGAAAAGAAACAACCTTATCAACCAATCACCCAAAAGTGGCACTGTTTACATATACCTGCAACCTGGCTGTACATGCCATGCTATGCAGTGGCACTCCCATGCATGGTACTACACTTCAATCAACAAGCAATACAGACAGGGACTTTTCTTAGAAAACCAGGCAAGCGCCGGCTTTAAAAACAAATGAAGTGTAGAGGGACTTAACACTACAAGCACCCAAAAAAATAGTAGAAAGAAAAAGAGGTTCTCTTATCTATCATTGGGCACTGCGACCGCATCATACAAGTCTTTCTTTTGATCCTCCTAGGAATCTCCCGAAATGATGTGCCGCAATGCAAGCAATGTAGTAGCAGCAGCTGCTTTTATACTTGCAACTGTGCTGCTTTCTCTCAGGGATCTCTCTCGTCAAGCACAGGCTGCTTGCAGTAAACAGACTGCAAAAACTGTGAAAAGGCCTGAGTGGTGATCGATCCTGCAGTCTTTCAGCATCTCTGCTGACTTTTCATGCGCTGGGGAAGCTTGTCACAGTTGCTCCATGTTCTACTACTACTTCTTGATCAGCATCAAATGCCTGCCGAGCTGGATGGAAAGGTCCAGGAGATGCCACGTGGACATTCTTCTCTTCTTTCGCTCTCTGCCGACTGCATAACTGTATTTTGATGCAATCATGCTTCACAGCCTTGCAGCTCTAAATATCATGATAAGGTAAGGTTTATCTTTCTATGAGACTAGTAGGTAGTTTTTCTCTTGTAAACCTTTCTATGATACTAGTAGGTAGTTTTTCTCTTAGTAAGTGAGTAGTACTATTTAGAACTAACTGAAGAATACCATATTCAGAGCTATAACTTCGGGAAAAAGGTTAAGAAAGCAACCGAATTGAAGTTAAGTACATACACAACATCAGAGCTAGAATTTAGGGAAAAGGTTTATTAACACATTATCCTGCGATCAAAACCAAGAGCATCCAAACGTGCCCCAATCTACCGATCACGTCAACAGATTGAATAGCTTGGCAGCTCAAGAAATCAACGTTGTACAGGAGGGTTGATGCGTACTGCACACACATGCAATGGCAACAAAAATAGTGTTCCTGAAGGAAACCCCTCACCCACACCAGTGTTGGACTTTCTCTTAATTCATGGGTGGGCCCATGGAGAAAAGGGACCGGGCCCACTAATCCTGTGCTCAGGGCAATCAAATCTTACATGTGAGAGCAGCTGGGAGGGAAGTGCATGTGGAGGCAAAAGCATGACATGACAATTTTCATCGAAGGAAAAACAAGGGAAAGAGAGAGCAACAGTGTCAAAAGTAGTCAAGAAAGGCATCCAATGATCTCAAGAATCCAAGATTGCCTATATCTTTCCTCAAGTTAGGGCAGAAGGCTTAACTTTTCCACTGTGGATGAACCCCACTCCCCCCCCCCCCCAAAAAAAAAGATTGTGAGATTAGGTACCATCAGTGGGATAAAGTATGCAGCAAATGAGCAATGGAATAGCTACTCTGCTAGCAGATTTGTTAATTAGGCCTAGATGACCTTCATTGCACTTGATTACCAAATTCAGCATGAGATGCAACCTTTATGTCAGTGTATGCTCTGAACACAAAAGCATGCATTTGAAAGTAACATGAACGCGATGCATCTGCTCAGTAAGATAACACGGATTCATCTCACTGGTGGCTGGTGTGGAAAAAATTCCAGAGTACAGCTGCATAGTTGCAGTCGTATGGGAAGCTTCACTTCTCTGAAATCTGAAAATAAGTTCAGATTTGGTCAAAAAAATAGTCCAACACCTCAAATTCTCTCTCTGAAAGAGCCAGCTCCATCATTGCAAGTTATACAAACAAGTGTGCATGGGCCAATTGGGACTAAACACTTCAGGCAATTAAATCTAGGATAACATGTACATATATGCATGCTTCTGTCCTTACTCAGAAATCCCAGCTTAATTTTAGATTACGTCCCTTGATTAACTACAGAGCAGGTCCCTTGTGACTAATCAAATGGTACTTTCACAGAATGTGTGCCACTTAATGATAGTACCTAATCCTCTGCAAGCAACAGAAGAAGGTCAAATGAATCACTATTGTAATGCAAATTCACAATCTTATGGGACTCTACAAATAGCTGTTCAGCACTGATCACATCAGGAAAACTTATGCATGAAACAGTACGCGAGTCCAATCGATCATACATAGTATAATCTGAAATGACATCACATCACACCCTAGTTTTATTATTCAAAAAGCTAACCTCAGTTTGGACCATCTCGGGGGATTTAAGGGGATAATAACAACAAATGCAAAGCGCATCGATTAGCATATATATGACAGAGACAATGCCCTAATATCATACATCAGGTGGGCCCAGTCCTGATGATAAACACCGGGACATAGGTGCATCATACGAGCTACTTCAAACATACTAAAATTTTGCCCTGTGTTGGAGTGGTCTGGAGCACAAGAGGGACAATGATGATGATTAGGAGGGAATCAATGTTCCCCATGGGGGCTTTTAATTATGGAAACCTCATGCCGTTAAAGAGAAAAGCCATCTGCAAATGCAATGCAGGCATGCCATTGCCCGCCTGCCTGCCTGCCCCCATGTCTTGACCTGCTTCTTGATGCCAGTCCAGGAGGCAAACATGCAGCTTGTCCAAAGCTAACCTTACTATATTGCAGCATGCATGCGATGCATGCTCAGCTCAGCTCAGCTCAGTACAATAACTTGCCAAAGTGACATGCATGCGTGCATGCGATCGACGGCTGTGGGGACACCGGATTTACCATGAATATTCGTATTCACATAACTGTTGAGGATTTTAGTTACGCGTAGATTGATAAATAATCTACTTACGATTATAATACTACAACAGAAGTCTTACATAAAATATGATATAGCTATCAATTACAAAGTTTTAAGACTTTCAAGCCAAATTTACTTATATTTCAGACAAAAAATGACCACACCACAAACAACGCTTCAGTATAGGTTTGATCTAGAGCGTATGATCTTCATCATCGTAGTACTCGTCATATGCTGGTATGTCATCTTTATATTGTTTATTGTCCGAACCAAATTACGCAAGAATTCGTACTCAACAAGCCACGGTGGTAAAGTCTTATAATACAATTAAGGATTTTAAGGGAAATATTTATTAATGAGGATTTGTCTTGAACCTATTATCACTAGTACCCATACAACTTTTATTTGTAATCATTTGATTTAAATCAAAATAAGTTCATAAAAATATTTTGTTAAGGGGTTTGTATATCAACAAGTTATCTTACTCCCAAATTATCAAAATTTTAACCAACACTGTTCATTATGTCTTTATTTAGAAATCACCTTTTTGACACAACTCCATCAACTAGAAACATGATATATTTGAATGATTTGATTTAATCTCTGCAAAGAATACTTAGCTTTATACACACGATATCTATGACTTAATCAAAGATGGGATAACAGAATTTATCACTGATTTACAACATGTAACCTAGTATAGAGTGGGTCCCTCTCAGCAATGGGTCCCTTACCTGACCTAGGTACAGGTGACTCCTTTGCTACTCCTAGGGGTCATACTGTGGCATAAACCAGTCTGTGGTCTATGCCAATACCAAACCTACCCATGGTAGCACCAATAAAACTAATACAGTAATTGAATCAAATTCGAGTAATCGATCTTGTGGATGGGTGATAATCATGTATTTTCTCACGGCACAAGTAAATTTCTTATATGCTTTGAGCGGAACCACCCTTCTAGCAGAGACTTGTGCACACAACCACTATATAGCATATGAATATAATCACCTCTAAACCACAAACCCATCTCTACCCTTAGCTAGCATTTCCCACACTATCACTCTAAGCGAGTGATTCAACACTTTTATTCATCATATTGAGATGATCATAAATTCTGACATGTCAACTTGTGACAATGGACCATAATGTAATAAGATTATTGTTGTCCATGTTCACTATTATGTTAATTTAAAGTATAATACACTAACTCTGAGTTCATCAAAGAAAACCATATTAGATTATTGTCAAGGATGGCAAGTAAGCAATATAATTAAGACATTAACAACATAAGTAGGATCATTCAAAAGTAATCGATAAAAATTAGCTTTAACAAATAAATAATGTAGAAATTAACTAATATGTAATATAATCCAACTAATAGGAGTTTAACATGATTAAGGAACATGGCTTGCCTTGCAACTCGTAGTTGATGCTCACTCCTTCGTAGGCTTTGGGATCGTCACTTCTAATTCCAATTGTCCCGATGACTTCTTCTCGTTAATATAGAATACACATACGAACAAAGCTAAATAAGTCTACTGTAGAGCTATAACACTTGCAAATAAAATACTACTAAAAGAAAAAGGGAAATAAGTCAAAAAGCCATCAGAAGGGAAAACTGATGAAGAATCGGTTTTGCAAAGCTTAGAATTGGAGTTGGAGTGTGAACAGTGACATTTGATGGGTGTACAATAGTCTAGTGTAAGTCTACTGTAGGGAACCGATACTAAACCTTCAAGAACCGGTCTACAAGTTACTAAACCGTTCATGAATTGGCAAGAATCGGGGCTAAAATGGTTTGGAACGGGCATAACTCATGCTAAATGGGCTGACTCGGTTTTGTGCTTGGGTTGACTTGGTCAAACTGGGTTTGGCTCGGTTCAGGCTTAGCACAGAGTGGTCTGGCTCGACTGCATGCGCACAGTGCTGTGCATGGGTTCGGTCGAATTCGAGTTCGGTGCGTGTGACTCGAGTTGGGTGCGACTAGGTGCCTTGGCTCGACCAACTATTCACAATACCACAATACCATCGGTATTGTGCTTCTCCTTCACCAAAGTAGGGACGCATAGAGGGAGAGAACAAGAGAGATGTAGACGGGCGACGACATTGAAATGGTAGAACAATGACAATGAAGGGTGCACAATGTGTTCCCGAGCACCATGAATCTATTTTGGGTAGTGTGGGATGGTAGGGAGGACCATGGTGGTAGAAAAAGACAAAGCAAGGGCGATGACCGGGAAAAGGGGAAAACTCATCAGTGGCGAACTTTAGTGGTTTTGGTGAAAAAGGTGGGTGCATGGGCACGGCGTGGGTATGGAGAGTCCTCCAGTGGTGATGGCTTGGTCTAGGGTGCAACGAGGAAGGCTTGCGGTGGTGATGACCATGGCGGTGAGGCGAAGCTTGGCGATGGCTATGTGCGGCAGACATGATGGTCGACAGAGGTGGAATTCAATAATGGCGTGTTGAGGAAGAACTTCTGATGTGGATGGTGAGGGAAGGGGATGATGGAGGCAATGGATCGGCGGTGACAACGACATGGTCGGTGGCGCAACGAACAACGACGGCAACTTTGACAATGATTTGGCTACACAAAGGCGTAGATAGGGTCGCGATGAAGTGGGAAGGACAACGAGAAAATCAATTATAAGGAAAGCTCAAAGGTGGGGATGCATTTGGGCAATTTACCCTAGATGGTTTTCGATATCGAACAACACTTCGCCGGACTTGTGGTTGTGGACGATGGCACGGCTCAACAATGGTGCGATTAGCTTCTGGGAGAGAAGGGGAAGTAAGAAACTAGTTGCTGTTGTTGCTTTTGTTTTTAGGCGTGCTTGAAGGTGGTGGCACATAGGGTGTGACAAAGGTAGAGGTGATACATGGACATCGACGTGGATGAGCGTGCGTGCCTTGCGGGTGAGCTGGCGTGTGGTGGCTCGAAAGTTATCGCACGGAGTTATGGTGGCACTAGCACAAGAGCGAGGGTGCGGCGGTGATGGCACATGGCTGGCATGGTGGCAGAGGTAGTGAAGCATTAGCGTTGGCATTGACCAGGTGAGCTGGCAATTGGGTCTGAGATCTAGGTGGTGCAGTGTGGGAGTCGGGCCAAGGCATGATGGGCTAACGTAGGCGCTGGGCTAGGAGATGGGCCAGCTGACTGGAGGGAAGAAAAGGAAGAAAAGGAGATGGGCTGCGGCCCAGGGAGAAAGAGAAAGAAAGAAAAGGAAAATGGCTATGAGCTGGGCTAGAAACGGCCCAAGAGAGAGGGAGAAAATATTTTAGGGATATTAGATGTTTTTTTTAGGGATTTTAGGGAAAGAAGATAGAATTTTCGATACACGAAAAACACAAGGAACTAAAAACACAATAAACAAATCGAGAGATTTTATGAAACAAATTCATTTATTTTGGAACTTTTTTGGGCTGTCACAATTGCTTCCTCGATTGTAGAGTAATTGGCTAATTGCATGTGTCACATGTATATGAATTTGTATACATGCAGTGACAGGCATTGTTCTTGTCCTTGGTATCATGAGGTAGCACTTGAGGCCAAGTTGGACTTGTGTACATCAATAATTAAGCATTTGAACAACAGGCCAAGTTGGACTTGTGTACATCAATAATTAAGCATTTGAACAACAATGAAGCAAAATTGAATCATCCAACCTGACTAATTTGTCAAGAGGAAACGACCAATAACAGAAAGTGTATGCAGCTAAAAAGGAATGGCCATATCTGTTGGACAAGCATGCACATTAGTAGATGAGATGAGACGAGAGTCAAAAAGGGGTTGAAAAGAAGGCAGCAATGCGCCAATTACCTCATGACTGAACTTTCTCCCATTTCTCTCCATCTTTCTCCCCATATCATCTAAATCTTTGAGCAACACATGGGGACAGCTATGGACGATATGTGAGGACCCATGCATTCCTCCACATGCATGTTAACACCAATATGATCGATTTAGTCTTGACCGGCCGCTTCAAACTTCCACCTTTCATATGCACGATATTTCTTTCCCCTGCACTTCCATGGCGTGTTCTCATCACTTATCACATGTTGTATCTTGTTCTTGTGTACAACAGCAGACATCATATGCATGGTCCAGATGTAAGATCGAGGAGGCTGATTAGAGGGGGGCGAATAGGCGGTTTTAAAAATTTCTTGGCTAATTACTAATTTTCTATTTGGCTAAAACCAAGTATATAATACGAAAACTTAACTCAAATTGATTTAGCGCAAATAACACCTAAATCAATAATATTCAACTAAGTACATCAACAACCTAAGTCTAGATTTGCAATCCTAGAATAACAAGTAATCAATTTAATTCAATGAATGTAAATTGTTTGAATGTAAATTGAGCACATGAAAATAAACCACAAAGACACGATTTCTTTTACCGTGGTGTTCAGAGACTTGTCAGTCTCCCCTAGTCCACGTTGAGGTAAACCCAAATGAATTGCATCAGCTCCACGAATTAAGCTTTTTACCTCAAATCCACTAGTGGTAGCTATTTCCCACTCTGGGTAGGTGAGCTCTAACCTTCACACTTTGTCGGGTCTTCTTACAAGTTTCTTTGAGAAAATCATCGCGTACGACGCCTCCAACGCCGTCTAAGAGTTGACAAATTCTAAGAGTAATAAGTCAACCCCCTTACTTGACTTTCACCACATGCAACGAATGCACAAGCTCAAATGGATACTTAATCTACCTCTAAAGCAACAAATGCAATCTGGAGCCTTCTCCTTGCTCACAAAGTGCAATACATGCACAATTGAGAGGAGGACCTCATACTAGCTCAAGAAAGTGAAATAGATTGCCAAAAGTTTTAACCCAACCAGCCACATGGGGGTATATATACCAACAACACAAAAACTAACCGTTGGAAGTAAAACCCAGAGAAATCAGAATTTTCCATAGCACCACCGTTATAAAACTAGAACTATCGATTTCCTCGCAACAGTCAGAAAACTAGCTGTTATTAGCGAAATCGGTAGTTCCACCGTTCATTTTTTGGTACTTTCGATCATCAAAAGTACTGTATTACACATGCGAAACTACCGCTCTCGCGGGGAGGAGAAGACCACCACACAAGTGTCTCTCTGAAAAAACGTACAACATGATTTTTAGAACTTCCGAAGTCTGGTAGTATCGCTCATACAAAGCCGGTACTTTTGACTTCTAATAGTACCATGCCACACAGGCCGGTAATACCGCAAGCCGATCGGACCATTCACTCAAAGTCAATCGAACTAGTCTAATCGGATCGCATACGGTAGTACCGCGTAACACATGCCGGTACTTCTGATCTTCAGTAGTACCGCGCAATACATGCTAGTACTTTCGATCTTCGGTAATACCGTGCAATACACGCCGGTAGTTCTGATTATCCTGACAACTGCATATACTTCAACCAATCTAGCAAAATACATTTGCGAGCTATAGTATCATGCACACAAAAAACAATCATGATTTCTAACAAGTTACAAAACACATTTGCACACCTTTGATATCATGACACAAGGAATTACTAGAAACATATTCCTCAACATATGAAGTCATCTTCTATCATCTTGACTTGATTTTCAACACATGAAGTCATCCCAAGTTATCCTCATTTGTGAAACCTAATCTATTCATTCAACTCATGGAAAATGTTAGTCTATAATCAATTATCATCAATTACCAAAACTTCACCATTAACACATAATGAAGGATTAGATTCCACAATATTTTTTTGGTAATTCATGACAATCTAAATAAATAATGAGATATAAATTGATTTGTGAGTATACACTATGTACACAACAATTGTATACTCTAGAATAAATTTTCTTAAGAAAATAACTCATTTGAATATGTGTGTTTATTTTTTAGATTAATTACTAGCGAATCTTACTCATCTGATTGTCATTAATCATCCAACTATTAACACATAATGGAGAAACTAGATGATAATCCGATTATGAGTATATACGAACTACATAAGCTATATATACTCAAGGAATATGTTTCAAAATAAAGATATTTAATATGTGAAAAGAGAAATATAGATTAATACTAATGAAACCACAAAGTATAGAATGAACTCTCTAAATATGTGCATACAAGAATATAGTGAAAAACATATGCACATATTCATCTTAGACTTTTTGATGAAGTTTAATCTATATTTTAGATCTAAGGAATGCACTAAGTTATAAGAATGAGATATCGAATATATACCTCTGTAATTTCATTTTTCATCCAAGTGAGACTTAAGAGATTATAATCAATCAAACACGTTAGTTTTACAATAGCATTTGTCATTTATTACATCCAAATGAAACTAGGTAATATTATAACTAATAAGCATATTAGTCTCATAATTGTATTTATCATTATATCCAAAACAGTTTACCATTAATTGCATGCAAAATAAGACTAGGCAATATTATAGTTGATAAGCAAATTAATCTCGTAATTGTATTTATCATTATCACTAAAATTAACTTAATAGAGCTTAAATTTACACTAGAGCTGTCAGATTTAGCCTTGTTTATCAGTCGATCGGTCTCGTGACTGATCGACACGTTCGATCTCGTGTTGTATCTTGCTCGGCCATGCATGCATGCATGGTGGCACCATGGTCCCTGTAGATGGTGGAGCACTCGCGTACGTACATTGATACATGGTAACAGCAACGCCTTGCACATTCACAATCACACATGTATCAATCAACAGTTGATCGAGTTAGCACTGTTCTTTGATTTCTCACCTGTGCATCTCTGAATGAGAGAAGGATTGGCCAAGATTCTCACCCCTAGCCGGTACATGTGCTAGCATAGGCATGAATGAATGATCAGTAGTAGTACTAGGGTGTATGCTCCACAAATCCTCACAGCAACAGCGACAGCATGCAAGCACTCATGCCCGTCATCGGTGAGACAGGCAGGCAGGCAAACAAGTAGCCACACTGAGGCATAGAAAAATCACTCAAAAGGTGAGTGAAGTATTAAAGAAATTTAGTCACACAGCCAAATCCGGGGCAGGGCCCTCCTGTCCATAACACAACATCTCAGCATGCATGCAGCATAACAAGTGGCCTTTTTCTCATTCTGACTAAGAACCAGGCAAGCGTACATGCATGCAAGAAGCAGGATATATTTGATTTTCCATTTTCTTCCCATTTTCCATTCTTTTTCCCTATTGATTGATTGATTTGTATATTGTGTGATTGTGCCCCATGCCATGCCATGCCATGCATTGGCATTGCATTGATCAGTGCTTCAACTGCTGTTGCAGGCTGGAGATCTTTGGACTGTTCAGCAAGCAATGTTCTTTGGGCTAGCTGATAAGCTGAGCCTGAGCCCAATGCCTTGTTCTTTGGTCAGGTTGAGCCAAAGATTCCCTTCAGATTCAGGGGTGTGTTTCTGACTTGGATCAGTCAAAGTACGCACATTTATACAGATCTTCAGCAACTCCATCCATGGCCAGCTTCGATCCTCAACATGCCAATGATCCCTCGACATGTTGTGCCATGCCATATTTGCTTGGCATGTGCTGGCATTGAGGAATCGGATTGGATCCCCTTCTCTTTTTGTCCCACTAACAAAAAGGTTCGGTCGACATTGTAGCTCAACGGTGAGCACAAGGCTGTGACGGTTGTGGTTATGGGTTTAAAGCTGTAACCACGATTTTTTTTTTCTCTTATGATGCTTCTGACAACTTTCGAGCAAAGCAACTTCTTCACCGCCTTCGCCTTAAGCATTGATTTCCGATGAAACCAAGGCATACATAGGAACCAAGAATTACACGTGGGCCTTCCCGCTACTTAATGGGCCTAATTGAAAGAAGTATGGAACCCGCATTTGGTTTTCACCAGCACATGCAACCCATCATCCATCTAGAGCCGAAGAGTTCTCGTCTATGGTAAATTAGCCCAATGGGTCCAAAAATCGAGGCCGAATTTTACATATGGGCCGGGCCCTTTCTTGACATGCACTGGCTTTTCTAAACTGTTCACACAAATGAAACCATTGCTACTTTTTTCTTCAAATTAGGCTATCAGACGATTGTTTTTGTAAATTTAGCCATCTCCTTGAACCTATCGAGTTAAGAGAGTTAGCAGGTACCTGTCAAGCTACAGTAGCTCAACAGATCGCCGGCCGATCACTATGTGCTTTAATTAGCGTTAACCACATTTAATTAGTTATTTACGTCAACAGTCGCTTTTCTCAGTTAACAGCATATGCAGCAGACATTTTTCTTCATTTTTTCTCATGTGCGTGATACAAAACGAATACACCCTTTATCAACACGTGTACAATAACGTTAATGAGATGTATAAACAAAAACTATAGATTAGAACTTGACATGTACATGGCCTCCATGTTTTTACCACAGGCTATTAAAAGATACATGCTTCCTCTTGCCGAGACATGTGCTATAGAAGGTTTACTTAGGCTAGGTATTATAATTAGGTTGCCACCTTTGCACTTACAACATTAAAGAAGTAAAAGTGATCAAAGTTAACGAAAGTAATTTACACCGTGTAATGTTTAAAGGCCAAAGCTGCCATTTGGATCTTTTAACTTTCTATTGCCAAAGTGCCAATTAGCCACCAAAGCAACTAAACTGCCTCAGAAACCTGCATCAGGCATTGACAAGCATGCATAAGTTAGGCGGAAATATAAAATTGACATGAGCCTTGTACATAGTTTTTTTTATCCTTGCATTGTTTTGCATGAACCTTTCTTTACTTACTGCCAACAGTATGACGAGTATATATATGCAAAAGCTGTCACATAAAGTTTGCATGAGCTGCTCTGTCAGAGCTGCTGATCCTTTTTCTGGTCAGTATATGTAGGAAGAAAAGGCCGAAGGCGGAATTTGGTCTCATGCATGTGTGTGTAAAGTTGAGCTTGCTTCTTTTAAAGCCTGGAAAGCTTTGCAATTTGCAGGCATGGTTTGGTTTCCTCTCTGAACATTGTGGTGGTCCACATGTATGCCTGCAATGGCATAAGAAACCTAAACCCATCGTATATGTTCTTCAACCACTATTAATTACATGCTGCTAATTTGTGATGCATCATCATGAACTTGTCTCAAAATTAGCCCCAAATCACGATACTTACGTAATCATTCTGTTCAATATGTTTCTCCAAGCATTACATACGAATCAATCAAGGCTAATTCTATGCATCTCTATGCGACGTCGCCCTCCCCATATTCAATTTCTGGCTCCGTCCCTGCCTGGAGATGCTTCTAAATGTTTCTCCTTTTTCTTTCTTCTACTTCTTTTTTGTTTTGAAATGACAGAGATGCATGCATCTCATCTCAATGAAACATCGCAGCATTTAGTGCTTGACGCTCCATTACTTTCGAGAAGCCCCAGGTATTATAGCAAGCATAATGACACTTAGCTTAGATCACTTCCTTGCTCTTGTTCTTATTCTTTCTTTGTGCTTCTTTAGAATTGCTCGAGATAAAAGCCCAGACGCTGCAGCGCTGCTCCTCTACTTGCAAAATGTTAGCGCTGCGAGCTTTTGCTGTAGGCGAAGGGGACAAGAGCAAATCATGCGCATCATTTGCAAAGCAGCGCTTCGCCTCGCTCTGATCCGATCATTTCGTATCCTTGCATGGCTTGCAAAGCAGCGCTCGCGCCTTGCGGGACACCGACCGAATCATTCGGATGATCCTTTCGCTGTCTGCTTCTTCGATCTCACGCCTCACATGGAGTCGCATGCCATTGCTGCATCCGTCCTCCCACGAAAGGAAACGCCTCAGCTTGATACGAGTAGTACTTTGATGGCTGATTGCGAGGGCAAAACCAGAGGCAGTAATTAACTTACCAAGAATGCCCTTGTCGGCACCAGCCGCGCGCGACAGAATCACCCTGAATAAACGCCAGACAACGAGGGCATTTACGTAAGCTCGGGGCTATAAAAGGCCCCCGGTCCCTTCCGCATTGGCAAGCTAGCTAAGCGCTAGTTGTATGTAGCTTGTAGGGAGGAGCTAGTAGTTACCTAGCTCAGATCGATCTTTGTGCTGGGCGTATCTGAACTATTCTAAGAAGGTGATGATGGCGAGCACTATCCAGAGGGCATCCTTCTTGCTCCAGGTCGTCCGGACCTCGTCCCGCTCGCGCAAGGGCGAGGTCCTTGTCTTCTCGGAGGTCGCGCCGTGGCAGCCCATCTCGTCGGCCGCCGCCAGGGTCCCGTCGCGGCCGGCTAAGCTTTTTGGCGAACTGCGTGCACGCCCGACAATAAGACTTCAAGTCGAAATCCAGTCTCTCACGGGTCAAGGCAGATGGATCGACCACTCAAACAGAAGAAACATATATAGGTAAGTCGAAGATTAAGTGAAGCGAAACGAAACGAAATGCTCATGCCATCGATTAGCGAGAATTCGATTTCCATCGTTAGGTAGTGTACTAGCTACCGTGCAAGGAATCAAATAGAAAAAAGAAGACGAAACGAAATGGTGAGAGGCCAGCTAGGCCAGAGATCGATCAAATGGCATATACAAACGCAATTTGATATCCGAGAGTATCTAGTCGGAAGACGACGAGGAGGAGGATGCTTCGTGGCGGCCGCGGTGCGCCCCCGCGGCCGTCGTCTTCCTCCTCCTCCTCTCCAGGAACCACTCCAGCGACTTCTTGATCGACAGCCGCCCACCGTCCGCCTCCCCTCTCTTCGCCTCCTCCTCCACCGCCCTCTTCGCCGTGCAAATGATCGCCCTCGCCTGCTCCTCGGTGGCGCCGTCGCAGCCTCCAGCGCCAGTCTTGCAGTCGACGCCCATTGCAGCACTCGCCTTCTTCGGCGCCGGCACGCCGACGCTTGCTGCAGGGCCTTGGCGCATGTCCGGCCTCATCATGATCGATCTCTTGTTCTCTAGTCTTCTCTCTCCTTGAACAAAAGTGTACGCGTGTATTCACAAGAATCGTAGAGACTAGAGAGAGAAGATGACCACGGGAGCCGACGGGAGAGAGATGTAGATGGTGTTTTATTAAAGCCGGCTAGCTTCTTAATTGGGTTGGCAATTTGGCAAAAAAAAAGAGAGAGAAAAATTGGCATGCATACGAACGTATGTTTTGCACACGTGCGAGGTATGGTGCATGGTCTGGTTTTGCAGCGTGTGCGCGCTATGATTGGTCTGCCCGTTTAGGAGATCTCGCCGTGCTCATTACTAATTTCGAGGTTACTTGTTTGGGTAAGCCGCGTCGCTGTCACCTTCGGGCCTACCGGCTAATTCCGGCAAGGAGAATGGAACATGCTGGACAAGAATGAGGAGCACGTGGTGAAAAGTATTTAGGTTCGCGCGTAGCGCGTGTCAGACTTACTGGTTGGTTTCTTCTCGTGGAGGTTTAGATTTTAGTAGATCGGCATCGAGCTGGCTAGCGCACGTGTTTTGGATCGACGACAGCACGATTTTTTTTTTTTTTGCGAGGGAAAGCAGGAATCTAGTTTTTTTTTTTTTTTTGCTAAAAAAAGAAGGGATTGGTTATAGAGCACCTAGGCGGCTAGATGCTTTTGTAGCACCTCACATACTAATATGAGATACTATTATGAAATATCATCGTTAGAGTAAATGATAAATAATACTAGCAACAATATAAATTGCAAAGGAATTAAAACTTTAAGAGGGCTTTATTAAAGAACTAGCGGAAGCTAAAATAAATGTTTGAAACATGATATCGGTCCACTTCTAACCAAATGAGAATAGATGAAATAACATAATAAAGGTAAGCTACGGTACTGAAAACTTGAGTGTTCCTATCCATGCATGCTATCACCCTACTGGCCTTTTATCTAAGAATAGAAAGAGTAAATGTGAGATTTAGAAATCTCAGCAAGTACCTAACAACGATTGCAACAAAGTGAGTAAATGCCGGAAAAAAGGGTCAACGAGATTCAGACGGCGCAATGTTACAACACTGGTTTGCAGGATGAAGAAAAAAATGGAGGAGGCAGTGATGCTTAGCCCTATGATCTGGATATCTCCAAGCATACACACACACACACACACACACACACACATATATATATATATATATAGGAAAATAATTTTATACTCCTGGGACCTAGTAGTACATACTCCCACTTCTTATATATCATTTAAATGACATTGTTATATATCTTTATCCTTTCGAGTATACTCTAATAATGATTATAAAATACTCTAAAGTGAGTTATTTACCCATTGGTAGTTGACACATTTAACCAACTATTTACCCCCTAATAACTACCTGTCATCAACTCGCAATAAAGCCTCAAATTCAAACAGAGGGAGATGTATGGTTCAGCAAAAATAAGGTGGATTTAGTCTGCCAAGTGACGCGCCATATTACAGCACGGTTGTGCATAGAATTATAGAAAATAAGCCTCAGTCATATGGATCTATAGCTAACAATCACCCACCAATTCCAAAGCAAGAAGCAAAAAGATATCTAAAATATTGTGCTGAAGTGTTGTTAATATACTAATCTTTTAGTGTAAGTCTCGTATAAGTTGAACTTGCACCTAGAATAATAAGATTCTTCTTCTCACAACGTATGGATAGACTATGCTTTGAATTCACAGCTTTTTGTGATAAAACTTCATTTAAAATCTAAAATAATACTAGGCTGTCGAACCACATCTAAATATAGCATCATATGGTTATGTTCCTTTATCTATTCACGAACTTTCTAGAGAATGCTCCGCTCTCGTGAACTACAACCATACAATTAGGATTAAGTACGTGTATTCTTTCTAAGCATCCTGCAGGTTAATACATTTTCTTTATTTAGATAATAGAATATATTAAGATTTTATGTCAACCTTTCGTACAGTTGAGAGTACTTTATTAAGATATGGGTACAATGGACATGTAGTCTTTTAGTACAACATCAACTTATTTTTTCATTGCCTAAGTTACGGGATCTCTGATCAAGAAGTCATGGGTTACTATTGTGATGTAAATCAAATGGGTCTCATTCTCATATCTATAGATGCAACAGAAATCGCTTTCGATGCTAACCCATTTGTAAAAGAGTCTACTAGAATTTTCTCTGTGCGAATATAATTCACAGCAATTACTCTGGAGTCTCTCGATTCTCTGACAAATTTAAGCCTACATTTCACATGTCTGGAAGACTTCGTATTATCTTTAGTACTTGTGACTTTAACCAACACTATTTGATTATCAAAGTATATCAGAATTATCGGTATTGGTTTCTCAACCAATAGTTAATCTAACAAAAGTTTTCTTAGCCATTTAGCCTTAACAGTGGCTGTGCCAAGTGTTACAAATTCTGCTTTATGGTTGACCTCGTCAATATAGTCTGTTTATACGATCTCCACGAAACTGCAGCACTATCTAAAGTAATACATACCCACTTGTAGCTTTGATCTCATCCGCATTAGAAAATCAGATTGAAGTCATTGTATCATTCTAATACAGTAGGATATCCGCTACAATAAATTCTAAAAGATGATGTGCCTCTTAAGTAACGCAACACTCTTTCGAGTGTCTCTTAGTGATCACCTCCTAGATTAGAAGTAAATCAACTTAATTTGCTCACAGCAAAGAAAATATCAGATTTTGTGATACCAGCTAAATATATGAGTGATCCAATAATTTACGAATATCTCAATCGATCTTTTTCTAGCCCCTGATTCTTTCGAAGCTATGTGATTTTTCATGCGAGCAAATACGCGTGTGCGCATGTGTTTAACCAAAACTCTTCTCATGCTATTCTTATCTATGTATCATATATTTTAAGTAGTGGTAAGGACTTCTCCTTATAAATTGGTATTCTCTATTTTATCTTCACAATATGATACTAAGTTAGGTATGTTTTAAAATTACAGAAAATTAATCTCACTCGTACGGCCCTTTTTCTAACGTGATTAGTAGTACGGCATCGGCTTTCAATTGTTAGCTCGCTTTGAGCTCTTGTCCGAACGTGTTTGCCGCTTTGCCCGGCCGCGCCGGCGATTCCGATGGACCACTGGTTGCTGTCGTAGGCAGGCGTATGGAAATGAGTAGATCTGCGCGCGCGTCAGCCGTCTGACGACGACGACGACGGAGGCAGCGGCCGGCAAGCCAGTGAGTACTGTGCAGCGGCAGAGGCATCAGCATCTGCTCTGCATCTCTGCATCCTGCGCCACTCGCCCCCGCGTACGTTCCCGTCCCTGTCGCCTTACTAGCAAGACTGCCATTGGCTCACTACTGACCCCAGTCTAAATGAACAGCTGCAGGGCCGAGTGGCTCACTACCGATACCTCGCTTTGCTTGTACGTGAGTATGCATGGCCCGCTGTTTGTAGGATCATCTACTGGGAACAGTTTTTTCGCCGGGGGATTTCCTGTTTCTTCACCGACAGGAGACACTGGTAAGTAAAAATGGTCAGTGGTATAGTCTAGAGTAGCACATATAGCATCAGTATAAAAAATCGATCAAAGGCATGTAGCAATTTTCGACATCATTAGACTGCCGATCGCATGGATCGCGTGCTTGTGCGGTTTATTCTGAAATTTCCATGGCCTGAAAGAGCAACGGGCTATCACCATCATACGCGGGCCAGTGCATATTCTGTGATTCAATGGGCCGTCCTTAAGTGGATATTGCATAACAACCCCAAGAGCACACGTCTACCACTCGGCCATATACGCGGCCTAATTCTACAAGGTCAAGTCCAAGGCCTGAATAAATGATTCCACTCCGAAACGGCCCATATAAAGCCCACGCTTTCTAGGTATGCTCCCTTTCATCTAGTCCTCTTCCACTCGCCGCCACGGAGGCTATAAAATCAACTCTTAACCCAGCGTTCCATTCTCCATCTGCTAGGGTTCCAAGCGCCGCCGCCGCGCTCTCTTTCTCGTCCACACTTTCCTTCTTTGGTTTACCAGTTTATTTTCGTGTCAAGTTACGTCCTTGAATCGAATTTGATTTGCGGCTGTTCTTGGTTCTGGTGATAGTTTCTATGTTTGATTCGTCCTCTCTTGCTATTGTTAAGGTGGGAGTACCGATATTACCATGGTGCTACCGTCTTCGCAAGAAGGGGATAGATCGACGCGTCAAGAAATCGTTTCAGTTGCCATGACTCCAGTAGGCCATATGATTGTTGCTTGAGCACAGTTCAATTTCTTGATGCAAATCCATTTATTTTTTTCTGTGTTTTTATAAATCCTTCTCTCCCTCTCTCTCTCTCTCTCTCTCTCTCTCTCTCTGTCTCTGTCTCTCTCTGTCTCTCTCTGTCTCTCTCTCTCGCAGTTTGGTGTCCATATTGATTCTCTGCACGGTGCTAACCCCGGGCTTGTCGGATTACAATCCTCTGAAGAAGGAAGCCTCAATGCTTGTGCTAGATCCACCGTGCCATTCAGTGTTGCAGGTTATGACACATCTTGTGATTGGTCTGTGTCAAAGGAATGGATACATGCATAACTCACCTTCTCCATGCTTTTCTTGGAACACTTTTATTTGGTGGCTTTCTGTTTTCAGGGCAAAATTGGATTTATTCCACTTCAAAATCTTTTAGAGTGGGGCATTTTTTAATACGTCATCTTTGAAGCTGCATATGTCTAAATTTACCCCGTTTTCAGTGTATAAGTTTGTACCGTAAGGCAGTCCCGAGTTTAACTATGCACCCTCAAGTACCTCTGATTTGTGCGGAGCCTGAAAAACTCGGACATTGTGTGTTGTCATCAGCTTGGTCTCTTTTGTTTACATGAGATGGGAGTTAAACAACAACACAAAATTTGATGCTTTAGCAGCAGTGGTGATCCAGAATTTTTATAATGGGTATTCAAACTTTAGAGTTAGATCGATACCGATACATCGATACCACGACACATGTTTCCTCTAAAACACCAATATAACGATACGTGTATATAGATATAATAAAAATATAGAAATTAACGATTTCTTATAAAAAAATAGGCGACATAATGCTAGCACAATGACATAAATTAAATAGCAAATTATAAAGGTTAATGGCAGTTGTATACTTATCCTACTTCTTTTTCCCAGCAGTATCACCAGCAGGCCTCGAGTAGCTCTACCTTCTTGACACCACGGATCTTCTTAGCCCTGTTCTTCCGCTCTTTCATTTGATTGCGAGACTTTTCAACCTTAGTAGCAAGACCATTCTGGCAAAAGGAACATAGGAAATTAATCACAGGAATAACATACAGGAGTTACAATGCAGAAAATAAAATATATAGCACTGTGGACTGAAAATTCATAACCACATACAACGACAGTCATCTCTAGGGCACTATCTGATACATGCAAATCTTACATCAATTAAATGGTATAACGACATAATATATTTTATGAGCTTGAACTGCAATGTTAATGCAATGCGAGGTGGAAGCTTTCAGCTGTAAAATGCACAGTACAAAATCATGCAGCTGCATCCTGCATGGCTGCATCTTTAAATTTCTACCACTAGGTCCTTAATCACAGACACCATATCATTATACATTGCCAGTCAGTGCGCTGTAGGAAGAAGCAACATGCCATTTCATCTCTATAACAATTTCTACCACTAGGTCCTTAATCACAATCCACAATTTTTTATACTAGTGTGCCAATTCTAATGCTTCCACAAAAATAGCACTATCGAAACCACCACAACACAGTCACAGAGACACAGATTCACACCAAAGTACCAAACCACAATCTCTAGTTCTCTACACTCAGCCAACTCTGAAACAATAGCAAAAGGGTTGGAAGGAAAAGAAGCGAGCCGGCGGTCGGCGGCGGAGGGTAGATCTGCGCGCGCATGCGCGGCGAGGCGAGGCGATGATAGTCTTGTGCGCGCGGATCTGGAAAAAGGAGGGCGCTGTGCCGCGCAGATCCGTGGTGAGGCCGGGCGAGGCTGGGCGGACCGCCGGCGCCGAGGTGATGGCCGATTGAAGAAGGAGGCGAGCCGCGCGGGCGGTGCAAGCTGGAGCGGGGATCAGGCGTCTGGCGGACCGGCTGGAGGCGATGGCGCGCCGCCGTGGCCGATTGAAGGAGAGGCGAAGGTCGGCGCCGGAGGCGCGGAGGGAAGACCGCGCGGTCGGTGATCCGCGGACCGCGGTGGAGGTCGTCTGGCGGCAGTGGGGCTTGGGGCTCGGGCCGCTCGGGCGCTCCGCGCTCGGGGAAATGCGGAATGGGGAACGGGGAAAGGGGGAAAGGGCAGGAGTGCCGGGCTGGCCACTGGTGGGCGAGGAAGACGCGGAAGCGGGCGCGCCCGAATGGGCCAAATGGGCCGAAATGGGATGACCGGATGAGACGGAATGGGATGACTGGATGGGCATGAAAACACTAATTTTAGCCCAACTATATATATACATATGTATTATACCCTATATATATTGGTTTTTTGTTCAAAAAAAATAGGTATTCAGCTGAATACCTTTGAATTACTGTAGATCCGCCCCTGTTTAGCAGCATCAATCTGACGATTCAGCTGAACAGAAAACTGATCGGTCTTGGCTCCGGTGATAATGGCAGAAACAAGCCCTCCCCAGTCCCCCCACCCCACACCTAACACAGAACTTACATTGTGTGGCCAGATGGGTAATCATTAATTGAATTAAAATGTAAATGAAGCGACTAGGCAATACTGTACCGTTGACAAAGGAACCTACCACATAGGCCTCAGTCAAATGTAATCAGATGATGCAACTAGGTTGCTTGTGGCAATATGACTGGAATAAACCGCTCAGCCATGACCTCGTTGGATCGTTGACCATCGGCTCTTCGAGAGACCTCGTCGACCTCTGTGGAGCGCGCTGAAGTGTGGGCGAGACACTGTCATTGAAACCTCATCGTCGACCTCTTTCACACACAGACCTTGCTGGGTTTTCTCAAACTTCATTCTACAGGTGGGGGAGTGAGGTTATATATGCGCAGACCAAAAGGTTTGATATCTAACTTGGCTACCTCAGTGGTTGGCCATAAAGGTGAAATGGCATTGAGGTAAGAAATTGTAAAAGCCTCGTGATAATCTTTCAATCTACGTGACCAATAAATCACATAGGCCTGTCGGGTTGATTGTCTCTTGTAGGTAAAAATATATAAGCTCTACAGACTCTAGTGATGATAAAAAAAATAGCATTGGTAGAGGTAATCATGTGCAAAAGGTGGATATAACTTGTGCTACCATTATAATTGCATTCTCACAATTAACTTTGAAAAATCTGATTTAGTTAAGGGGGCATTCGTTTTTAACTTTTGACTTTTGGCTAAAATTTCACTGTAGTTAGCTTTTTTACTGCAACTGATTTGGCTTTATGGGCATAATTAAATTTAAAAAAATGTAAAAATAGAAAAAAAATATGTTAGCCCACCACGGACAATGCAAAGGAACACAGGAAAAAAGAAAAATACAAAAAAGTCTAAAAAACTAAAAAAATTCAGAAAAGACGAATTACTGAATAGTGAAAAAAAAAGCTGAAATTAGAAGCTGAAACTGAAAAAAAAGCTAAAACCACTAGGTCCTAGGAGTTTTTGTACTTATTGTATCTCTAACACAGTGTTTTCAGCAACTAAAAGAACCTCAAGTTGCATGTATTATTATTGCATTCTGTGTGATGGCTTGCTGAATACTATTGTACTCACTCTTACTTAGTTACCATCATTTAGTCAGTAAAGCAAGAAGGATAAGTACTGATGTGCATTAAAGGATTGGCAAAGTTGGAAGTCGATGAGGCAAAAAATTAGGTCATGAACCCAAGTTGGCTGCCTGTCAGTAAGTATGAGGGTCCCACATGTGTGAAGTTTTCACTGCTACATTCTTTGTTTTTGGCCTAATCCGTCCATATGTAAGTTTTTATTATTTAAGCTTTCGCATAATATATATATACCTACAGTAATATATCTGTAAGCGCTATCTACTGATATAGAGAATAGTGTGGTGGAATCACAGAGGATCTAGAATTTGCTAACCCGATGTTCGATAAATCATGTCTTATACTTTTTCAGAAGAAAGATAGCTAGTATTTTTTTTAATTTCTCTACTAAAATGCAGAGTTTATTGAGAGAAAACTATCAAAAAGATTAAATACTTTAATAAAAGATACATCACCAAAATCTTATTCTAGACTACGTATTACTTTTCACGGATTTCATTTATTTGCAATGCAAGATTAAGCAAGATCTAAGCAGTTAAAATAAAATATTAGTTACCGTTGTGAGAAAAGTGTTACCAGATTACGCTGGTTGTTGTACCAGATCGGTTGCTGTCTTCTTCCTGTGGCGCAGACCGAGTACGGAGGAAATCATGCGTGCGACCGAAGACCGCAGAAATCAATCTCGGCGTATCTACGGGGGTGATCTTTTAGCGATGGCTTCTGGCTTTTGGCTAAAATTTTACTGTACCTAACTTTTTTTTACTGTAGCTGATTTGGCTTTTTGGGTATAATTAAATGTAAAAAATGTAAAAATAGAAAAAATATGTTCGCCCATCACGGACAATGCAAAGGAACACGGGAAAAAAAAATAAAAATGCAAAAAAACCCAAAATATCTAAAAAAATTCAGAAAGAGACGAATTACTGAATAGTGAAAAAAAGCTGAAGTTAGAAGCTGAAGCTGAAAAAAAAAGCTGAAACGAGCGGACCTACGTCCTCCGGGCGTGACAAAAAAAAACTTGGCTTCCCGCGTGGAGAATAATTGTGATTTGATTGGTCACAAAAACTTGCCACGAGAAGAGTAACAAAAACAGAGGTCTTGATGTGATCGTGGATAATCTAGCCAACCAAGAACTTTTCTTTATCATTGAGTCGACTTGCAGACTTGAATGCAATTGGAAGACTCTTTTCTTTGGATGGCTGAGTGAGTCTACACGCGTTTGATTGTGGCACGGCGACTGGGGCTGCTTTGGATGGCGTCGGTGAGTTGATTTCCTCGAGAGGTTCACGCGTTGATCTGCAAGCTTTTTGATGACGTCTGGTGCAGATCACGAGTTCACGGCTCGCTTTTTTCTTCACCCGTGCGAGATTCCCGCGGATACGTGCGAGCGCACCGACCGAGGACGGCGGTGCGTTGAGGACCGAGGCAAGGAAACCGAAGAGAGAATTCCGCGCGGCGCACGCGAAAAAGAAACGGGCTCTGATATCAATACTG
This sequence comes from Melocanna baccifera, assembly GCA_036346265.1. Taxonomy (NCBI): domain Eukaryota; kingdom Viridiplantae; phylum Streptophyta; class Magnoliopsida; order Poales; family Poaceae; genus Melocanna; species Melocanna baccifera. The sequence goes on along the minus strand of CM070693.1, from coordinate 1,276,103 downwards.
GATTTTCTTAAATTCTAAATTAATTCTACAAAGATTTTTTGATTCACTATCTATTTCTCTGTCTTATCCATGGTGCCACTCATAATATATAATAAGGTTACAGAGTAAAGATCTATTTATAGACCCTACTTCCAGATTACATAAGAGATCTAGAAATCTGATTCCTACAAACAAATAAAAGAATTGTAGCAACCTAGATATGAGACGAGGAGTTAACTCTTCCACGACATCACATATTCTTTTCTTTCATAGGATTTGTTTGTCTCGGAGGAGAAGCCCCTACCTTGGTCTAACCGGTTCATTGTTTCAGGAGGTTCAATAGTTGTAAGGTTATATAACTGATCAAAGAGGACCGTAACAATAGAAATAACCGTATTACCTCTACAATTGCAGATTTAGATAGAAGTATTTATGTAACAAAGCTTCCTATGGTTCTAAATATACAACTTAGAGCGCCATTAGGGCAGAACTCTATTTTTCTAAACAAATCTAGGTAACACAGATTTTTATTTCTATCTTTACGGTTTTGTAAGGCTCTGAACAGCCACTTTGTGATCTCTCCATAGCCCTTTTATATATTGTTTGGTCTTTAATCATAATAGGTTGAACACATGATCAGTGGAATAGTACTACAAAATGAGAAAAAAAAATGAAAAGAGAAACGATTGAAATAAGCATTCCTTAGAAATAATAGGTTGTCGTTGGCATGGAATACCGGTGAATCGAAAATGGGAAGCTATGGAGGGAAGGTTGATTCATGTTTTTCCACAGTTTGTTTCTTGAGATAGACAGGAAGAAAAGTGCCCTGTTTGGCTTGTTAAGGCACTGCTCAAGTCCGCTACGCGGTGACCATTTGCGATTGAAGCTAGCGTTTGTTTTACTGTTTTTTTTGTTTCTTTTTCTTTTTCTGTGTTTTGTTTTTTTCGTATTCATTTTATATTATACGTGATAGATTAACATGTCACTTTTATTTTTATATTTTTTATATTTAATTATGCCTAATAAGTCAACTCAACTACAGTAAAAAAATAATCTAGCTACAATAAAATTTCAGCCAAAAGATAGAAGTCATCTCTATTCCAAACGCCCCCTAAAGGCACAGTTTGTTTATGATTTATGATTTTTTTAGAACAAAAAAATAGGATAGTTTTTTCGTTATTTCGAAGCAACTTATCGAGACAGTCATTTTGAAGTAACTTATCGGTATTTTGATCTTTTGTAATCAACCGTAGCCACAAAGTGCACATCCAAAATCTTCACGTTAAGAATAAAAGTAATCAACTGTAGCAAAAAAAAGTACACGTCCAAAATCTGCGTTGTACAGAGGATAAATTTTTGATATGAATGTGAAGGAGGTTAGTTGGCATAATCTAGTCCATAGAAAATAAATGATGGCCGAGATTTGCTTAATTAACTCCACCCGATGAATTTGGGGCTAACACTATGGGATCTCCTGTACTGCGGATGCGCCGACGCCGGAGCGCACGAGCACAGCTCCAAACGGTTGCAGAGTGTCGTCTTATTGGGCCTAATACGTGTAATCGACAAGTACGAAGTAAGATTTGAATTGGACCTGACCCATTTAGTACTTATATATCCAAGTCAGTAAGGCAGTCGAAAGCCAATTTAGAGGTGGGCTGATGTCTTTCGGCTTTCATTGATATCAATTTGCTTAAAAAAAATAGAAATAATTGAAAGAAGTAACTTTAAAAAGAAAAATATGAGTGGTGGAGAAAATAAGGGAGAAATACGTAGCATGATCGGAGCGAGAGAAGTATAGTGTGTGATGTGTCTGTGACCCCTGTTTTATTCTCAGAACGAGACAGAAACGAGAGAAGTGGAGAAGCCACTTCGAGAAACCGAATGTTCATATTAACCTTCGGCTTCTCTAAATAAAAGATATAAACAGGATCCAGTACGAATATAACCTAAGTCCCAAAACTATGACGGTTCAATGCAAAAGCTTCCTAGGGATTTTGCAGGAGCGAGGAATTTCACGTACAATAATTCAATTTTCACAAAAATTAAGAAGAATTACTGTATTCTAAACAGGACATAAATGTATAATAGAAACAATAAAATAAAAGCCATGGTACCTGCGACTTATGAAATATGCTGCATACACACACTCTCTCTCTCTCTGAACAAGGCAAACTGATCATTTGTACATCTGTAAACATTTTTCCAGGCGACTTTCTCCATGGCATTCGCATCGACTGATGGATATCCAAGGCTGTTCATCCCATGGATTTTCATTTCCCATTTGCACGAGGAATGCGATTCGAGCCTGGATTCTACATGTTTTGAGCATGGTCAACCGAAATTATGAGAAACTTTCTTATACCAACACGTTAATAGAAAACAGTTTGTTTAGTCACAGAGGTGTCACGAACAGATCCAACGATACGGCTCAATATAAAAAGAAGGTATATACTGCTCTCACAGAAGCAAATACAATCTCTAGATTTGTCCTTGTCCTTCAAATTATGCGTTCCAGTTATGCTCGTCAGGTGACAGTGGTAGCGATGACATGAACTGCTGCATCTCGACGCTGAACTCGTGGTCGGTGACGACAGACGACGGCCCGGGCGACGGCGCCGTCGACCCGCCGCCGGTGTTGAACCATTCCCCCGGGATTGAGCCCGGGATGATGCCCAACATATGGGAGACATCCAACTCCACCTCGCTCGCCGCCCTTCTCTTCGGCGGCTTCACGTCCTCTGCATCAGTTTTCCCAATGCAACAACATATGAGATCGATCGATGATGGTGGTTGCACCGTGCGATCATCCTAAGCTACATTTGATTCAGGTGATCGACGTGAGCTTTGTTGATTGATACATAAGAGTGTAAATTCTGAATTGCGATGTTGTTTTTGGGGAACAAGTTTTGATCTTTGAGCTCGAGATGAGATCAAGAACTGACCGACTACGAAGTCCCATTTCCCGCCATAATTCGAGTCCTCGTCTGGAGGGTACTGCGAGGTGACGTCGCTGTCGCTCGCGCCGCCGCCGTGGAGCAACCTTGAGCTGGGCTCGCGGTACATCAGCTCGGGCATGGAGCCCACCCTGAGCATGGCGTGGTTGGGACGCGGCAGGTGGTGGTCGTCGCCGAGCAGCAGCGACTCGAGCAGGTCGGCGCCGCCGCCGCATCTCACCGTGTCAAATTGGTTCGAAGGAAGCTCGTGCGCTCTGGTAGGCAGCGGAGGGAACCCCGCCGAACGGAAGCCACCGCCGTGGCCGAGCCCGGCGTTGTCATGGTGGAACACCGGCCGCGGCGAGGCGCCGTTGGCCTGCTGGTTGGCGAGGTGGAGCAGCTGCGTCACCTGCATTTGGTTCAGGAGGGGGTAGTTTTGGTTTATCAGCGGCGAGTGAGAGGCCGAGGACGACGGCGCCGTCGGCGGCAACGCGAACGGGTTGCTCGCGTCGAAGAGGAGTGGCGCGGGGAGGCTGGTGTTGCCGTTGCCGTCGGCGTCGGCATACGGGTTGAGGTTCTGAGAGCGCAGGATGGCGATCTCCCGCTCGATCTCCGGCGGGTAGAGCGGTTGGCCGGCGCGCTGCCGGCGCTTGAGGCGCGTGTTCCAGTAGTTCTTGATCTCGTTGTCTGTCCTCCCCGGCAGCTGCACATACACCACCACGAGTAAATAAGATAATGATGCGATTGACCAAAGAAAAAAAAAGATCGAATCTTGCAGAAAGAATCGGCTCTTACGTGTGACGAGATGCGCGCCCACTTGTTGCCGAGGAGGCCATGGAGGCGGAGGATGAGGCGCTCCTCCTCGGGGGAGAAGGGGCCCTTGCGGAGGTTGGGGCGGAGGTGGTTCGCCCACCGGAGCCGGCAGCTCTTGCCGCAGCGCTGCAGCCCCGTCTCCCGGCGCACGGTGTTCCAGTTGCCCTCCCCGTGCCGCCGCACGTGGTCGACCAGCAGCTTGTCCTCCGCCTGCGTCCACGGCCCCTTCTTCAGCCCGCTTCCCCCTTCTCCGCCGCCTCCGTTCCTCGTCATCGTTCTCGCAGCGATGCCGCTGCCGCCGGCTGCCAGCTTAACTATCTCTCTGCCTCTCTCTCCTTCTAGGTCCTCCCTTGCGGTGTGAAGTGGCGTTCTCTCCTCCCCCTCTCAGCTCGGAGAAGAGGGGAGAGAGCGAGAGAGACAGGCGATCACGGGGCTAGTTTATCTCCTGCGCGTTGCCCGGCCGGATCAACCAAGGCCAATGAGTTCTCGATCGGGAGATTTCCGAGCTAGAATTAATTGGAGCCAAGAACCAGAAAAGAAATGGCTTAGATTTTTCCTCTGCGTCTCGACTAAATTAGCTCAGGTTCCTCCCAATGGGGAAACTAATGCAGCGATCGAGCAGCCATGCAACCACGATGGGTTGCTGGAACGAAGGGAGGGGTGATTACCTAGGGCCTTTCCCTGGCGCAGGGGAGAAAGACGGGAGGCGAGGAGGAGCAAGTGGTGGTAATGGCGGGAGAGGAGACGGGGGAGGGGTGATGAGGTGGGCGGCGCAGCTCTCGAATCGCTCCCGCCATTCGCTCGCCGCCGTGCATGCGCGCCTATTTGTGTGGCGTCTATTCTTGCGTTTTTACATGCACGGTGGCATCTGCCCGGGTTTGGTTTCTCCAAGTTTAGGCAGTTTGCTTCGTTTGGATGCGACGGAAAGGTCGAGTGTGATCCGGCCGAATAGAGGATAATGGACTCGTTCCCTCTTCTTTGGTCCAGAAGCTCTTCTCCCGTCAAGTTTTTTTTAGGGTGGAAACGATTTAGCTGGCTAGTGTGTCTTCTTAAAACTTGCAACCCATATGCCACGGGTTTAAACCTCAAAAATTCACATAGATAATACTCGTAACATGCGATCGGAGGAAATCAAATTTTGAGCATCAGCCAGAAAGACAATACGGCACACTGTTGAGCTATGCTACTATTGAATATTTCCCCCCATGAAATCGACCCTAACCTTAAAAAAAAACAATTGGGACTGTGTTCTACACTTAACAAGACGATAAGCTAGCTACTATTCAATTTAAGTGTGGTGTTTGAATTGTGGTGTTCAAGGCTTTAAGAATTCAGGCTTTTGTGTGCTTCTTCTTATGCTGATCATCCTGCTAGCCGATTGGGACTGGGTGTTATTAAGGCTGCAAATCTGTAACTGAATTGTTTAGACGAGCTGATCAACAATGGGTCAAACGTTCTGAATTCCGAACGGTCGAATTAGCTACCGTGATTTACTCTTGGGCTTTGTTACGCATACACTTCTCTGTAATTCAGCTTCAAGACATTGTAGATAAGTAGTTTCACCAAATGTAAATGCACTGCTTGACCCAGACTCTTCTCTCCAGGATGTGGACATTGCCTGAGGCAAATGAGGTCGCTAAACCAAATGAGAGAAGAGAGAAAGAGACTGCGCTTACTGCCGGAGACTGTAATTCTGCAAAGGTACTTAATTCTCTTCCCCCCAATCAATTCCTGATGAGAGTGTTTCCTTCTTTTTAAATAAAAACTTAATGCTTCTTAATTATAGTAACGAACAAGTTGCCAAGCTTCTATCTTCGTACACTCTTTGCAACCCTCTTGATCTACTACGGTATCATGCAGCAGTGGAACAATGATGTTGATGCAAATTTGATGTTTTTCTGTCACCAGGTTCAAGAAAAACATGATTACAAAGATATTCTACAGGTGTCAGATACTCATAATGCTGTACAGTATGTGATGGGCTCACATGCCTTTTGTCCCTTTGATTTGTTCCAGGAAAACATCAAGTTAGTTGTTTCTAATTAGAGTTGAAATGGTTCCGCCTGCAAAACTTTGGATAAGACAATGGCAAACTTGGAGACAGAACTTTCAGCCGCAAGAACTCTGCAAGAATCATGATTGTTCAGTTTCAGAAGAGCACAAGGCTTCCGGGTCTATTGGAAGGCGGAAGTACTTTACGGTGATAGGCATCGATACTGCTTTTAGCAGCCATAAGAGAAGGGATTCTATCCGCTACACCTGGATGCCTCAAGGTTTTTCACACTGAATTGTTCTAATAGCTCTTCATTTGTTCTCGAGGCATTCTTTTAATATGGGATATTAATTTTGAATTAATAATGAAAAATCAGGAGAGAAGAGGAAAAACTGGAAGAAGAGAAGGGGATCGTAGTTTGTTTTGTTATCGGTCACAGGTGTGCAATGTCTCTCTTTTTATACCTGCAATGCAGATAGATTCCAATTTCCACATGCCATTAATTTTTCTCTGTTGACTTGAATAGACTGTTGATTTCATGCATGTCCCACATTTGGGCCTTGGCATATGAAAATTTATCCAACACATCGATCCCACAGGTTAACATAATCACTATGAGGCAAGGTAGATTTAAGGATATACCTGTCCATTATATCTGATTTAAGGATAACCACATGTAATCGTTATCTATGTTGCAAATTGTTTGCAATGCTATTTCAGGTGGAATTATGGATTGACCAATTGAGGCAGAGGATATTAAACATGGAGACTTCATGAGGCTTGTAAGATACACTTTATCTGGTTTACTAACAATTAATATCTGCCCCCATTGCCTTCGGATCTCATTTGGGGAGTGTCAATATAATTGTACTTTTAAATTTATCCTACATGCTTTTGTTGTGCCTAATTTTAGTAATTTTCACTTTGTTCAGGATCATGCTGAAAGATACCTTGAATTATCTGGCAAAACCAAGACATACTTTGCTATAGCTATTGCTTTTATGGGATGCTAACTTCTATGTGAACGTTGATGATGACATGCATGTTAATATAGGTAAATTTATATGTCGACAATATGTTTTTTTATCATTTTTAAGATTGGTTCAAAGAAATCATAAGTGTGTGATTATCATGTATATTTCTAAAGCTCGTATTCTATTCCTTTGTGGTCATTATTGCAAGGCGACAAGTACTTATAGGTTGATCTGAATTTTAACTTTGATCCCATCTAGTCTGTTGGTTCCATAGGAATTGACAAAAGTTTTGTCAAGTCTGGGTCTTGTTCAGCAACATTCTATTTCTAACATGGAAATTTTACATTTGCAACGAAACTTGACATATTTTATCCAAACATGTTTGAGGTCCAGGGTATACATTGGATGCATGAAGCCTGCCCTGTCCTATCTGACAATTAATCTATATAAATAAAAACAACCAATGAGATTCAAGACATCTCTTTTATTTTGAGGGTGAAAATCCCACAATAATTCTAAAAATAAAAAAGTCCTAGAAATTCTCACATAAATCAAAAAAAAAGATACGCATCTCTATCACTTATTTTGGTAAGGTCAAATTATAACAGTATAGATTAATCATATATATATATATATATATATATATATATATATATATATATATATATATATATATATATATATATATATATATATATATATATATAAGTTGTATAGCAAATACAATTGGATTTTGATTATAGGTAGTAAATTTGTATACTAAAGATAACTGTATTATAATATATAGTCGCGCAATTACGTGAGTAAGTCTGTTAGTTAAAAGAAAATTAGTGTGTGTTAGCTCCCTGTTTCTTCGTCATGCTTTCCTAGTTGTTAAGATGCAATCGTTACTGTATGGTAGGGCTGTAAAAAAAGCTCGAGGCTCGCGAACTACTCAAGCTTGATTCGTTTTAGACTCGATTCGAGTTCAGCTCGAGCTCCAAACGAGCCGAACTCGAGCCTGATATTAAATTCGCGAGCTATTCGCGAGCCTGTGATATTTTTCACTACATCCTAATCCCGCCCCCGCCCCGAAATCCCGTGCCCCCGCCCCGATTCCCGCGCCCCCCGCCCCGAAATCCCGCGCGCCGCCCGCGCTCTCTCTCTCTCGCCCCTACCCCGCCCCTCCTCTCCCCGTTCCCGGCGGCCCGGCCCCCTCCTCGCCCCCACCGTCCCTCCTCCCCCCATCCGGCACCCCACCCGCCGCCCCTCCTCCCCCCATCCGGCGCCGCCCCTCCTCGCCCCGCACCGCCCTCCTCCCCATCCGCCGCCCCCCCCGCCCCCCGCCGCCTCCTCCCCCATCCGCGTCGCCCCTCCTCGCCCGGCGCGCCTCCTCCCCCATCCGCCCCCTCCTCCCCCCCCGCCTCCTCGCCCCGCGCGCCGCCTCCCCCCCCGGCTCCCCTCCTCTCCCGGTCTCCCGCCGCGCGCGCCCGCGCCGGCCGCCCGATGCCGCCACCGCTCGGCGCCTCTCCTCTCCCCCGCCGCCGGCGCCCCTCCTCGACCCCGATCCGGCCAACAGGTACCGACTACCGAGCTTTGTCCGAGCCGAGCTCGAACAAGCCTGAAATTGTCAAGTTCGTTCAAGCTCGGCTCGAGTTTCTACCGAGCTCGAGCCGAGCCAGGTCAAGCTCGCTCGAGCTCGGCTCGTTTACAGCCCTACTGTATGGGATGTCAGGTACTACGAACCTGAGAATTGGAAATTTGGGGATGTGGGAAACAAGTATTTCCAACATGCCACCGGTCAACTGTATGCATGGGCGTTGGGATTGTGGCCAACTGTCCTGTCAACGCTGGCATTCGGGCCGGCTCTCTTCATGGCATTGATCGCTGGGTACCTACGTTGAGCGAGTGTCGCTACCACCGGGGGAACGGGCCCTAGACCACCAGCCCTTGCACGTTGGTCGTGCCCCCAGCAGTCGTTGTATTTCTCTTTCGCTTGGTTGCTGTCGTTGTTTTCTTAGATGCTATTGTTTCTCTAAGCTCACAGCTTGCTCATCGGTGATTGCATTTTGAGTCTGCCGGTGCCAATTATACGGGCCGATCCATTCTTTGACATATTTGGGTGGTCATTTTGTAAGGATCTCCTGCATTCTGTGCATGGCTATCAACATATATAAAACCTTTATTATTCACCCTACTGCATTTTGATGAATTTGTTTTGTGCAACTGTGCAAGCAGCAAAAAAAAATCCACATATCATTGCAGCGCCACATTATACCACCTAGACGCCTCAAGGCGAACTTTGTGTTTTGTAACTCGAAAACTAGCACGTGTTGTAGCTAAAGTCAAAAGCTTATGTTCTATTCAGAACATGTGAATTCCATACGAATTCCGCGGAATGTTACGAGACTTGTGTAATTTCTGTTAGAATCATAAGAAAAAGCTATATTTATTCAAATTTATAAGACGTATTTTCTATTATCACGTAGACCAAAGAGATATTAAAAATAACTAAACTATCCTTAATTAGTATCTTTAAACACTATATTTAATGTACGTATGTAGAGAATATAAAGTAAAACATGTATTTATCAAAGGTATAAAGGAAACCTTATATTAATATTGCATTAGAATATGAATTCATCTTATATCTATAAACAAGATTATTTCAAAATATGTTTTATAAACTCGGATGAATTGAGTATAATTCGAGACTACCCATAGTATGATCTGACTTTGAGGGCGTTCGTTTTAGCGATAGCTTTTGGTTTTTGCTGAAATTTTACTGTAACTGGCTTATTTTTTACTGTAGTTGAGTGGCATATTAGGCAGAATTAAATTTAAAAAAATGTAAAAATAAAAACACCTCGCTAGTCTAGAGCGAATAATGCAAAGAAATACGAGAAAAAACGAAACGCCAAAAAACAAAAAAAAATTCACTATGTGATAAAATTGCTACAGTTATTTCGCCGCTGCTACAATATTTTTATCGTTAAATAGTAAAATAATCTCTGACTTGAGCGGCATCAAAGCCCAATCAAAAAGGTTTAAAAAAACAGATACGACCAGAGCTACACTTTTTCACCGTACCGGCCTAAACGGCTGAACCCGACCTGGCCCAGCAAAATTTGACACTTGTAAGCGTGGCAAACAGGAGTAGCTGGGAATGAAACCCTATCCATTCACCCCTTTGCCGCCGGCGTGCGGTTGCCACCTCACCTCGCTCCTTCTCCAATCTCCCTCCTATTCATTTCACCCCCTTCCCGCCTCGTTTTCCCTCCACCCGCCGCGATATATTCCCCACCTCTCCCCCTCCCCCACCAAACCCGCGCCCAAATTTCTCTTCCACTCCCTCTCCCGATCCGCAGCGCCGGCCCGCGCGTATGGCTCACCCGTCCATGGACCGCCGCCTCCGCTCCCCGGCGGCGCGCAGGTCCCCACCGCGAGGCGAGGAGCGGTCCCAGCTCCACCACCGCTTCCTCCGCCCCGGCGCCCTCGCGCGGCTCCGCGACTCCAAGATCATCGCCCGCTCTCTCCGCTCCGCTGCTGCCGCGTTCTCGCCCCCCGCGCGCCTCCTCCCGCCGTCCTCCCCTCCCCCGTCCTCCACGCTGGCGCCCGTGGCCGAGGACGGTGGCGGCGTGCTGCATTTCTTGGGGGCCACGAGGGGGCTGCGGTACCCGCTACGGAAGAAGCTTGCCGCGGCCAGGAGCGTCGTGTTCCTGCCGGCGCCGCCGTCGCCGGACGCCGCGGATGTGTTCTTGGAGGCGTTCGCCGCGGGGCCGTCGGAGCTGCTTGCCGCGCACTGAAGACTATCCTTGTTTTTTTGTGGCGCTCGGCTGTTGTTTAGACTAGATCTGTGCAGAATGCAGATGGCTTTCTTTAGTGTCTTTGTTTTAGAAATTTGGACTTTGAGGAGAACTAATCTCGGATTTGTTTACACAATTGTACTTTTTTTTATTTGCTGTGGGTGTAGATCTTCGATTTGTGATGAGATTTTGATTTTGATTTTTGGCAGGATTTCAGTTAAACTTGCTGTCCCTATTGGCACTGAAGGCTAACAATCAAATTTTTAAGAGAACTGATTCGGTAAATTGAATTGTTCTCAGCCGTTGCTGACATTTCGGATGTACGGGAGTGGTGTGTAGGAGTGTTGCTAGGCAAGAAGGGCATACACATAAATTTATCAGAGCAGTTACAGAACCCAAACAGAACCAGATTCAAACCGAATGACTGATAACGATTCAAACATCGGCCTGTGTTTGTATTCACCCACCGCCGACTTGACAGTAGGCAAAACCTACTTGCTAACAAGTTCCTTTTCAGCATAGAACTGGATTATTTAGCCGGTAGAAGCCACATAATGGGACTAACTACTTCCTTTTTTGTTGGGCTGTTGAAATGATTCCAAACGGATTGTTGGGGCTAACAACTTCAGGTATCTGCGACGACTACCATTTAAAAGTTATCGGTTCAAAAATCTATTTCTTTTCTATATCTAGAGTAATCAGTCCATAACAAAACTAATACTGCTATTAAAGGTAGCCTTCAAATAAGTAAATAGAAAATATTGTTTCTTCTTGTACGTATATTATAAAATGTATAGAGTGATCTAGCCAAACGGCATACGTACTACTTTTCACGATTACTCATGAGCAGTATGGAATTACCTAAGGGCGCAATTGGGAGTCCAACGTAAAAATTTTAGCTCATTCGGAGAATAACTACTCACTCGTATAGGTTTATATAACCAAACGACGTATACACTACCTACCATGATTTCTCATGAGCAGTATGGAACGAGCTCTGGTGGCGAATTGTAATGGCACGTACAAGCTAAAAATTTGACAGCGCACACTAACTATCCAAACAATTTGACAACATGTACAAGCTTCATAGCCTATGGATGAAACATACCAAATTTTCAAGTGATTTGACAGTATGTACCAACTTTTCTAGTGATTTGATAGCACGTACCAGCTTTCTGTAGGAAGTGGACAACATGCACCAGTTTTTCCAGTGATTTGACAACACGTATCAGCTTCTCGCAGCGAGTGGACAACACACGCCAACTTCTCTAGTGATTTGACAATACGTACTAACTTTTCCAAGTGAAATGACAATGCGTTTAAGCTTTATTCCCGCACAATGCGCATCGACCGCCTATAAAATCTGGCTAGCTCCCACGCCCGGACCCAAGACTCCAATCGAGTTGATCTCAAAACTAGAGGAAGAGGAGAGGGAGAAAAGATACCTGACATCACTGCGCCGCTAGTAGAAATGTTGAATTACGGAGATATGCTTCACAAACGAAAGTGGGTGGCTAAGAAGAACAGATCATACTTTGATAATTCTTGCAAGGATGCACCCATGCCACTAAAATTTCTGCAACCAAAATGTGACTACGGTAATCCAACACATATCATTCAATCTACACACTCGGCAAGCATGTGTCTGAGCACACTACATGTGTGCTGACATTCTCGTAAGCACATATTTGCTATTTCATATTGCATGTTCTATTTCACACATTTCTAACGTACTCCGTCCATATCGACAGACCACAGAGCACTGCTACTTTTAACGGATAGATGGCTCAGATATGTATGATAGACCATTAGTCGATTGAAAAACATACAAGGAAACCACACTTTTAACCAAGGCAACGGTCTGGCATCACGGCACATGTGAGTCATCAGAATTCGCATCACAAATCAACAACAACAAAAAAAAATGGCGCAAGAGAATATATACCCATACAACTTCGGTAAGAAGTGCTCGAAGTTTTTGATGCAACACATGAGTACGAGAACTAATCTGAAAATTAACTACGCGTTCGCAATTTGTCCTGGCACCGATGAATCAGCTGCCAAAGATGACGATGAATATATCTCTGTTGCACTGGTGCATGTCCCAATACCTCCCATGCCGAACTAACGATTAGGCCAATGTGCTAGCAAAAGAAAAGATCCATCAATAGACAGTTTGCATCATCCTCATCCATCATGAATTACAATGCAGTTTGCTTATGATTGGATGAAGAACAGGAGGACCCAGCAACCTTCAGACTTCGATTCTCCACTACAGATCTCGTCACATGGAGTCCTCCAAGGACGTATGCTACTCGAGTTGGTCTCGCAACGAATCAAGCGATGGGGGAGACGAGAGGACGGAAGCTAGACAGACAGCTTATAAATAAAGGATAGAGACGGCGAGAGGAGTGTGAAGAGGGGTAGTTCAAACTTGAAGAGAGTGAGAAATATGGATATTAGAATTCGAGCATATAGAATGTGGATCACAGGCAAGATTTGGTGCGGAGAATGCATGTTAGATGTGTTTATTCTTCCATTAGCTCTTGAAGCAAATGTTGAAGTTTTTTGTGTAGCCTTTCCATGTCCCAATACCTCCCGTGCCGAACTATTGTTCAGGGCGATGGGCTAGCAGAAGATAAGTTCGACCTCATCATGCGTCCTGGTGATCGATCGACCATCCTGGTCAGAAATTACCAGGCTGAGGATCCAAACGTGCCCAGCACATGAGGGTAGTTTAAACTTGAAGAGTGTAACGTCCTAGGATCCAAATTAGCTTAGATCTAACCTTATTATAGATAAGTTACCCACATATGATAACCTACTTACTTTTTCGTTTTCGTTTCACGTAAAATGATTAACCGAAAGTTATTACCAATGACGTCTATAAGTTTATATATTGGTGTTTCTCATGTTAAGCTAGCAATGTGGGACTAATCATATCCTCATGTGGACACACACATGGACCATCATAGATCTAATTTTACACAGACGAGATGTCACAAAGAGAGTATAAAATGATGGGGGTGAGTTATGAGGAGTAGAGAAGAGAGAAGGAAGGGGAGTAAAGATGAGAGCAGGATGAGGAGTACAGAGAAAGAGCTACTACTTAAGACTCCACTGAGCAACACCTAGACTAACTCTAAAGAACTAAACTCGCTAGCATCTATACAAAGGAGCATTAGCTTGCGCAAAGTCCAATTGGATGGTGTACAGCGAGAATGCAGATCAAAGAAAGGTACGAGGACAGAGGAGTCAGGTACTGAAGATACAGAAACAAATGAGGGGACAAGAGAGTAGCAAACACGAGACGAAAAAGGGAGTACAAATGGCGCCCTTTTTTTTCATGCTCATGGTGTTGGGCGGGCCACGCCGCCGCCGAGGCAGCCATATCGTTAGCTCGCCGGGCGCAGAGGCCGACGCCGACCGCCGGAGAGGCACGAGGAACCGCGACCCCAGTGGGGCTCCACAGCTCAGCCCATTTGCGGCCGGCCCATACTTCTGTTGATTGGGCTACGCCTTGAATTATCTGTATATCATCGCTTTATGGGCCGCGCGTTCGCATAGACATCCAAATAGACAGTAGAACTGAGATGGAGAAAAGAGGGCTTAAATAAAAAAAAGTCGAATATTTTTAATTTAGGAAAAAGTACATTTGCTTTGCTTGATTTTTCTTTTCTTTTATTATGTTACTATCAATATCCACTTTTATGGTCTAAAGACGAGAGCGGATATAAAAAAAAAGAGTACTTATTAGAGACCGTGTCTTGTCCAAGGTATTATATATTTTTGATTAAAATGCATGGATGATCATTCAAGTTGTTTGAGTATGTCATCTAGATCTTTGTACATTCGAATAGACCACTGATCACTAGCCCGTCCAGCATCCATGCAGGGCAAGCTTTATACGCGTGACATGCCACGTCGTTGAATGCAGTTGGTGGAACATTCGCAGATAATTGTTTGTTGAAAGCAAACGGTATTAGTCTTTACCCTTGATGCAGAATTTAGTCACTTCCTGTTAGCATCACTGATTAATTTGTTTGGTTTTGCGACTCACTTCCTCCTTGTTGCACATTGCAATCTGCATAAGCATGGGCAAAGAGAGAGAGAGAGAGAGAGGAGGGGGGTCTCGCACCCCCAACCTCAGGGGCGGACCACCACCTCCCTCTCCGCAGATCCGCGCCCCCCGCTGTCCTCCTTCCTCCTCCCCCCTCTCTCCCCCCGCCGCCCCCTCCCTCTCCCCCGCTGCCCTCCGCCATCTCCCCCTGCCGGCCCCCGCCCTCCTCCCCCTCCCCCCGCCGCCCCCTACTCATCCGTCCTCCCTAGGTTAGATCCGCCGCCGGGCCCGCCTCCCTCCTCCCCAGATCCCCCGCCGCGGCTATGCACCGCTTTGCTGCTTGCGGTCGAAGGCCAGCAGCCGCACCATGGCGCCGCCACCATGGTCGTCAGGGACGGCGAGGTTGCCCTGAAGTTGGCTGACATTGGCATAGCCATGGGCATTGCTGGCACTGAGGTATGTTTCCTATCTTTGCCTTCCCTCCTCCATTTTAATCTAACACATGGTGGACCATGTCTGAGGAAAGGAATGAAACTGTGACATTTATGCTATAAAGAAATATTCTTCATTTTTGTGTGCATATATTCGATATATTGTGTTGGCATCATCCATTGTACCTGGTCTAGCATATTGTTGATTCAAAATGATAGCAGAAGAAAGGTTTTAAGGTGGAAGACCATATAAAAGTTCTGATCCTCTCACTGGCCATAACATGACTGCTTAAGCTACCAATAACTCAAGTGCTAATATTGTTACTGTTAGTGCAAAACATAATCTCCATGGGACATTATAAGCTTTCGATGTGCACCTTCATGCATGTCACTCAAATAACAAATGTATCTCCAGGTTGCTAAGGAAGCTTCTGATATGGTGCTAGCGGATGACAATTTCAGGACATTCATTGCTGCAGTTGGTGAAGGAAGATCTATCTACAACAACATGAAAGCATTCATAAGGTTTTTTAGGTTCACTTAATCTTGACTCCATTTACAATTAATTGTACTTTGCCATTTCTGTAATTTAGCAGTCCGTGTTTTCCTTGCATGACCACCCAATAGAAACTGTTTAGACAAACAGTGCTGTTTGTAACTACATCAAAGAACATGAAGAATGGAAGCACTTACTCTCAGGAACCATTATTCTAGGTACATGATATCATCAAACATAGGTGAGGTGGCCTCCATATTCCTCACAGCTGCTTTGGGCGTTCTAGAGGGGCTCATTCCTGTCCAACTACTATGGGTTAATCTCCAGGTCCCCAGCCACTCCGACGATGGTGCTATCCTCACCGGTAAGACCATTTATTCACATCTCTCACTGAATGGATGTGCATGTGTTTGCTCTGTGATTGCTCTGTGACTGTGCTTGTGGGAATGTGGGGTGGGAAGCGTGGGTTGATGGGAGGCGGGGTGGGGATGCGGGGGGAGCCGGGGGGCGCGCGCGCGGCGCGCTGGCGTGGTGGTGGTGCACTGGTCGTCTGGTTCGTCGCGGTCGCGTGCCTCGCGGTGGTCGCGACGTCGCGTCGCCAGTCGCTTGGGCGTTGAGCCGTGAAGCCGCAGAGTCTAAACTGATGACGGTCCCCCCTTATATCCAATTTCTGACTTCGCCTCTGTGCACGAGCACCATTGGGAACTCCGCAGCGCCGGCCAAGGCATCGTCCGACCCCTTTTGCAGCCGTCGGTCTTGGCGCAGGTCCCTTGAGCCTGATCCGTAGGCTACGTGTGGATCCAGTAAAAAAGATCATCGGGATCATTGGGGTCATTATAAATTCAGCACGAGGATGATCATGGACAAGGGGAGGAAGGCGCGGATGCAGCCGTAGAACTTGGTGCGCAACACGGCGCTCTCCCACAGTGGCTCGTTAGCATTAATTCGTCCGCCGCCACTTGCCCGTGTCCAGGGTTTTCACCGTCGACGGAGCACGAGATGGAGAAAGAGGAGTGGCTCATGGATTTGGTCTGGTTCCAACAGAAACGGTAAGGGTAGAAGGGTATGGTGAAACGCAGAAAAACATTGTGCAGGGGGTTTTCTGAAAATGTTTGCATCCAACTTGAAGCTCACTAGGTAACATGCCACGCGTACGGTGGACAGCTCATCCAGGCTAATGATCCACGTACGTACCATCGGTGATCAGGTGTGTATTTTGAAAGTATAGTGATCCGGATAACATACCCGAACAAGTTAAATGACATTCCATATATTTTTACTCTATATTTTCCAACGGAGAGGTATTTTATTGCCAAATTGAGCCTGATTATTTTTCTCTTTTAAAGTTTTTAAAGAAAAAGTTTATTTTTTTTAGAATATGCTATGGAACTCTGATGTCTGTGTTCAATCACTCCGAGATGTACAACAGATCAAAAGTCTAGTGATGCACACTTATCCTCTTTCTGTTTCTCGCTCTCTGTACGCTGTAGCCACACGACTTTTTTTTGTATAGGAGACGAAATGTTGAACAATGCTACTGAAATGGAATAAAGGGGTGCCAAAGACTAGTCGAGGTGGATCGCTTGATCGGACGGGCGACAATCTCTCCGATCTGTGATCATCCATCGTTGCACACGAAAATATCTCTCCGAAGTCTGAACAGAGCGCTTGAGAGTTGAGACCGCGAACGCCACGGATGTTCTTGCCTTGCTTCCGTCTCCATCGCGGGCCCCACCCCACCACCATGTGAATGGGTGAGAAACGTGACGCACACATGCAGTTCAGGGCACCGCACCATACATCCGCGCACGCTACGTACGTACGCTGCTGTCGCAGTGCACTCTTGAGCTCACTACTAACCAATTTTCTTGAGCCGTTTATATAACATCCTAAAATCCAAACTAGCATATATTTAACTTTATTATAGATAAATCATACATATATAACAATCTGTTTGTGTTTTTATCCTCGTTTCACGCAAAACGGTTATCCAAATGTTATTACCAATGATACCTATAGATTTATATGTTATTGTTTCTCATGTTAAACTAGCAATATGAGACTAATCTATATCTTTATGTGCGTGTCACAGTTTACCATGAGGGGCTACTGTTATGGAGGTGATCTCCATCTATACCTATTTGGCCGCTGGTCTAAGAGGTCTAATAAGATATGTAAAAGATATATATACCTTAAAAATAGTATTTATAGTTAAAGTTAACATTGTAAAGGGGGCCTTATAGCTATGTATATATGCCTCCTCGAGATGAACTAAGGGGCAAGAATTTTTTTCATTCGACACATAACATACTACTCACCTCATTTACTATTTGATTCGTAGTCGTAACATGATATATAAGAAATAGAAATACGTGCTCACAGAATATAGAGTCGTAACAATTGGGGATGGTTTAAAGAATCCCAACTACGACGATATTATTAATACGGTTGCTACCAATGTCTGTCCTCATTCTCTGCCCTGCCTTCTTTGATCATTTTGATGATAATCCTCTGACTTCTTTCATTTTCTTGTAGCCCCTTGAAGCAGCTGTAGGCGACCTTGCTATTGTGAGAAATAGAACAAAGATTGCAGAATTCACACATCCTTATATTGAGTCGGGGCTTGTGATAATAGCGCCCATGAAACAAGCAACTCCAAGTGCCTGGGCTTTTCTGAAACCATTCACATTAGAGATGTGGTGTGTAACAGGTGCTCTTTTTATTTTTGTGGGAATAGTTGTTTGGATTCTTGAACATCGGACTAATGAGGAGTTTCGAGGCTCTCCACGACAGCAAGTCATAACAATATTTTGGTATGCTTTCATTCCTACTCTTAAGAATGTGTTTTCAACTTAGTTTACCATATCTGGCTTGAATCATAATTCAGACTGGAAATATTAATAGAGGCAAAATTATTATTTTACTTTATTTGATTTGTGCTCACCAAATAATTTAACATTTTATCTTGGTGGTTTCTCTACATGTTAACTATAAGAAGGTAGCAGAATACTTCATGCTTCTCTTTCAGGTTCAGCTTCTCAACAATGTTCTTTGCACGCAGTAAGTCCACTATATGCCTCAAACGATACTGTTTTACTCTTCCATGATATTTTCCCCTTCTGGATTCGAAACATCTTAATGAGAAAATAACTTCAGGACAGAACACTGTAAGCGCCCTTGGGCGGTTTCGTGCTGATCACATGGTTGTTCGTTGTGCTGATCATCAATTCGAGTTATTGCTGATCATCAATTCGAGTTATACGGCTAGCTTGACATCAATCCTCACAGTCCAACAGCTCGCAACAGGAATAACTGGGCTCGACAGCTTGATTTCAAGTGCTTTACCTATTGGACACCAGGCTGGAAAATTTACTAGAAATTACCTGATTGAAGAGCTCAATATTCCTGAGTCCCTGTTGGTACCGCTGAACACGATCCAGGAGTATGCCGACGCCATTAATCGTGGACCAAAAGATGGTGGTGTTGCTGCAATCGTTGATGAGGTGTTGCATGTCGAGATCTTCCTGTCATACCACTGCAACTTCAGGGTCTGTTCTTTTTTGCTACGGTTTATGGATTTTGGTTGAAATTTTTAAATTTTAGCTGTTTGCGACATAGATTGCGGAGAGAGAGATATTCGCTTGCGATTTTAGATGGTACAGATGTTAGGCTTTTAACGTGTATTATAATTAACTTGTAGATTCTATCTAAAAAAATACTTCATTTGAAAATTAAGTACTGTAACAAAAGTCAAAAATCGTTTTAAGAAGTTGAAAAAA
This sequence comes from Melocanna baccifera, assembly GCA_036346265.1. NCBI lineage: Eukaryota > Viridiplantae > Streptophyta > Magnoliopsida > Poales > Poaceae > Melocanna > Melocanna baccifera. The sequence continues at coordinate 1,256,857 of CM070693.1, read as the reverse complement.
AAAGGCTCAGAATAGCTGAACAGGAGTTCACAGAGGAGGGATGGGGATTTGTATGTTCATAATCATATATCTCATTATAAGTTTTCGTTCCACTTCTCTGGGAGTCCATGCCCTTGCATCTCAAGGAAGCAAAAAAGTACCCATGTCTAGTACTGTGAAGGAAACAATTTAATCTGCTCTATGCTTTTTCCTTTACAGGCATTCCAGAGAGATTCTCCTCTTTCTGCAGACTTATCAGCTGCCATCCTTCAACTTTCACAGAGTGGCCAGCTTCAGAGAACTCAAGACGAGTGGTTCACACGACCGAGTTGTAGCTCTGATGACAGTGGAGTGGGAGCAACCAGGCTTGGCCTCGGAAGCTTTTGGGGCCTTATCCTGATGTGTGCTCTGATATGCGTCTTCGCGCTTGTGGTGTTCTTTGTAAGGGTCTGCTGGCAGTATAGCAAGTACTCCAGTTCTGAAGTTGCTGGTGAGCCCAGCGAAGCTGATGCTGACGCAGCTGCCACTGTTGCTGAAATACAGCGGACAAAGCCAAAGCGCCTTGGTAGCTTCAAAGATATTATACAATTTGTTGAAAAGGAGGAGGAAGAGGTTAGGAGAGCGACGAAACGGAGATAAATTGACAAAGATAATCAGGCTGCAGGATCCTCAGACGCGCAGTCAGTCGCTTCAGCATAGACGATTCTTTCAGGCTTCAGTCCTTCAGATGACGAAGCTTCGGTTCATACACTACCAAGATGACATACTGAAGTAGATAGCAGCGGTATACTTTCAGCAGGATCTAGAAATCCATTTTTTTCAGGGTCGTTGGAATTCTGTCTCTGATATGCGGTATGTACGTATTCTACAACGTTTCCCCAATTGACAATGCTTTAAGCTGTGCAAAAGTTTTCTTATTGGGTTTTTTTATCAAAGTATCCAAAGTACATATATGACATCTGGGTGAACTCTGATCTACTGATGCTATGCCATAATGGACACAAATTTGTTAATGACTGAATTGTCCAGCTAACATGAGCTATTTGGGCATAAAAGAAGAGAGGATAGATTCTATGCCACTAATGAGTAGTTTGTTTGACAATCTGTCATCGGCGAAAGGCCTAACTACTGTATACTATTGGCCTTGAGATTAGTTTCACTATATGCCACTGCCATTAGTTAACCGTTAGGGAAGACCGTTATCTTTTAAAAAGGACCAAAGTGCCCTTGTGAAAAGACCGAAGACCCGATTTATTTAAAATAGCAAACAAACTTCAAAAATTATAAAAATTCAAAGGGGTATTGTTTAACATGTTGGCGAGCTAGGAAAAATATTTTAAGATACTGTTCAAAGAAAATTTTTAGATTTTTAATTTAAATGCTAATAAAGGCTACTATTTATAAACAGAGAATAAATGAGGTCTAAAAATTCTACAAAAATTCTCGCATGTTCCTAAGATGTCACATAGCTCCTGAAAAATATTATTTTCTATTTTTTCTATAGTGAATTTGTCCCTGTTTAAAAATAGCTTAAATAGACTAATTTTGGATTTAAATTTCAAAAATGGAACAAATGGAAGATTCGGTTCATGAAATTTTATATTTGAGTTGTACACTGCCCCAATGATCTATCAAAAAAATTTAGTATTTTTGACTAGGCCAAATTTTCTTATATTGAATTTTTATAATAGAGATATATTTGAACTGAGAGCAAAATCGTCATTTTTCAGGGACAAACGTACCCTAACTGATGGCAATGCCATATAATAAAATTTCTGTTGAACCAAGTAGCATACAGTAGTTAGGCCTTTTGCCGCTAGCAGTTTGTCAAATCAACCACTCTCCATTGACATAGAATCTATTATCTCTTAAAAGAACTATTTCCCCTGCAATGTACTTCATATAGTTCATGTATAGTCCATATGATATAATCATATCACACAATTTGTATCTTTCTGAATCTTACCAAACAAACCTAAATGCCGTGTGGGCAGTATCACTCTGAGTTCCGACCGGAGCTTTTGGAGCGGGAACTGACTAGCTGTTATGCTATAAACCAGATCTAGCCAGTCTTGCGTGGGCGCAGGAACCACAATGATTCTCACTCACCATCCTGGTCCTGTGCAACAAATAAGAAACACGGTATGCTCCTAATTAACTAGCACTCCTACTCCCAAACAAATTAAATTGCTACTACTAAAACTGCTTCATGGGATCGATGTTCAGGAGGAAATGGCATCAATGGGAGAGCTGGCATAAACAAAACAGAATTACACATTAATTTGTGCACTTGCAGTTGCTCAGCTCAAGGCCATTGATCCATGGACAAGCAAGTTATTCCGGTTCCCTTACACTGGCAGTCCGGTACTAGTACTGATCGATCTCACTATCAAAATCCATAACACATTACCACTATAGATCAAGTTGGTTTAAAGTTAATTTCTGTTTCTATCTTTTGCTTTTTTTACTATTCAGTAATTTCGTTTTTTTGGATTTTTTAAGGTTGTTTGGGCTTTTTTGCTATTTTTTCTTATATTCTTTTGCATTGTTTGTGATGGGTTAACATGCTTTTTCTATTTATATATATATATTAAATTTAATTATACCAAATAAATCAACTCAGCTACAGTAAAAAAGTCACCAACGCCAAACTGAGCGCTACGGAGTCTTTTTTTTATCTTGCTATGACCTAGCAATCCATGGAGTATAACCTATTCCTTCCTGTTCCTAAACTGAGCTTTCGCATTCAAGTCCGCCCATCTCCATCAAATCGCAACAGAAGGCCGGGGATTTATGAGCCTTCTCCGGCTTCTCGGCCGACCGCCCGATCGCTTTATCGGCATGAGCTGATGGGAGAACTAATTTCGCTGCCTCTAATGCCGAAATGTTGGGAGGCAGTTCTGCTTCTGCATCAACATAAAGAGACAGTAACTAACAGTAGAGAGAAACGAAGCCCAAAAGGCTAAGCCCGTGAGCCGTGGCGAGAGAGACGGTAGCGCGCACAGCTGCAAACCAACCAACACGTACGATGTGTGCAGATGCCCTGGTGGTAAGGCACTACAAAGAAATGGCAAATTTCGTATCTTTTTTTCTTTTATATTAAAAAAAATCAAATTTGAATTCAAAATATTTCGGACAAAAAATTCCCAAATTTTCTGAAAACCGGAAGTTACCTCGGGTCCGTAATTTTTTTAAAACCAATATAGGGGAGTTCATATTGCTTTTTTACTATTGATTTTTAGCTGAAAATAAATAGCAGTTGCTTAAAAGTGGCTTAAGGAGAGGGCGAATGGTGCAAAAAGTGAGAAAAAGATATGTGCGATATGTGATGCACCTGTGATCCTCTGCCTTATTCCCAGAGTGAGAAAGTAGCGAGAGGAGTGAAGAAGCTGTTTCGCGAAATCGGATGTTTGTATTGGCTTTTAACTTTTTTAAGTAGAAATCAAAATTTGGCACTACTCATTTGGGCTTTTAAGTCTGAGCTTCTAGCTTTTTTGTATTGTAGTTGCTGATAGTTTTTTAGTGTAGTTATATTTTAAAAAGGTTATATCATTACGGATAATATAAAGAATAAAGAGAAAAAATATAAAAAAGTTTAAATTTTTTTATAAAAAAATTAAAATTAAGAAGCTGTAAGACTGAAGTTAAAAAGTTAAAAACTTAAACTTTAATGGGCGGCACCGAAGTTAATACAGTCCCATAATTTTCCCTGTTCCCAACCGCGCGCACCGGCTCTCGGCATTGAAAGCGCACGCAGCAATGGCTGCGTGGTCTGGCCTGCTTCTAGTAGGTTTTGAAGAAAAACCAGCAGCTGCTAGCTAGCCATGGCCAGGCTAGCTGGTATACCACTACTCCTCTCCTATCCTCCAAGCTTTCACAAGCCCACAATAAATAATACACTGGGGCATTCATGGCTCCTTTCAGATGGTAGATGGCGCGCATTTACGCCGCCACAGTCCTCCCCCTCCCCCGCTATATATCACTCCACCCATTACTCCGCCCTGGTATACCTCACTACTATACTTACTGTTATACTCCACTAGGGACGCAGCCAGGAAGAGAGAGAGAGGAGGAGGAGGAGGGGGAGCAAAGAAGAGAGAGAATCCAAGATGGACGTAAACGACGTCCTTCTGCTGGTGTCGGCAGCGGTGTTGGCGGCGATGTGGTGGCGGCGGTGCTCGAAGACGGGCGGGGTGGACGGGCTGCCACCGGGGCCGCCGGGGTGGCCGGTGGTGGGGAACCTCTTCCAGGTGATCATGCAGCGGCGGCCGTTCATGTACGTCGTGCGCGACCTGCGCGAGAAGTACGGGCCCATCTTCACCATGCGCATGGGCCAGCGCACACTCATCGTCGTCACGTCGGCGGAGCTCATCCACGAGGCGCTCGTCAAGCAGGGCCCCATGTTCGCCAGCCGTCCGGAGGACAGCCCGATTAGGCTCCTCTTCAGCGTCGGCAAGTGCACCGTCAACTCCTCGCCCTACGGCCCCCTGTGGCGCGCGCTGCGCCGGAACTTCGTCGCCGAGATCGTGTCGCCGCCGCGGGTCAAGGGCTTCTCCTGGATCCGGGAGTGGGCCATGGGCAACCACCTCAGGCGCCTCCGCGCCGAGTTCGCCGCCACGGGGGGCGTCCGCATGATGGCCAGCTGCCGCCTCACCATCTGCAGCATCCTCATCTGCATCTGCTTCGGCGCCAAGATCCCCGACGAGCTCATCCGCGAGATCGAGGAGGTGCTCAAGGACGTCATGATGATAACCATGCCCAAGCTCCCCGACTTCCTGCCCCTCCTCACGCCACTCTTCAAGAAGCAGCTCACCGATGCCAGGAACCTGCGCCGGCGGCAGCTCAACTGCCTCGCGCCGCTCGTGCGCGCGCGGAGGGAGTTCCTCCGGAGCGGCGGCAATGCCAAGAAGAACGGCGAGGGGAACAGGGTGGTCGGCGGCGTGGAGATGATGAGCCCGCCCGGCGAGGCGTACGTGGACTCGCTATTCGAGCTGGAGCCGCCGGGCAGGGGGAAGCGCCTCGGCGAGGATGAGCTGGTCACGCTCTGCTCCGAGGTGATGAGCGCCGGCACCGACACCAGCGCCACCGCGCTGGAGTGGGCCATGATGCACCTCGTCCTCGACCCCGCCGCCCAGGAGAGGCTCTACGGTGAGGTCGTCGCCAAGGCCGGCAAGACCGCCCGGATCACCGAGGCTGACGTCGAGGCCATGCCCTACTTGCAGGTAATTATGAGTAACTACACTACTACTTTCACATGGAAGCATAGCAAATCCGAGAGAATTTAGGAGGAATGAGGGCAACTCCAGCAGTAGCTCTCAAAACAGGGCCTTTACTTTTCATTTGAGGGCTCTTTTTATTTTTGAGGGCCTTATTTTCTGGGCTGCACTCCAGCAGGAGCCCTCAAAACAGAGCCCCTACTTCTCAATTCTCTCTATTTTCTCACACACTATATGCATATGTATGAGACAAAAGCACAATACACAATAAAATATTTATGATTTCATAATGAGGGACAATATGTAAATTTATGAATTCAAATACGAATATTCAAATTTAAATTCAAATTTGTTTCGAATTTAAATTTATGAATTCAAATACGAATATTCAAATTTAAATTTAAATTTGTTTCAAATTTAAATTGAAAGCACAATGAGGGACGTTTAAATTTATGAATTCAAATACGAATATTCAAATTTGTTCCAAATGAGGACGTATTTATTCAAATATGAATAAATCTGAGTTTGAGGGTTCAAGTAGTGGCTCTCAAGGAATGAGGGTTTGGAGGTCTCATTTAAGAGATCTCTATTTTTGAGGGCTCAAGTAGGAGTCCTGCTGGAGTTCAGTTTTTTGCTCTGACTCTCAAATCTGAGTTTAGAGGCTCAAGTAGAGACCCTACTGGAGTTGCTCTGAACCGATTCCCGTAGAGTTTCTGTAAAATTTCCACGAAATTCGTGCGTGCCCAAGAGCCTTAGTTATTGCTCTACTATTAGAACTTCACTTCAGTTGAAACTAAAGGACAAGAAAAAGTACAAGAATTAATTGTTAATTATTGATTGATCGATCGCCTAACTAACTAAGCTTTCTGATGGGTACACGAGTATCACCGCCGATCGATCGGTCCCGTGTTTTCTTTCCTTATTCCTTTTCGACTCCCAACCTACGAACCACGATTGCGGCTACTAACTAAGGGCAGTTCTCGTTGAAATTAAAACACTGAGCTGGCACTAACTAGCTGGTGTCCAAGCAATAATGGTTTCTACAAACAACAAGTATGCTCTTCTGTCATGAAGACGACGTCTGCTCAGGGTTATTAGGGTCAACAAGATTCATCTGTTTTAACTGAAAGGTGAGAGCGATGGATACACGCAAAGGATATCAACAGGGGTCCAGTTCATTAGGCATCTTGCTAATTAAGTTTGCTTTGTGATCACCATGTAGTATCTAATGCATTCCAAAGTAAATGGAAACCAAAATTATGGTCAAGTAAACCAACTAGTAATCTAGTGGCCTGCTAGATAGCAACTGTTTCATATGAAATCCATACCTGTCGAATAGATCGTGACGGTGAACAAGAGTATGCGAAATTTCTGAGTATGTGAATGGCCTGCTAGCTAGTAATCTAGTGGTTTTGACGGCAACTGCGATGTGTTTGCATGCAGGCGGTGGTGAAGGAGACGTTCCGGCGGCACCCTCCGAGCCACTTCGTGCTGTCGCACGCGGCGACGCGGGACACGGAGCTGGGCGGGTACCGCGTGCCGGCGGACGCGAGCGTGGAGTTCTACACGGCGTGGGTGACGGAGAACCCCGCGACGTGGCCCGACCCCGACGCGTGGCGCCCCGAGCGCTTCCTCGAGGGCGGCGAGGGCTTCGACACCGACATCACCGGCACGCGCGCCCTCCGCATGATGCCCTTCGGCGCCGGCCGCCGCATCTGCCCCGCCGCCACCCTCGGCGTCCTGCACATCCAGCTCATGCTCGCCAACATGGTCCGCGAGTTCCGGTGGGTCCCCGTAGCCGGCGAGGGCCCCCCCGACCCCACCGAGACCTTCGCCTTCACCGTCGTCATGAAGAACCCCCTCCGGGCCGCCATTGTCGAGCGGAGCAAGGAGTCCGCGAATTAATTGCATTGCATGCTCTTGCCACGTACTTACGCGCGGCGCGGCGGTGGTACGGGTAGGTGATTATAAATACTCCATGATCGATTGATCGATTTTAGTTATTTTCGTTGGTTGATGGACGGACGGATATGCGTGATGACGCTGTCTTGATTTATTTTTTATTGCTCTCTTCTCTTGATTTTTAGTGTTGTTATCTTCTCTTGATTTGATCCAGAAGTGTACCTACTACCGCTCGATCTGCTCATATATATTGGTTGTCATGTCCAAAAATACCCATGTTAATTTCATCCTCGATCTTGTGCAGTGCGTGGAGTGCATGCATGCACGAGAATCATCTTAATGGTCGATCATTGGATTGTAACTAATAAACAATGGACCCTTTAATTTTACCTGGTTTTAATCTTTGCGACCATTGGATTGTAATGAACGAAGAATCAACTCCTTTGATTTTACCCGGTTTTAATATGTTGAATCAACTAGTGTCATTTTCTTCAATAACCAACGGTTTTAATGTCTGTTAGCCGGCTATTTAATGTATGAACATTACTTCGCTTCTACGAGAGAAACCAATGATGTTTGGTGTGCAAGTGTGCACATAGCTGTAGGTAAGCTACAGCCAAGTCTGCCTTCTGTGACCAGAATTGCTGTACATCGGTCGAATGATATATTTCTTTGTATATTATTCAATTTTCTAACTTTCCGATATTCTCAAAGATCTGTGCTCTGGTCAGCGGTTCGTCATCTTTTCCAGCTCCAGCGGTCAAGGTCAGATTCAAAGAGGCTTATGGGGATGCATAGGATACCGGTTTTAATTTTATTTTTTCCTATTATATAGCTTATATAAATTTAGATGTGAACTTCTAGAATAAATCGAAGGATACCTGTTCAGCCCAAAGATGGAAACTCTTAGCCTCCCGGCTTCCATTGTTCCACTCGATGATCATGCAGCTGGGCCCAATACGACACCAATTAAGATCCAGGACATGTAGCCTAGCATGCGCAAGTGCAGCTTAGGTGACACAAGCATGGCGCTTAGCTAGCCAAGCCACTCTACGAAGGGAAGATAGCAGGCAGAGGCCACACCGCACTCACATCGCACTGCCCTAATCACTCGTGTCTCGTTCCCTCCTCCCTCTGTACTGCCTCGCATGAAAGCAAAATCCACCCTCTCGCTTGCTTGTAGACTCACAGTCACTAGTTGCTAGAGCATGGAGACCTTGGCTTGGATTAAGTTCTAAATCGATGTAGGATATTATTAAATTTCTTATGATTCTTTTGATTTCTTTAAGCAAATGGACTGAATTTTATGAGTTATGCTTTGAATATTATGATTATTGGTTATTTTTTGTCACATTGTAGGGTTCGGAATTAGGGTTTCAATTTGATTTTTTTTGAAAATAAGAATACTCACCTACTTCGTTGCAAATCAGAGACAAAATTATACATGTAATTATATGTGTGGTCAAACGATAAACCCCGGTCATTTTTGTTCTGGTTCTACCCTTGTCAGCGGTAGAAAGTTAGCGCGGGGTTTCACCAGGTTAGGGTTCAGGGTTCACCGGAGCTCGAATTTAAAGGAAGGCTAAGGCGGTGGAGGATCGACGGTGGGTGGCAGCGACGGCGGGGCGGTGAGGCAGCGATGGCGCCATTAGCTACAGGCTTAGGGGAGGGCAGTGGAGGTCGATACGGATGACAACACCAAGAGAATGTTAGGAGGCAGTGGTGGTAGCCGCTGGAAATAGGGAAGAAGGGCAAGGCAGGGGAGATGGAAGTCGGCGATAGCAAGAGAGGAGTCGGGTGGCCGCAGCGGAGGGGAGGAGGAGGCCGACTGCGGAAGCGGGAAGGGGACAAGGGTAGTGGGAGGGCTTCGTCGGTGCCAAGGCAATGCTAGCGAGGTGGTGGGGTGGCGGTGCGGGGCAGTTGGGGGGGTGCAGGTTGGAGATTAGGGTTGTGCTTTAATAGGGAAGTTGGAGGAGGCAGATGGCCTTTGAATCTCAATCCTATGGATAATAAATCTAAATGATTTTAACAAAAAAACCAGTCAGATTAATCTGAATGATGGGTAGACAAACCCGAAAAAAGAACTAGTAGGTGCTTTACAACCAAGTCTGCCTTATGTGACTGAAAAGAAAACTGCAGGTCATCAATTGTCATTGATCGGAAGACTACCAACTGATATATCATGCGCCGAAAGACCATAAGTTCAAGCCTTGCCATGTAGTACTACCAAGTGGAAGCCTTTGGATTTGTTATTTTCTTTGGTTAAAGACTGTACTATATGATCAAGCCCGTTTTGAATGCCTGAATTTTTCTTCATTCTGACTAGAATTGAATTGTTTCCTGTGAAATTCATGTGTTCCAAACGATGCCTCAAGTGTTATTATTAATTATGTCTTTGATCGTTTGTTTATGCATCTTTTTGAAAATTTTCTTAACTTCTTCTGGTTTCTAGGATTTGATTAGATCCCCTCGTTGTTGCCTGATTAAAAAAACATAAGGCAACCCTTTTAAAGTTTAAAATTGGGTAGTATCAGTTCAGTTGGCAACATACACCTCACATGTGGCTGTGCAAGGCACATAATAGAAAAGACCTTGATTATATGAGACACAAAATGCACACACCGTTGCAGGGAACACGTTTTATTATAAGAAAGAGTAGTTCACAAAGGTAAAATTGAAACTTCAATTCAGAAGGGAAATGGAAAATGCACTTCTGTAGAACATGGTCTTGAGCTCGTTCCCTCATGTAAAACATTCATATTGGAATAATGCACTTAATTTTTTTAAAAATTGTCCCATGGCCTGATTGCCACTCCTTTTAGTAGATGTAGCTTTAACTATTAAAATGTTTAATTACTCTGCTTCCAGTCCTTACAAAAATGGGTAGGAAACTTTGACTGGTACTGCTTTGGAAGGAAAATAGGGCAAGCCGATGGTTCAACCTTCAACCAAGAATCACGTTTATGTTGTGGAACATAGATGTCCATGCATGTTATTCTAATTACTAACGGACATAAACGTCTAGAAGCACAGCTTCCCTCAACGGTTGGGAAGCAGCAGCAGTGATAAGTACGACTTAAATGAGTGCAGTTAAGTTTTGGATTCCAATTAAATTAGACCTACGTTCGTATCAAGAGTGGTACATTTATGACACAATGCTTGGTCTAACTGGGGAACACTGTTTGAATAGATAAGATGATGCATAATTTCATAGGGATAGATTGGCTAGTTTAGGCATCTAAACAAGTGTATTCTTACTGTTTGTTAATTAGATTGTAAACCTAAAAAAAGCCTTAATTTTAAAATTACTTAATCTAAATCGGACATGTTTTGGGTACCAGATATTTCCGCTAAAAAGTAAGATTTCGAAACCTCATGCAAACAAAATAGAAGTACGGCAATGCAAATTCAACAACAGGATATACAGCCTGCCGAGCCACTCGGCAGCGGCATGTTGCTGCCGAGCTACCCATATGCACCAGATCCTCAATTAGTGATTGCTAATTAAAGTGCTAATTGCATTGCCGGGGCTGTGCGCTTGGCAGATGATCTGTCGAGTCAGAGGAGCTCCTACTGAGCCACAATAGTTTGGCAGGTGTCTGCACGTTTGGTAGATTCTTGGAGAGGTCTATATTTATAAAAATAGATGTTCAATGATTAAATTAAAAAAAATTGCTACGCCATTTTTGTGCACAGTTCGTCTTACCACGACACAGGAGAATGGCGCGGAACCATCGCAACGCAGTGGAACTCTGCAAGTAAAAGACGGAGACGAATGCCAGTGGCTGGAGGACCCTTCAACGCGTGGTAGCTAGGGCTCGGGAGTAAACGTAATAAAAGAGCGACCGGTCAGGCTTGAAGCCGCCGCCGCCGCTCTGCACTGTATCCAGTGCGCCAACGCGCCATGGCAACCAACCTTCTTTACTACTGATCTACGCTTGAAACCGCTGCTGCTGCACTGTGTCCAGTGCGCCAACGCGCCATGGCAACCAACCTTCTTTACTGCGATGAGATCAGGACGAAGATGAAGAATAGGCTAGCTAGCTAGGCTTGGCTGTGAGTGACGACCTGGCCGGCCAATTCATCCAGAGATTCACATGCACAAGTTAACGACAATAACCACCAATTAATAAATGGATCCAACTCCTCCCTCTACCCAGGACCGAGCGTAGCTCGGGTGGTTAGCGTGGGTGAACGCCTCACCCGATTAGGAGCCCGCTTGTTTAGACTGAATTTGAATAGTTAGTGGATGAATTTATATTGTAGTTGGTTTATTTTGTAATATAGTTGATGATGATTTATTTAGTGTAATTAATTTTAAAAAAATAAAAAAAGAAAAAACATATTAACATATCACGGATAATACAAACGAATACGAAAAAAAGAAAATACAAAATAACCTAAAAACAAGCCAAAAAACAGAAAAGATGAACTTTAGGAGTAGTAAAATATAAGTCAGAAGCCAAATGACCAAACCCAAATGAGTGAGGCCTAGATTTGATCCTCAGTGTGTCCCACCAGAATAGGGATCTCGAGAAGGGAGTGTACACCCACATGTAGGTGTGTTCAGTGTTTAAGTGGATGTAGGCCTTTGCTCTAGATAAATGTGTGGTAGTAGATGCGTTAACATGTGTGTAAATTAGAGCATGTGTATGAGGTGTGTACGTGTGTACATCTATTGCTGTACTCAGTAGAAAAAAACCTCTGCCTCCCCTACTTGCTCCGTCCATGCATCCAATTAAATCTATCCATCCATTCTGATCTGACCATTGATGGATGCGTCTTAATGTAATCCTTTCCCTTTTGAGGAGAGCCTCGAAGCTCTTCTTTTCTTTTCTTTTCTTTTATTCTCATTTTTTTTTACAACGAAGCGCTTCCTTTCTACCATCTAGGACTTCATAAGACACCAGTGTATACTGCAGATCCGGCGAACACGACCTTGCTTGTTCAATGCACGCAACATGCGCCGGTGCAGGGCGTACGGGAAGACAGATCAAGAATTTAACTCGCCCTGGGCCACCGGAGTTACTCCGGTGCTCCTCCCGGTGGGCCGTGATCCACACTGAAGCTGAGTAGTTAATGTCGTTGTTACCGTAATCTTGACCACATCACTAGCTTGTTGGCGCATACAGGGGTTGTTTTTTTTTTTTTGCTTTAGTTTATAGTTATAATTTATATCTTTTAGATTGTACATGAAAAAGTACAGAATAATAAAAACTCGTATGTGATTTTGACCGATATAAATAAAGTCGCTAGTCACTACAATATGTATTATAATTAACTTATCTTAAAAAATATTTTATTTAAAAATTAATTATTATAAAAAACTAAAAAACGGCTTTAGAACCGAAAAGAAGAGACCCGTAAATGTACTAGCTAGGCCATGTCAGGTCAGGTGCATACATGTCACATCGTTTTGTCTGTCAGTCAGTCTGGGAGCCTCAAGTTGAGGCGTCTGAGGGGGTGATCGGAAATAACGATGGCTTTTGACTTTTGTTAAAAAAACACTGTAGCTGAGTTGGTTTATTTGGTATAATTAAATGTAAAAAATGTAAAAAAACCAAAAATAAAAAGGAAAAAAGTATAACTAAATTTAAAAAAAACAAATTTTTTTTCACTGTAGCACGTACTGTGCGCGCTACAGTGAAATATCCGCCCAACTCTCAACGCGGCGATCCATCGCCCAACTTGAACGGGGAGTGAGCCAGATGGAGTGCATGACCATGTTGATGACGTCGAACCGCTTCGCCGGCCGGTTGAACCGGAAGTGGCGCCGGACGCGCAGCACGTCGTACCGGCGGTCCGAGGAGGATGCCCTTGATCGCCGGGAGGCGGTCCACGGGGACGGCCACCGAGAACCGGCGCCAGTCCAGCACGTCGCTGAATGGCGGCGAGTAGTTGGCGGAGACGAACAAATTGGAATTAATCCTTGTCAAAATGTATCCGAATGTTTGTTTAGTTCATTTTTATGTGGAGTGCATGCGGAGATACCGTGAGAAGCGGATGAATTGCACGAAGAAGGCACCAGCATCTGCGAGGCGCAACGTGGTGTATGGATGGAGTTGTTTGCATTGAGTTAAAAGAGTCGGTTGAAGCTGCATAGTTTGTTGAGCCTGTTGCAGGGGATTACAGTCATGTACCGAAATATTAGAGAGTTAAGATATTTGGTTGGTAGCGGATAGAGTTTATCTTGTAATCTGCTAACTAGTTGGTTTTGTACTCTTTTATATTTATATATATATATATATATATATATATAATTATATATATAATAATAATTATTATTATTAACGAGAGAAAACAGAAAACAACTTAAGGGAGTTTTGCATGTCGCAAAAACACTTGTGTGCATTTGTGTTCTTCCTCCCAAAGGGGTGTGTGTGTGTGTGTGTGTGTCCGCGTGAAGCAGAGAGGCACCGGCACGCACCCGGCGATGATCGCCTCCACCACGCGGGGCCTGGCCACCTCGTACCAGCTGGGGCTGAGGCAGAAACTCGCCCTGCCCATGAGCTCGTCATAGCCAATTAGCCCCTCCGGCAGCCGCCTGTACACCAGCACCCTGTCGTCCTTGCCCTCCCAGCGCGCCAGCAGCGCCTCCCGGATGGCGCCGCCGGCGAAGAAGGCGAAGACCGTCCCCTCGGAGGCCGGCCGGCCGGCGCCGGCGAGGCCAGGAGGCAGGCGGCCGCCGTTCCTGACGTGGACCTCCGGCAGCGCCACGTCCGCGGCGGGGTCGAAGCCCTCGGACATGTTGGCGTGGCGGATCGAGTTCGCGCGCAGCTCCGCGTTGGCGGCGGACAGGATCGGGGCCTACTAGCATGCAGTGTGAGCTGAATATGTCACGTACTGCCGTTTCCAAAAACGTCATGAGCTCGTACTAATTAGCCGCAAGTCGATGCAACTATGCATATGATCCATGTCTCGTGTCATATCCTTGTTCATGTCATCGTGTCTCGCTTTGGTCCATGCATGACGCAGACGTCCTAGCTAGCTAAACGTGCAAATATATATAACGCATGTAGCATCAGTACTCACTGGTGTCCTTCAACTTAACAAACGAAAGCAACTGATCATCAACTGCCTAACGAAAGGAATGACTAGTCACCGTGCGTGCGTGCCATAGTCCAACTGAGCGCACACAGATGTGGGATTGAATCTGAGCTGTCCAAGGTATAATTGGACACAATCTGCTTTGGACTTGACTGGACAGACCCTATTTGGATATGAACATCCGTAAGTATGAGGTCCAATAAGCATAAATGATTGAAGGGAGCTGGTCAGAATAAATTTGAGAGCAATTCACTGTAAGTATTTGTGCAAGTTGGGATAAACATGGGAGGCAAAAGGAGTATAATTTGCAATAAATTAGGAATAAATTTCAAATCAAATTAGTGCAAGATGTGAAGCAAAATCAAGATAACTTGAACAAAAAATTAGAAAATATCCAAACCAATTGAAGCAAGTCACTATAAATTTGGAAGCAAAGCCATGATAAACTTTCAAAGCAAAATTTGTACAAAAATTCAAATCACTTTAAATTTTAGAACAAGCAAGCATAAATTTGGGACCAAGTCGAAATAAAGTTGAAAAAAAATGTTGGGATGAACATGGAAACAACAAAGAGTATAATTTGCAAGCAAAATAAAACCAAATTAGTATAGTTATGAAACAAAAGCCGGTATAAATTTCAAAACAAGTTAAGATAAACATGGAAACAAAATAAAAAAAATAAAACCAACTTAGTATAGGTGTGAAGCAAATGGGATAAACATGGAAATAAAATGATTATAATTTGCAAGCAAAATAAAAAATAAAACCAACTTAGTATAGATGTGAAGCAAGTTTGTATAAATTTGAAAGCAAGTTAGGACAAACATGAAAGCAAAATAAAAATAAAACAAAATTAGTATTGGTGTGAAGCAAGTTAGGATAATTTTGTAAAACAAGTCTTGAAATCCAATTTTTACAATTTGGAAGTTAGTCAATATAAATTTTGGACAAAGTCTAGGTATAACTTTGGAAGCAAAATTGACAATAATTTGGATGGAATCCGATAAAAAAATCAAATTAGATTCATGTGCCCTCATTGTACCACCATTCAATCACAGACCATCAATCTGCCTCTCGGTGCATTACTTGAATCAAAGTTACTCTTGTGCTATTACCTCTGGCCTCATGGGACAATATTCTATATGCTTAAATTGGTTGGTATATACTAATGTGGACATAACAAGCTACTATATGACAAAAGAGCATCACATGACTATGAACAACTTGGATTGGGCTACTTTGATCCGATATTTCCCAACACTGTGTAGTCAAACATGCAAACATGCACATGCATGGAATGATGACTTTGTGTAAAACCTTACATTTAGTGAGAGTAGATGTTTCTTTTCTAGAAAACTAGAAAGGTGGTCCACATATTTGTGCGGCTAGATTTATTTTAAAGTTTGTAATATAAAATGGTATAACAAAGATTCTTGAGAATATATTTACGTATTTTGTAGGCTATTTAGATTTTTAAGACATCATAAAATATTGTAAATGATAATAGAAACTTGAAAAAAATACAACTTAAGAAATGTAATTCAAGTGTGAGCTTTGATGGAAGAAAATTGTTGAGCGTGATAAGTTGTTTGGGTTCTTGGAAATGTAACCACTCTCTATTATACATAGATCATGTAGCCGCATGTCCCTATTTTTCCTCTATTAGTTACTCTTTTCTAAAATATATGCATGCAAATATAACTTTATTTAATCTAAGTGATATGTTGATTATGTACACGGTAAATTATCTTATTAGTTTGCATGGTTCTAGAGTACCTTGCGTGATCCTCCCTACCACTGCCTCCTCTTTGCTCTTCGAGCCTAGTTGCCACTTGGCAACAGCCCTTCTGCTTGTCGTGGGCATCAATGACCTACACCGCCACTCATTGCAGATCTACCCCCTACAAAATTGGCAAGACACTGGTGCAGGGCATGGAAGAAGGAGAGGATTAGAAGAGGTTGATCAGAGTGAGAAGAGAGTACGATGCTGATCAGGACGCGAGAATAGCGAGATCGGCTAGTGGTTGGAGCCTTAAGAGTGTGGCCACATGGAAAAGGGAAGAGAAGCAATTGGTGGGGTGTGAGGCCACAAGCAGTTCAGGGAGGGAGATGCAGGAGTACGCTGTGGTAGAGAGAAGGAAGAGAAATGTGGTGAACAGATAAAGTCCCCTTTTATATTACTAGAGAATTTCTTATCGAAATCAAATTATAATTTTATTGTATATTTTGAATTTTAGTTATTTTTTATTGGAATTCGTGTACAAATCCAATTACTAATTTTTATTTTAAATTATATTTATTTAGGGATTTTATTTAGGAATTTGGATTAAAATCAAATTGCTAAATTTATTCTGAATGTTGAAATTTCTTTTAATCTAGACTGTTATAATCTGAATCTACTAGAATCGGCGGTGCATATCTTTCTTTCTTTTTCACCGATTAACGTGGAAATTTGTAGGTCTTGAGAGCGAATATGGTGACTTATTTTTCTATTGGTTTATTAAGATAACATATATATATATATATATATATATATATATATATAAAAGATAATTAATAGATAGATTCCTGTGTTATATATGGGCCCGAAGAAAAATCGATTAGTGCGTACCCAGTTGTGGCAGCAGACGAAGTGGTTGGCGCCGCGGCAGCAGTTCCAGTAGGGGTACTTGGCGGCGAGGAGGCGCAGCCTGGGGCCCCAGTAGTCGATCATGTCGCGGCGGTAGACGTAGCTGACGATGTTGACGACGCTGATGGGGAGGAAGAAGGCGTGCACCTCGCCAGGGTGCCGCGCGCGGTACCGGCCGGCGGCGTCCTCCATCTCGGCGATGAAGTGGCCCTCGATGGCGTAGTCGACGCTCGCGCGCGGACCCCTCGTGCACGATCGGCGGCTCGCCTTCCCTGTACGCCCACACCTTGAACCTCTTCTACATCTCAATGTAACTCCTGGTGATCATGTCAAATGTAAGAATTACTGTTAATTAATCATGATGTGTTCCAATTAAATTCCTAACCCCGCGCCACCCCAAAACGCTAGCCACTAGTAAAGACCGTGCACCGTGCTGGTAAAGCACTTAGGTGCGGCGACTTAATTAGATCACGAGTTCAGTCCCCCACCCGTCCGTCATTTTAATTTAAAAGACATGCAATTCCTCATGTGCGTCCCTCAAATTTTGTACTGGATTGATGCAGACATTACATCGTGCATGATTGCATGTACCTTCTGTACACCTAAATTCTCAAAACTAAGCTTGATCAGGTACTAGTTTTGCTGTACTGCGAGTAGAGTCCAGCTACATCTCCTTAACTAAAGCCGTACACTTGTACATGAAACGTACGTTAGGTCCACCGGATGTTCAGCATGTCCACTATAGATCCTCTCTAGAAGCCGGAATTGATCATCAGTTTATGAATCAGTGTGCTCACGATGCCTGTAAGATTAGGAAGCCATGACAAGCAAGTGTGTTGCGCCGAACAGGCAAGCACCGATCAACCAACACCAAGAACCGATCGATGAAACGATCCATCCATCAATGTATTCCGTTGGCCGTTCAAATCATCGAGGAAGGCATGTTAATGCTGCTCGCAACGCATGCACGTCCAAGCTACGACGACTATCCAGTTGCTAACGCAGCTGTTTACACGCTACTCTCTCCACCCTGCAATATATATAAATCTTTGTTCTTAGAAAACGTCGTCTTAATATAAGTCTGTTATAAAAATCAAAGGTGTAATTATTATAATAATTTTTTTATATACCACTACTTTAATGTTGAAAGTGGATGGATAGTTTTAGTATACCATTTAATAAAGACATATATACATGATCCAATAGTGTTAAATATTTCTTAGAGTTAGTATTTTTTTTTTGATCTATGTGTATAGTGGGTACTTACATTGCGAGACGGGGGAGTAGTAGGTTTGGACTCGAAGGCGTATGACTAATAAATGCTGGGATAGAGTAGTAGTATTACAAGCAATGCGTGCTTTTAGCTGGTGAAACGCGTAGGCGACGCGGTACACGGCTGTTCTTGGCAGCCATGGATGGTCAGACAGGTCAGTTGATGATGGATGGATGCCTGCTGCATTCTGGATTATATGTAGTAGTCAGTAGCCGGTGCATTGTCTACCGTTAGAATCATCAAGGCTTGGGTGACCTGAGGTCGATGGGTGCTAGGGATCGTATTCGTGTCAATTATCTGCAGCTTTGGATGTGCAACTTGATAGTTTTACCAGCTTGCACCGGAATGCAGGGGTAGGCCAGGTGCGTGCCAAGGCATGTGGACTTGCATTGAGGTGAGAAAAGAAGACGCGCCCTGGACGGCATGGTCTCTATCTTTGATGCGTGCCTGGCCCAAGACCATGTGTTACAGTGGCAAGAAAATGTCTTGTAGCCTTGTCCACACCACAGTTATGTCACTGGTCCTAGCAAAACCTGTAGAACAACCAGGTAATGAAGTGCATGTACGCCCCTTGTATGAATCCACACGCAAAATGGACACAAAAAACGAAGGGGAAACAAGAGCTGCCTCTTGTTTACGTAGAAGTGGCAAAAGGAAATTGGCAAGTCTTTTAATCAAGAAGCAGTTTATGTAATCTGAGACCATCTCATTCATTTAACCTTGTGCTGACAAGTGCAGGAATCAAGCATAGTTTACACACAATTGCGCATAGGTACGAGTGTATTGACTGTGTGAAGCTCTGTGAGCAAACAGATAGACAGCATCATGACAGACAGACAGCATCACAAGTAACTCTGCTGCAGAAGCCATTTGGAGGGGCCAAGAAGGATGAGCAGGGCCTTAACTCCCAAGGGCCAGAACAACTGGCCCTGAAAGTACAGATCTCATTTTAGTATCAAAAGGGACTATTCTTACATCAGCAACAGCAACTTCAAGGAATTCACCTCCAAGAAAGGCAGTTTTCTGGATCGAGTTTGTCAAATTATTTTATTTTATGAGTATCCAGACGTAAGGCATTGTGCTCAATGTGATCCCTGGGAGATAAGCAGTGTTTCAAAGGCGAAGAGAGATTCAGTACGAAATAAACTACGCACACTTGTGGAGGATTGAGGTGCGGTTTACTCTAGCTTGACTTCCGCACTCTTTGGGAGATCCAGCTGCAGGTAAGTGTATGGTTCGGTTGGCTCCTCCCTGCAAATGATAGGTTCATACATGAACAACTTCGGAAGCAAGCGTAAGAGATAATCTTCAGGGTCACAATGCACATTGTAATGTTCAAGTATGTGAAGAAGAAACTAGTTACTACTCAACCCCACGTAAGTTCATCATAAGTATGCAGTCCACAGTCCACACATCTTCACACTTGAGTGGAGTCCTCAAGCAATTTGGCGTTTCAGTACAAAAACTTTCTGAAGTACAAAGGTTTTTTTTCAGGAACAAGTTACGTTAAATATACTGTGATCCATGGTTGTTATGGTGTCCCAGCGAAGCTGGGTGGACGCCATGGTCCGTCGCCTCGACTTGGCCTTCTAGGCAAGTGCCTAGGACAGTTGGTCGTTCGCGACGTCCTCAAGGTGTCTAAGGCGAATTACACAGCGATGCCTTGCTAGCACCGAGCGAAGTCGCCAAAGCGTTATTTAGGGCACAGCAGCACAGCGCAGTGAAGCGGCAGCAACCGAGGGAATAGAAGGCGACGGGTGGAACCCTAACTGTTGTTGCCGCCACCACTCCTCCGCCGGCGCCACTGACCGTCCCGCCGTCGTCGAAGATCCCTCCGGCGAGCATCCCCCCTCCTCCACTCCCTCCGCTAGTCCACCACCATCGAAGGTGTTGAAGTATAAGTGAATTGCCCACATTTCCTTATTAGCTTAAGTTTTTGGGTGAATTGGTTGATGCATGCAACTTAATATGGTATCAGAGCTAAAAGGTCTTGAGTTCGAGATCCGTTTGGCGTAATTAAAAAAATAATTACAGCCCACTTCTATTCCACGTCTTAGGTCTGAGAGAGCCTACACGTGTGAGAGAGTGTTGAAGTATAAGTGAATTGCCCATCTTTCCTCATCAGTTTAAGTTTTTGGGTGAATTAGTGGATGCATACAACTCAATAGAAGGATTTGAAGCCCTTCCTCGGGCAAGGACCCTATGCCATTTGTTTTCTTCTTCCTCCTCCTCTACCTCATTTTCGTTCGTTTGTTCATCTTCTTAGTTTTTCCTCTGCCTTTATTGCACCAGAAGAGGATTCCCGATATTGCATTGTACTTTCTCCCTATCCTCCGGGACGACCTCTTGCTGTCCCAGTCATGGAGGTGCCAGATCCGCTCTGTACAGTGCTCATGCTCTCATTCTCGCGGCCTCTGCAAGGTATGCAATAGCCTTCCCCTAATACTTTTGTTGTGCTGCGTCTGCTATCTGCTGGCCTATTGCCTTGTGGTTGCCGTAGCACGCCTGGACGCCTAGCCTTCCTGGCGCCAACAGTCGTCTTGGTTGTCAAGTCCGCCGTGACAACCAAGCCATGATACATAGGGCCTGTTTGCTTTTAGCTTTTAAAAGTCGCTTTTAACTTCTGCTACAGTACTTGACTTTCAATCGGAGTATTTTTTTAAGACGGGGTCTACAAGTTAATTGTAGTACACGTTAAAAGACTAATATCTGTACCATTAAAATCGTAAGCGATAATCTCTCTTTTCGCAATCTCTATCGTAAATAGCTAAAAATCCATCAGCCACAGCCAAAAACTATCAGCCACAGCCAAAAAGAACAGGCCTATAGGGTTTTCCTCTGTTTTTACCCAGATATAGCACCAAACAATACTTTGTTTTGTTCGTTTCGGTGGCAATTGGTCACTTAAGTGGTTCTAGCATTGGCCCATCTGAACTGGATGCTCCCAGCCAGGCAGCCTCAGTCCTCCAACTTGGCCCAAATGAACCAGCCAGATTGAGATAGACCATATTTTGGGTTTCCCTGGACCAGGTTCGACGGCTACATTTTGCGTCAAAAAGCCTGCCCAAGCAAGCAACCAAACCATCTTCCCAAAAGATGCTTCATGACGCATGGAACCAAGCGACCAAACAAAACACCCACCTCAAAGATACTACGTGCACAGCCAGCCCACGAAGTATGAAGGCAGTCAATCACTTCATAGTTCATAAGCTTTAGGAGATCTACAACTAATGTGAGAAGAGGCTTATATAACTTGTACAGAATACAAAAGTACCTTGGAAGCTACTTCACATAACTTTCAGTGATTACAGGTCCAGTTGGCAAAGCCATATGGTAAAAAGAATATTGCTGCTATATAAACAGGATTCAAGCCACCAAAACCTTTTCTGCTTCAGCGATTACTCCGCATGAGAATTTTTTGCAGCCACTAGTTAATCATACGGTTCATATTTCTTCAGGCTACCAAATGACCAACCAACAGCAAGAGCATTAAAAAAGTGAAGATATAAGGTCAGACGGGGAACTCAGGGAAAAAGTGAAGACCTCCTGCTCCCGTGCCGGTCCCTGACGGGGAACTCAGGCATTGATAACGTGTTAAGCAATCAATGTAGAATAGATAAACGGCAACACAATCATGCAATCAATCATCAAGAATAATAGATCAATCACAGGAGACACTCATTGAAAGAGAACACCAAAATATAGTCTTTATTAATTCTCAGATCTGATTACACGGTACAAGAGCCTCTCTATTTATAGTCTAAACACACCAGAGACAATTTTAGTATTTATCCACACCGAAAACTTCTAGGTTTTGTAACATATTCATCGTGGGCATAAGCATAGCAATCAGGTTTCTTTCTTGGTCATTCCTAATGTAGGATCGATTAACACTAAGATAGGCAATCAGAGGGGGGGTGAATGATTGCGGAAGCTAAAAATAAATTTTAAGATTCCCCCTTAAACACAAAACCTATTTAAGCCTCGTTTAAAGTTCTGGACAGAACGTTGTACCCTTACTAAAACTGATCTCAATAAAAAACCGTAACTCCGATTGACCTCAAACTTTGTCGAAATAAACTAGAGAAAGTTATTGAACTAACCCAACTGGAATTATGTCAATCGGAGGTTTAGAACTCGAGATATAAAATAAACAAGCTTGCTGAAGCAGATAGTGCCGAAAATTAATTAAGCCCTAATTAAATGATTAAGCAAAAGCCGAAAGGAACTTAATCAACCAAACTTTTCAGATCACAAACTGAGCACATTCATGCAGCCTTTAAGTACAAATACTTCTCATCAAACCAATTAGCACTTTCCTAATTACTTTTACTAATCAACACAAGCATGCATGCACTTTTCCTACTAGTAGCTTTCATGCAAACGTGAACTTCAACTAGTAGTTATCATGCATGCAAACACGTTTTCTAGTCATGCATCAAGCCAAGCAAATTGAAACGTGCTGCAGTAAATCAAGTAGTAAAGAAGCAAACTTAAGTCACTTTTTCTATTGATCTCTAGCAGCCAAAAATCATGCATGAAGACAAAAGATTAATAAAAAAGATGTCTTCCAACTACCATGCATGCAGGCTCAAAACTTTACGTAAGAAATCGCAAGCAGCGCAGTAATCTTCTTCTAATCACGCACACGCATGCACCTTTACAAATCCGTTCACGGCCGGTACTTACCAGCGAGGCGGCGCTGCGATGGTGTGGAGCGAATCCACGAGACTCGACCGATCTCTTTCTTCGTCGGGCGCCGCGCTTGCCGCTCGCGCCGCCGTGCAGAACAGCCGCGTCGCCTTCCTTTTCTTCGGAAGATCGCACCGAGCCGCCTATTTCTTCCGAATCGAAGATAGCGCCCGCTCGCCCTTTTCTTTTCTTGCGATGCGCGCACCGCGGCTGCTCTTCTTTTTTTTACGCGTCACGACGATTTGCGCCTGCGTTTCTTCTTTTTCTCCGCACGGAAACTCACGATCGATCACGACAAATAATCGCCTGCAGCGCCTCTTTTCTTTCTTGTAAATCACGGTTTGCGCAAAGAACATCCGAACACTAAAAGAACCGACGCATGTATTATCTCCAAAAGGCACGGCCAAACGAAAAGTGCGCGCGATATTTTTCTTTAAAGCCACGACCCGGCATAGCCGTAAGCCACCTCTATTTGTACTCCTAAAATCCTCAACCTACCTCAATACGACATTAACCCTAATACAACTCATTTTGGGCCTCTTTGCCTAAACCAGGCCTTTTGGCCCACTGCTTTTCAAGGGACCCGAAACCCTTCCTAACACGGGTTTTTTACTTCCGATTTTTCCAGCCTTCCACGTGTCGAAGCCTCCAGGACCGCACCTCCTGTATCTTCTCCACGCATCATCTCCACGCGCATTGTTCTCTCGCCTGAACATCCCGCATGACATCCTTGACCGATAGGACCTCAGTTCCTCTCTGAACTTAGTCCCGAAACCTCAGTTCCACCCGAACCTAGTTTCAGTCCCGTCATCGACTATGTTCTGCCTCAAGCAACACCTGCACATAAATAAACAACCAACCACGTACGAGCACAAGTCCACGACTTGACTCAAGTCAATCCGCACACACACAACACACCATAAATAACATCATAACCAATGTTGTCAATTATTCATCACCTAAAATATTCTAGACCTGGCCACATGGTCTAACACCTAAACATGTTTTTGCGATCGAACTTGGGATTACCACCAGTAGCCCGAAAGCAATCTCATGTGTTTAACATGAGGGAAACACAGATTCAAGCGGGTAAAGACTAGAAGAATTTTTAGTAAGAAGGGCTAGTGATGGCAAAGCAACTACCTTTAACAATTCAATGACAGCCTAATGTACTATCAAGCGCCTTTAAACACAAAAAATTAAGTAGCAAGCTGCCTTATGAGATAGGAGATACTCCACTAAACTACCTAAAAACATCGAAGTGCCTGCTCAGATAGCTCTGAGTTGTGTGACAATCTCCATCACCCATTCATCAGTTGGAAGATACGGCAGATAAACAATGCTCAGGTAGTCAGATGGCACTAGGCTGATTTGATTAGGGAGTGAGGGTAGCAAGGGGGACCTGGACGACATCTTCGGCGCGGTCGTTGCAGCGGTGCGCCTTGGGCTCCCGCTTGTCGCCCTCCGGAAAACCCCACGGGCTTTCCCGCCGCGGCACTGGCCTCGCCTCGCTCATCCTCCTCCTCCTCCTCCTCTTACCACCACTCTTCTATGTTCACTTCAAGAAGACAAAAAGGGCTCAAATCAACCAGCACAGAATATCCACCCATGAATCCCCAGATCATTGCAACACGACGGAGAGATCAGAGGAGACTGCCTCACCTTGCAACGACGGACGTGCGATCCCAAGAAGCGACGACGGCTGCTTCCCCTCACTGGTCGGAGTCCAAGAAGAGGCCACGGGAAAACGACGAGGGCAGGAAAATGGGCTGGAAAAAATGCAGCCCACTTAGACCTTCGGTGCCACGTGGGCCTAAAGGACAACACTAACAGCCCGTTACGAGTTAAAACCGCCAAATTACCAGCCCAGGACTTGAATAAAAGATGGGGGCTACCTGCAGCGGTAGAGGCTAGAGGGTAAAATCGGGAATTGAGCGTTGCTAGGTTAGGACTAAACCCTAGTTGGCTGCGCACTCGTATATAAGCACGCACCCCTTGGTCTCCGTCTGTGAGGTTTGGGCGGCGGCGTTGGCGGCGAACTCGTGATCTGAACCAGGCGCGCTCGGCTCCGATTCCCCTCCGCTTCACGCAACCATGGTGAGTGTCTTGTCCCGTGCTAATGATTCGCTCCGTGATCTTGGTAGAAGCCATCGGCCGGAGTAATTGCTTCGTATTGAGCAATGGGTCCCTAAGAGCGTAGATTTGGCAGAAATTTTGTTGAGTTGAGCTTAGATTTTGTATGCTCGTACATAACTCCCGCGTTCGTTCTCTTGATAGATTGCAACGCTAGAATGATGTGCGGGAACAAAGGTTAGTGCGAGTTTTCTCGGAGTTATTGTAGCTTGTGGGTACAAGGTGGTGAGCAGCAGTTGTAATCTGAAGCTGTGCATTGGTTAAAACCGTGGTAGCATTGAGATTTCGCCGGACTTCACTGCGATAGATGCTGAAATATGCTGAAATATGTGGAGAGGATGGGAAGGCGGTTGAGTTGTTTTGGAAGTGGATACATTTAGATCCTGAATGGCAATTTAGGAGATTGGGTGAATTAAATTAACTTGCTTGAATGACTAATGGATTGGATGGATTATCTTTCGGCACCCACTGCCGCGTGTTGGTTTGTATGCCATTTGAAAGCATGAAATGCGTCTTAACTACGAAAATACATTAATCTCCAATCTTCCGGGTTGGGACTGCACATGATTGTTCACAATATACACTGTTATGCAAGATTAGGATACGATTGGTTTGCAGAGTAGAGTGCAACTCAGATGCGCAATTGAACATCTTGTACTAGAATTTACTGAAACAGTTATCTCTGTTTTACGAGTCCAAATGGCAAGTAGTTTAGGATACCTTGCTGTGCTCTAATAGCGTCGCACAGTAGTCCACCTATGGCTGCAACACGAATTTTAATATTAAGCGAGGTCAACTATATTATGTTCTACGGAGCTGGAAATGTTGCTGAATGTTTTCGTGCAAGCCTAGTAGATACAAAGTCATCTAGCGATGGTTTATTTTGGCAGTCGAAGAGGAAGACCAGGGAGCCCAAGGAGGAGAACGTCACTCTTGGACCCACTGTCCGTGAAGGAGAGTATGTCTTTGGTGTTGCTCACATCTTTGCATCCTTCAATGACACCTTCATTGTAAGTCGTATTTCTTCTACACACCAATAGGCTTCTCATTAGCTTATCAATATTAACTGTATCAATCTCCATACACAGCACGTGACTGACTTGTCTGGGAGGGAAACACTGGTTCGGATCACTGGTATGTATCTTTGTCTATGTGATGACTTGCATTGGCACTGTTAATAATGGTCTTGCATTGGCACTGTTAATAATGGTACTTAATAGTGACTATGATGTGGTAAACCATGCAGGTGGCATGAAGGTCAAGGCTGATCGTGATGAATCGTCACCTTATGCTGCTATGCTTGCAGCTCAAGATGTTGCTGCTCGATGCAAGGTATGCATAGTGAATTTTCGCTTTGAAATGTTCCTACTACCATCTGTCTCGTACTCTTGTGTGGTATATTCACTGGACATGATTAAAATGAAATGTGCCTTCAGGAGCTTGGTATTACTGCGTTGCATATTAAGCTCCGTGCCACTGGAGGCAACAAGACCAAGACACCTGGACCTGGTGCTCAGTCTGCTCTTAGGGCTCTTGCTCGTTCTGGGATGAAAATTGGGCGCATTGGTAAACTTACTTCTGCTATAGTTGTAATTTTGACAGAATTTGTTATGTCATTATGATCCAGCTTATGCATAATGGTAATATTTTTTTGTTCTTTTGTTGCAGAGGACGTGACTCCGGTTCCCACTGACAGCACTCGCAGAAAGGGTGGAAGGAGGGGAAGGAGGCTGTAGATGTCTTCTTCAGGCTATCTGTCTTCTCTTGTGGTGGCAATCAAGAACTTACTCCTCAGGCTAGCCCTGCTGTTTCTATGTTTATCAAGAGGAGCTTTAATTTTGCTCTATGTTGAGGATCATTTACTGTTAGTCGAATCTATGATGTTGCATGGATCCTATTTTGGTTGAGGGATTTCCTTTTCATATTTATGCAAAAACAAGCTTTGCCGTCCATAGGACCTTGCAATGGAGTAATGTCTCGCCTTCCAATCAATTGCTTGATGCTGACTGATGTTCCGTGGTTTTGCTTGATGCTGAACGGGAACATGCTTTCTGAAGAGCATTTTCAGCATCTGTTTTTCCTGGATGGTGGTTTTGGTAATATTGCGTTATCGTTTGCTTGTTTGCCTCTGAACATACTTATGCATATTAAGCTTGTGAAATGTAAGTTGGTCGGCAAAGATACAAGCTCAATCTTGTGTTTATTTATTGATTATTATTATTACACCAATGTAAGAAAACAAATACAAAGATAAATCCTCTTCACACTGCACAAAAGAACACATCACTGCGGAACGCTTCAGATGGCGAGCATGGCGTAGCCAATGCATGCTCCCAGCGAGGTGACGAAGCCTGCCACCACCGGATCAGCTCCGCTCTGACCGTTGGCAGAAGGCGGCGTCGGTGTGGTGGTGTTCGCCCCCTCAGCGCCTGGTGCGTTGCCCGGAGCTGACGGTGGCTGCGGCACGCCTCCAGGGGTAGTCGGCGAAGACGACGGTGACGGAGACAGAGACGCCGGCGACGGTGGCGAGCTCGGAGTTGTGGGAGCAGAGGCAGGAGCCGAAGCTGTCGGAGACGGTGCTGAGCTCGGAGTGGCCGCAGGCGCGGGCATAGGAGTTGTGGGAGCAGGGGCAGGAGCCGAAGCTGTCGGAGATGGTGCTGAGCTCGGAGTGGCTGCAGGCGCGGGCATAGGAGCCACCGAGGGAGGCGATAACGACGGGCTCGGCACCGGCGCTGAAGTCGGCGGCGTGGAAGGAGCCGGAGCGACGGCCGGCGGGGCGCGGCCGCTGCGGTCGGCGAGGACGACGACGACGAGCTTCTCGTTTGCCCGGCAGTTGGCCTCGTTGCCGCTGATGAAGAAGAAGCGGCCGGAGCGGTCGAACGTGAAGACGGTGCTGCCGTCGTCGAACTTCTGGGCGTACGACGACGTGTTGCACGCGTTGTACGAGCTCGGTTCCACGAGCAGCACCGAGTCCGTCTCCTTGGGATACACGAACACTGCAAAAAAAAAAAACCAACCAACCAAAAACACGCAAATTCGTCAACGTCATGGCGAGATGTTTCACCGCTAGCTCGAGGGCGCGCGAGGAACTTACAGAGCTTGTCTCCTATCTGAAACCTCATCCTCCCAGCCCACGCGTTGTACGGCTCAACGTTCGTATCAGGCACGCTCCAGCCTCTCTGCCCTCCAACTCTGAACTGTGTTGCACTAGCCGCTGCAACGAGCACAGCAAAGCATGCAAATCCTAGACCATAAGATCCTGCCATGTCTGGAACGCAAGCTATCTGGCTATGACAAACGCTGCAGCTTGCAGCTTGCAATGTTGTGCCCGATCGGTGAGAGCTTGGGAGAGGAGTCTGAACGCAGGGGGACTGGTATTTGTAAGCCTAATTTAAGGTCTGAATGCAAGGGACCTGTCACTTTACAAGGTGTCAGGTTCGTTGCTTTACCTGGAGCTAAGTTTGCAGAGGTATGCATACGCCCATGGCAATCAGCCAATCACCTGATGGCTTACCACCTTTTCATGTGATTGGAGGCGTCAGGAGGACCTGTCCTGGTTGGCTCGTGCTTGGCATTGGCATTGCAGCTCCAATGCGCAGCGCAGTTGATGATCCGACGAGTGTCCCTGGAATTCACAGTTTCTTTGCTTCGATTTGGGTACGTAGTCAACGTCGTTTTCTGAGGAGTGATGAGTTGTGATGCTATCCACACACATGGCGGAACCCGATGCCTCGGTCACGAGCGTCGCTGGAAAGTTCCTGGGCTGGCAGAGATCTATCGGTCCTATCGAGTTGATCCAGAGAGAGACCAAAAAGATGAATTGAGTTCGTCAGTTGTCCGTGAAGAGACAAAATAATGATACAAGATAGTCCATTCCTTTGGCGAAAAGTAACAGAAGTTTCTTGTCTTAACCTTGGTACTGAAGTTATTTCACTGCTAAAGACAGCTTATTACGTAATGTTTTCACTTTATGTATTCTCAGGTTATTAAAAAAGCAAAAACTTAATACTACCAAGCACGAGGTGAGGGAGACCGGCGTACCAAGAGAAATGCCACCGAGATGCTGAAATCAAATTTTTAAAAGCTTAATTGTGTCAATATTTAATTCTGAATTGGTTTGAGTTTTTTTTTTTTTTTGCTAAGTTTCATGTGTCATGGAGATGGTTTGTATCTATAATAAGACATATTAAGGTTGTTTTGGGTGTTAGTATTCGTTTTGGTTTAGTTTTGAGGTGATGGTGATATCAAAACTTCAAACAGGCTAAAAATGAATATTTGGGCCCAAAGAAAGTTAGGCTGTTATCAAGGGAGCTATGTGCCACCCTCATGGGCCAACCACCACGTGGGACCCACCTCATGGGGGCTTTATCAAGGAAACTTCTTATTGCTTTTGGTTTAAATTAGGAATTAGAATAAGATTTCAGTTGTTTCCCTACTTTGAGTCCGATTAGACTTGTACGATGGTATAAAACTTTGACCACCGTCCCCTATAACTCTTAAATGTTAATTTTGAGTCAAAATAATTTCTTACTCTTTGATTTATACCATGTGCTGCCATGGGAGTTGAGAAGCCAACTAGTTAGCGTTCCACTAAATTACCGATTACCAGTATTTTTATTGTTCCTTGTGAACCAGTAAAGTCGTCTTCCTTGGTGTGATGAGAAGACGAAGATCTAGAGCGTATTGCTAGTTGAATTTTGTTGCATAGGAATCTGTAATTGAGATAAACAATCGTGTGCTTCCGTTCATCAGAATCCATGAGATTTTAGGTTAGCTACATATTTACTGTTCAAAAGAGATTATACATCATGAATATCGGGCACCCTCGTATCATTTAGCGTGCTTTGGCTAATATAGTCTTCTTCTAAATTGTTTTGTCCTTAGCAGCATGTTATAGTTTTCTAAGATTTATCATAATATTAACATGTCAGTAGATTATCGTCAATGAGTACTTTATATTTTGTGATGTACTATGTCTAATGTCACTAATAAATACTTTTTATTTTGGTATTATCTAATGGTTACTGTATTGAACTTTAATTTTTGCAATTGATATAAAAGGTATTGTTATATATTTACGTTAGAAGGAAGGACCTTACTTTTGTCATGCCCCAGGGTCTCAAAAATAACAGGAACAACTCTATATATGTACCTTTAACTGTGGATAAATTACGACTAATAAACGGCTCACGTACATTCCAAGCACATGAGGAAGT
Organism: Melocanna baccifera; assembly: GCA_036346265.1. NCBI lineage: Eukaryota > Viridiplantae > Streptophyta > Magnoliopsida > Poales > Poaceae > Melocanna > Melocanna baccifera. The sequence goes on along the minus strand of CM070693.1, from coordinate 1,226,770 downwards.
CTCTTCCAATATACATCTGATTCTTTCAGGTTGCCGAGCCCAAATGCCTGTGTTGCGCAAGAAAGGCACAGCACCAGCTCATTCTAGTGCTGGCTACTAGCCGATCCCCATTACCACAAGAGGCCATCATCAGTCGCACTAGACGCAGCAATTAACCACTCCTTTTTTACACTGCAAGATCATGCGAAAACGAGCCACCATTATGCCACTCTTCACCATCTTTCACTCGACGATCTAGCTTCAGTTCTAACGTCGCAACGTGCGTGTACATATACAGAGACGCAGAGACGGCTAGGCTACTCGGAGCCCGGTCTGCAGCTCGTTGAGGTTGAAATCGCCGCATGCTGTCGCGAAAGAGGAGGCCCTAGACCTCGATGAGGACGATCTCGCGGAGGACGAAGGCGATGATGATGCTCTGGGTTTCTTCTTCCTCCTGGCCTTCTTGGGGCCTCTCGGGATGTCGGGAAAGGAGGTGGCCTCCTGGCCGGAGCTGTCCGGGTAGAATTCTAAGGGCAGAGTTTCTCTCGGTGGCTGCTCAAAATCTGTAGCAACGGAAACAAATGAACAATGCATGCCAGTATTAGCAGTTACGAACGCGTACCAGGGGTTTTTTTTTTCTTTTTTGCTTACTACAGTTGGGGCAGAAATGACAGAGCCATGCGCAAAATGTGTAGATTTTGCATCAACTAAACTAATGATTGTTTGACATTCGGTTCTCATACGCACCATGGCACGTTTTTGTTTTCAAATGGCACTAGCATCGCAGAAAATTACATAGCTTTTAACTATCTATCACTGTTTTCCATTTAGTTTGTTGGCTCAACTGAATCCATGAAGCGTAAAAACAAAGTGATAAATAGAGAGCTACTTGCCTAGAGAGGCCCAGGAGGTCTGCCTTGACTGCGCAACGGAGCTCATGGACCCTGCTGATAAATCTTCCAATCCTCTGAATTCACTCATCTAGTATAATGGTCAAGCAGGAAGGAAATCAGTAAATCACAACCGGAAACTATGAATGTAGGTGCTTGCCAAGAAGATTACTTAAAAGTCATCCAGTTACGATGTTCTTACCCATCTTGGACACGTATCAGTGGTGCCCAAACCTATGTGAGACACATGTCTCACATCTGTAGGGTACCCAATTTCCATCTCATGCTCCTTGTGCAATGCTAAATAACAAAAGCAATATGTGTAAGCAGAGATCTGTGGCAATGCCCAGTTTATTAACCGAATATATTTATGACATATAACCTATCTTCTATTACACATAAACTATCTTCCTGCTGTAGGTTCACCATTTTTAGATGGGGGTTTAGATCATATACCCTCCTCATAGTTGGGAAATTGAGGATTTACCCTCTCCACTCAATGACATGTGGGGTCATCGTAGGTCACTGACACGCGGGGTCAGGAGGGTAAATCCTCAATTTCCATCTAAGTGGAGGGTATATAATCAATAATTCCTTTTTAGATGAGTCAATCTAACTGATAAGCAATAGCCTAGCAATTGTGCATTATTCTTCCGATTCAGTTAATTCAGCGAAACCATGCAGGGGATTAATTGAAAGCAGATGCACGAAACTCGAATGATTTGTTTCCCTTACCGAATACTTGAGAGATTATCTTCAGCCCTTTGAAAATTCCCTTCATCTTTATCACCATGGATGAGATCCCTCCAGTCTCCAGAAAAAAATGGCCTCTAGCATGATGACAACCGACAATAAGAACGGGCATAAGAATGCTGAAGGAAATGCTCACGTACTAATTTACCAAGTACTACATAACTAAGCGTTAGGTCACTTTCAGAATTTGGGGTAGTGGAGCACTTGCCATGGAGGCCAAGCTCACACACTGCATGAATTTGTGCATGAATGATGATTAGAAGAGAGAGCAAAGAAGGTGTACCTCCGCTGAAAAGCCTTCTTGACTATGAACAAGAACTTGTCGGCAGGCAGCTACTTTTGTCCCCCACACTGCTATTGCAATCTTCTCCTATCACAAAAGCAAGCAGCCCTGTTTCTAAATTATTGGACGAGGTACACACCAGAAAGAGGGAAGAGATATCTTTATATGCAGAGACTTTGGTTCAGAGATAAGGGGGAACAGAAGGAAAGAAAGAGAGAACAGAGAAAAATCTCTGTGGATCAGAGGAAGAAGATGAAAGAGAGCTAAATCTTCTACTCCTTCGCTAGCGTACCAGTGGCCACCCCAGCTATTGGACTATTGGGACTTTGGCTTGCAATTGGCATTGAAGAGGCTGGGGCTGGTGTAGTGCAGGTAAGAGTATTTAAGAAGGGTAAACTTGTCAGGAATGAAACAAGTGAAGACCGCCTTGTTCTATGTGACAGCCTAAAACGTCAAGTAATTGCGAACAGAGGGAGTATAAGGGCATTTCCAATGATCTTAGTTAGCAACTAACTAAGAGACTTCCACATCATCTATATAGTACACACTAAAAATTAGCATTCCAAAGGACTATCTATAAGGATAGCTATTTGATATTTATATGCACATACAGTCATTTATAGAGGCTGCTTCGTTTTACATTATAGACTAGAGATGAAATAGTAGCTAGCTGTTTGTGTTTTGCATACTCTCTTTCCTCCACATAGGATATATACTGATGTGTACATGCAAATAGTTAACTGACTCAGCACCATTGGAGATGCCATAGGAGTAGCACAATGCTGCTTAAATAAAGGTGACAAATTAGTTGGCGTTTCTTATTCTACTCTCACCTCTCTCGGGCCATTTCTTAAGACAGGTGTTTAGTTGATAAATAACTTGTGATGTTCTAGGCGAACCTTGATCCAGCCGTACTTTATTGTGATCTTAAGAGTGTCATTGTCTCTCGTAATCTTTTCTTGTTAGCGACTAATGTTCTGCACGATCTGCTTCAAAGGAAGATAGTTGTATATTACCAATGCAAAAGATTTGTTGCATAGTCTCTTTCTCATATGTTGTCTTTCACCAAAGGGTGCACTCTTTACATCTTAACCTAACACAAGTCATCACAGGTTTACTGGGTCAGTCTCCACAAAATGAAATGAAAACAAGTGTTGATAAAGATTTACATTTTACATGCACAGTTGCTGGATCTACCTTTTGCCCTCCAGTGACATCTTTTACACCAAAGTATCCAAGCAAAGCAAGCACGCATATTACCCAGGTTAACATATTAGAACTAACAGCTGAGATATTATCTGCCTACTTTTCACTTGTTATGCAAATAGTACATGGCCTCACTTGAGTAGAGTAGAGCTTTAAAGGGTGAATTGTCGCTTACATCTGTCATCTATTAATGCATGGGGTCTGATGGTCCTATTGTTTTTAAATCAACACAACAGCAAATGTTTGATTGTAATGGATAGCAATGATCTAGAACAGTAAAAGATATAACCAATAAGCTTCATACTTGGTCATGCCCAAATGTTTTGAGTAGCATCTACTGGAATGGCGCACGTTATCTTGTACTCTCTCCGGTCAAAAAAGAGTGACATTCTTTTTTTCACTTTTTAAAGTCAACAAAATACTCTTTTGACCACTAATTTCTCTTACCATATATTCGAGCAATGTTGCAAAAGTGCAACATTTTCAAAGTATGTTTTATGGCGAATTCACTTGTGTAATTTTCATATATCCAAACCATATGTATTAAACAATATCTTTGGTCAAAATTAATAGGGTTTGACCGCATGTATTCTAGGGCGTCACTTTTTGTGGCTGGAGGGAGTAGTAGGTTAACAAAGAAGATAACGCTTGTAGAAAAGCAAATGTCAGTCATTGATGGTTAAACAAGAAATACTTCCATGCAATTCCAAAGTAATTACTGAACAAGTATAGCTTTCAGTTAAGATCTCTTACATCCCAAAACACAGGCCTTGCATACTTCTTGCTGATCTGTCCCAGTACGTTCATTAGTAATAGAGTTGTCCTTTGAGTTTAATTTTCTATGTATAATTGCTTATTTCTATTTTCTTAGCTGAAAGTTCAACATCAGTGACCAATTCCTTGGGTTTTACTTCTCTTAATTTTACCTATTTAAATTCGTACTCATTGAAATATTTAAGGTACAGCTGATGAGAACCTCGCAAGCAATCAAACTAAAGAAAGACAGGAAATAGAACAAAATGGAACTTCACCATCATTCTTTAAGGACTCGTGCAATTGCTTGTCTTCATCTGTAGTTTTCTTGATGACTTCAGATTTTAGAAATTGCTGGTTTATCTTGCATAAATAACAGTTCCCAACATACATAAAAGGTTTTAGGAATTCAGGCTTCCCTCATTCCCTTAAGTTTTAGATGTTGCCAAATCGACAACATAAAAACGCCGAAATTTATCATGAAACATTGAAGGCCGCCCTTTTATCATGAATATAAAAGAGCAAACCTAAAAAAAAAATTGGTAGACGAACATTGTATTAAGTATTAACTAGTTTTGTTGCAGAGTAGTGAGTACACAGGTAAGCTCCTTTTCTACAATTTCATACTATCAATATAGAGGTATGCAGATTCTTGCAGGCCACATCATAGCTGTTGGGATATGCTCATATGCAGGAGATTCACAAACAAATGCAGATAGGAGGGAAGAGCAGATCATCGATATGTCACAGATTTTGATAGGATGGCATCAACAAACCAAGCAAGATCATGCTATTTTAAAAAAATGCTGAAAACAAGATCTTATCTGAATGACCATGCCTTGCACCTACCAACCCACCGACGCTGCTCGCGAGTTATGACGTGGGGAACATACTTCGTTTGCCCTAGGACGGACGCCTGGACCGAATCCTTGCAGATCTGGTCGCACCACATCCAGCTACAGGAGGCACTAGGCAGTAGCCATCTTCAGGTGTAGAAACTAGAATGTTACAGTATTCACTATTTACCAATCACCAGACTGCGTCAAGTGTGCTAACGATTGATATTAGAACAAAGATAACATAAAGTGTTATAAAACGCACGGCAGAAATAGAACATAAAAAAAACGAAAGATATGGATTTAACACGAAAACTCTTACGAGAAAAATCACGAACACACAATGCAGAATTCACTATATGAAAAGATATTACAATAAATCTTTTACTCTTTCTATGGACTATTAGGGTGTATATATAGAATGAGAGAAATAAGTCTTACATAGAGAGAAAGCCGAATCAGAGTCAGTTGCTATAGATTAGCACTACATCTGATACATCCTGTATATGGCCCTAGCATCGATCATACCATGTCTGCATGAGGTGATGTAGTGTCTTACATGAACATGGTACAAATTCGGATCGACTTCAACAATTTTCACCTTGAGCCAAATTCTCTTTAATAGTCAAAAAATGCAATAAACTCCTCCAATTAAATCAAAAGGAACACCTTGTGCGCCAAAAATTCATTGGACTAATCTTCAATAAGAAAAACTAGAATAGTTTTATCCAAATGTTTATCGCGAAGCAAAATTGAGCAAACCATTAGCAGATGTAAACACAAAGCTTTCAACAAAATAGACAAACAAATATAAGTCTTCAATACTTCGTAACCCTAATAAAGTCTGAGTCTATACAACTGACCTTCTGAAATAAATACTCGATCATCAAACGGTATAAGCCAAAACATAACCTTTGATGTTGGATAGATAGCGAAGAACTTATACCATGGAATCCGACATGCTCCATCTAGAACATAAAACTCGACAAACAACACTCATTGAAAAAGCAACTTACACGTGTGGCCATCACGTACGCCAAACTACCAACTTCAAAGGTAATTAAATTACATGACATAGTTGAAACTGCTTCTGTAAAACTGTCCGGATGAAAAGAACTCTCACATCATCAATGGAGTATATACTACACTAGAGCCCTCATATCGAGCCATGACAACTGAAAAACATTGTATTATTCATACAAAAACAAACTCTTTACATTTAAATCTTTCATCTCAAACTAAAATTATAGTAAAACCTTCATTTTCAAATAGCAAAACTCCAGAGAGCATCATGTTAGCTGCTATCAGGGTGTTATCAAATTCCTAAGAATTAAATGTTGCTAAAGCTTCATAATGATCGTGTAAGCGATCCAAATTGCAACATATTCAAACGGTGATTAAAATACCAAATTCAGTTGTCCTCACAACTGGTATTCCCTTTTGTCCCTTTTTTTCAAAGTCTCTTTCATTCCCAATTAACTTGTTGTGTTGAAAAACTTGTAACTCCACCTTAGACTCCTCATCTGCGGATCATACCACAGTAATCTATAGAAGATGATGGATCATCTATGAAATTATCAATGATTAACCCTAGATAGATGACATCAATAATAGACACAACGGCCTGAATTGCAATAAACTCCACCTCCAACAAAAGCATGGAGAGCCAATGATACAGTTTCATCACGAAAGATGATGATCAATTGAGAGAGAAGATCATCGACGGAGATTACACGGTATGATGTTAGGGCATGGTGTGAGCAATGATATTGGAGTTGTTCTCCTCTAAATCGAAGTTATCAAGATGAGTATAATAGATGATACCAAGGTGACCATTCTTCTTCTTCTTCTTTGAGAACAAATAACTGAGCAGCATATGGGTTGTACCTGCTTGCCTTCTTCAGAGCAAAGATTTCTTCTGCTGTAAACTGGCCCTTTGAGGTACTTTGCGGCAGATCTACAGAAGAATAGAGAACGAACGCATTGCCGAAAAATTCTTCGGCTCGCCTACATGTTCGCCATTGCCATTGTCTTCCGCCGTGTAGCCATTAGAACCAACTGTGTCAAAACGAGGCAGAAAGAAGCAGCTGGCAGTCCCACGAGAACGGCATTGGCGTCGAGGGGATCTTGCCAAACTCGATGGCGCCAGCTAGGTCTGGAGTTAGGAAACCTCCACAGCAGTGCGAGGACGTTGGCTGAAGCGGCAAGGTCTGGGGAAGGCGTGGGTCGACGACGGCGGGGAGGCTCGACCGGGCAAGGGCCCACGCCGTTATTTCTGTACATGGTGAAACAATGTTATTTCTAATGGCAACTGAACTAATGTCGACACACGATTTTTACACTGCATTCATGTTCATAATGTTCACTTGTAAGTTTTTTTTTTGCTTTTTTTTCTTGCAAAATTTCATACATGTGCCTTTTAAAAAATTTATAATTTCACATCAAACTACTCTTTCCGTTTCACTATATTTATCTATGACCTTAGATTATCCGTTTTAATATATTTATCTATTGAGAGAATCTAAAGTGTAGTTATTACAATTTTTCGCTCTTTACCCTACTTAAAAGCTTTGGAATTGTATAGTTATTTATCGTTAAGTATTTTTTAGATTTATTTTTTCTTGGTACGTGCGTACGATGAGCACATCGCATGAGGGGTTCAATTCTCAATTGGCTTACAAGAATTTTGACAAAACAAAAACAAAGACGGCAACCCTCTATTGGAAACACCAGTGAGCCAATGGCTTGGCCCGGCCCATTTGCATCCATAGAAGAAAACCTAGAAACACTGCCTCTTCTATAAAACTCTACGAGCACCGACTCGGCTTCTCCAAATCCCACAGTTGATCAGCCTGCGGCTCTCCTCCTTTCCCATCTCCCTTTCTCTCTTTAGATTGCTCTTTTTTTTTAAAAAAAATAGCCTATATATTTTCTTCTTGTTTGTTGATTATCGATTAGAGCTTGGGGTGGTGATGAGCAAAATTTTTTGTGGACTAGAGTTTGTGATACTACTACTTCGTAGTTTTTGAAGACCAATCCCTTGGCTCGCTGAGCTTCCAAAGCTCAAATCTGTTGTTTCGATTAGGTTAGCGTTTGTTTTTTGTTTGCAACTGTTGATTAGGGATTGGAGTGGTGATGAGCAATTTTTATGTGGACTAGAGTTTCTGATACTGCTACTTTTGTGGTAGTTGAAGACCAAACCCTTGGCTGTCTGAGCTCCCAAATCTCCCAATTCAATCTCTTTCCTACGTGTGATCTAACAGTTAACGGTGAGATATTTGAACGTAAATGGAGGTTGTTATGCAAAACATCCCTTCACCCGCTATTGAGATAAATCTGGATCGTTATTATGTAATCGGACGTTTAACAGTGACCCGGATTCGATCGTGAATTTTCATTGCGATCCAATTTTCGGGAGGCCTATCAGATAATTCTATCCAAGGCAGGGTTTCCTATGCAAAACGTCCATCCACCACTCTACTAAGATCAATCCGAGACGCACATTGTGATCGTACAGTCAACAAAGGCCCAAGGGGGTGGATCACGTAGAGGTGTAAACGGGGCGGGGGAAGCCTCCGCGGCCCCGCCCCGCCCCCCGCGAACCCGCCCGCCCGCCCGTTTAGCCGCGGGCGGATTGCCCCGTCCCGATCCCGCGGGGACCCGACCCTCACGGGGTCCTCATGGGATTAAAAACTTAAATTTATTGTTTAAAAATAATTTTTTGATTTTATTTATTAATTTATAATTACTTAAGTATATTATTTTTAAAAATATAGCTTCAAAATATATATTCTAACATATAAATTCAAGTTTTAGTCTAAATATACAAGAAAAGAATACAATCTCTTATATTAAAAATAATAATCTATTATTAAATATAATTATTTTTATTTTTATCGGTCCCAGTAGGGCCTCATGCTGAGGATGACCTCGCCCCGCCCGCTAGCTTCGGGCCCCGCCCGTTTCCCTGGGGATATTACCCCGCCCGCCCCACGGGATATTTCGCGAGGCCCGCTTCGCGGGGAAATTGCCACCCCTAGGATCACGCCCTCTCACTGACGTGGGCTAAGCCAGCGGCGGTTTCCTCGGCCGCCGCCTCCGCGCTTCGCTGAGCGCCCGCCACGCTGTCCCTCGCTGGCGGCGGCGTCGCCAGCATCGACATCAAGCCGGAGTCACCAAGACCCTCGCCACGGGCGTCGGCCACGTACTGACGTAGTTAGGTAACCCGAGGGGCGCGCGTCGGGTGCAGCGGTGCCTTCACCGCCGACGTGTGTGGCCGGCGTCAGGTGAAACGCCCCGCGTTTTTAATTACCCTTAAGTAGCGAATTACGAGGTTAATTGAGATTAATTACGCAGCTAATGATCTTAAATACGGGGGCATTTAAACTTTTTGTATAATCTAAATTGCAACCGACGAACGTTAGACGAATGCGTTACTTTCATGACCTCATCGACGAGAATATAAATAATTGATATAGATTAGAGAGAGATAACATTCAACTGCACAGCAAGTAAAAGCATCCAACTCAATTAAAGAATCAGTCTGGTATAACACTTAATTAATTACAACTCTCGTACAATAAAGAAATTGCATCCATTAAAGGGCAACTAAAATTTACATTAGATTAAATACAAATCTTACAACTCACTGAAACATGTAATTGTGTCCATTGTAGTATTACATCAAATATAAACTTAAGATTACATTGTATGCATTTCATACATTTGCAATTAACCAAGAGCTGTGGAAAACATAATTTACATGCATAGCATTTCATACAACAAATACTAAATATTTGATTTCTAAACTAGCTGTAGTTTTAATTGCGAGAAGAATTAATTGAAAGATACCGAAAAAGATCGAACAAAAGAAAAGAATAGTTAAAAGAAGGATTACCGTCAGAGCCCTAGGATTTAATTTTTGAGCAGGGCATTTCGTTCACTAAGGTTCCCAGACCGTCCGAGGGCCGGTCGGCACCTCTCACAGCCATTAAGTCATCATCCGGCAATAAAAACAAACCTATTCAATTTGCAAACACTGTAGCAAGGCAACATGTGTCAAATAACCATTCAACCAGCATGGCATCAGTAACACCTCACATGGCAAGGGCAATAGCCAGCACACCACCATCCAGAAAATACCACACCCCACAACGCAGCCAGCCAGCAGAGCCAGCTGAAGTCCTCCGGAAAGCACTGCCCCAGGGAAACCCCAGAGAACACAGCCACAACCCACAAGCCCACAGAACCAAGCACACACAGCTAGCCGAGAGGGGCAAAGAGAGCTCATCTTCCTTCTTTCCATCCCCATTCCAAAACCCCACCGCCTTCACCATCAGAAACAACATCAGCATCAGCCAACCGAGGACAAGCAAGGGACCAGCCAGAGGAACCGCAAGCCACAAGCACAGGAGGCCACTACGGGGACCTTCGGCACCCAAGCAACCAGGGACAGCGACCACCAACATCATCACCACCTCAACCGGGACCCTCCAAACATTCAACCAGAACAAGGTAGCTACCAACCCTCATCCCTAATAGAATATTCATTAGAACATCTCACCCAACCAGTAAACCCACCGTGCCGCACATAGCATCACCGTCATCCCATAAAACCGATACTAGTTCATAACCATCAGTAAGGAGATGTAGAGAAGAGGGACGTTACCATAGTTGAAGATCGGCGGCGGCACGCTACCAGCAGCTAAGCACGCGCCCTCGAGAGTCACCATGCATTTCCCCGGCATACGGGCGGCCTCGAGTTCCGCGGTGCCGAGCTACGGCAACGCACCTCCAAGACAACCCTAAGCTTAGTACCAAGAATCAAATCAACCACACGAAAGCTAATAGCAATAGAGGATGATTAAGGGGGAAGGGGAAGCGGGTTCAGGCGGGCCAGATCCGGGCCATAGGCCACGGATTCGGCGACCAGAGGTGGCCCACGTTGTCGGGCCGAGGGAAGGGCGGCGCGGCCCAGAGCAGACGGCGCGCGAGGTAGAGAGGGCCGGGAACGGGGCCTTAGGCCCAGATCCGGGGACTAGAGGACGTACGACGCCGAGAGGCGAAGGGGCCGAGGCGGCGGCGCGCGGCTCCACGAGAGAGAGGGAGCAAGAGAGAGGGAGAGAGAGGGGGAGAGAGCTGAGGAGAAGGAGCGGCGGTGTGCGGCGCGGTAAACCGGCTGCGCTAGAGAGGAGGGTGAGGGGAGGCGACGGTGTAGGAGGGAGAGAGAGGAAGAAGGAGAGAGATGAGGAGGGGCGGCGGCGCAAGAGGGAGGAAGGAGGAGAATCGGGCGCAAGAAGAGAAGGAAGTGGGCCGGCCGGATTAGAAGAAGGAAAAGAGGAAAAGGGCCCGTGGGCCGGCCAGAATAAGAGAAAAAGGGGGAAGAAATAGGAGAGGAAAAGAGAAAGCGCAGTAGAAAATTTATATTCGTGAATCATTAATCCAAACATTTCAAATTGCATAACAAATTAATATATGAAACTTCACTAACCATATTAAGCCGTGGGATGTATCATCAGGTTATACGTGAATTAAAAAGGAACTACATGTGGTCTGTAGATGATTAACTCAATACCTATCCACTATCTGACCATTTAAACCACTCTGTTGCATAACTAAATTCCTAGCTAAATTTTGCTAAAGGTATTAATATGTAAAACTCCATTGGTAAATACTTAAGATTATTAAAAATCAAGTTAATCCTGTCAGTAGGATGAAACGTGTATGCTCACAAACTAAATTATCATAAAGCCGCTTAGATCACTCTAGGGCATATTTAAATACGCAGATAATCTTGTTAGTGTATTTAAATTATAGAAACCACTCAGTTATTTTAGAGCATTAGAACTAATTAATTGCAGTCAAATGAATTAAAATGGTACGCACAGAGTAAACTTGTACATGCATTTACTTAATCTTGTTTAATTGATAGATTGTTGGAAATCAATAAAACACCAGACATACATCCTAGATAGATCGTATCTCCTGACGCTAGTAACGATAATATCAAATAACGAGTATCGTATAGAAATTAACTCGATTACCGCGATCGGATTAGAGTTAAGCGAAGCCTCCCCCTAGACGCACAAACACATCGACACGTCGCACTTTATTATCTTTCTGTAAATTAAGTCGTAGCCGACATATTTAATTGCATGCAAATATCCGAGTCATGGGAAGGACCACCTGATCCCACTTGAATCCAAATATGTGGTTAAAAATCCAGGCAAGCTTTTCTTTTGAGCATATGATCAGAGTATCTTCAGTAAAATAAAGTATTTCTCTATTAAATTACTATCACCATGCATGAAAATGAAAATCATCTTTAAATCGAATGATTGTGGTAAGAAAGAAAAGAAAGATCAAGCAGACAGTTGGAGAAGCCACTGTCAGGCTGGTAAATAAGTGGGTGGAAGATCCCCATGGGCAGGAGAAAAAGGGCAGGTGTGGGGAATCTTCTGCATAGGGATAAGACATAAGGTTAATCAGTCTTCATCTGTATGAATGGACCGTACTAAACGTATCAATCAACATTTCGTCTACGGACGGACAGAGTTAGTAGTACTATCAAAGTTATTATATTGTCCACAGGGGTAAGTATTATTTAGAGGATGCACCCAGGGCCGGTAAAGAGCCGAGGGTGGGGGATCCATAGTCACAAGAACCCAGGATTGGTTGCAAGCCAGAGGTGGGGGCGCGCATATATTAGCGCAGTGGAGTGTTGGGTAGGGTTGAGCAAACCGACCCAACCAACGGTTATGTCACTTTTGGTGAGTCTGGTGATAGTAATAATTCGCACAGACTGCCGATTGCGAATAACTGGGTGGAGATATAATATACTGAGATAGATACAAAAGTTCTGTATTCTGATCTGGGCGCCGCATCTTAGGAAATGTGGAAACCCATGGGCCAGTAGGATCAGAATAATGATGGGTAAAGTGATACAAGCTTGTGCAATGCTATACAAATCATGAATTCATGCCTGTCTCCGGGAAAGAAGATCACGGAAACTATGGAGGGTTTTTGCCGTTCATACAAATGTTCGATAGCTTTCTAAATTAATAATATGAACTTCTTTTCAAACATAACAACAAAACCTATTTTCTATAATCCTGAGAAGAGGATTGAGAATGAGAAAAAGATTAAGAATGAACAAGAGATTGGGAATATAAACGTATATTCCTGGAAATGTGGAAGAGCATTTAGTGCATGTTGCTAATAATAACGCTTCCTGAGTACCTTTGTACTCACCCTTGCTATTAATTCCTTTCTCTAGATGCCTGATAAACTGGAGGATTGCTAGAATCTGGTGAAGACCACATGAATGGATTTAAGTATTAACCAGGTGGAATACTACAGACTCATAATACAAAGAATAAGAGGCGGAGGCGACGACCGGAATTGCTCCTAGGTTTACTCAGTATTGTAATATTCGAGCCCTTACGATTTTGTAATGAAATTTAGCCCTGCGTGGCGATATTTTGTAATATCGTATTTTGTCTCTAATTATTGTTCCGCTGCAACACTCTGATGGGCTTATTATTCATTAACGCGATGTTCTATCGGCTATAACGAATGATAATCCGTTGACTAGTATAATTACCTCATGGTAATTGTGCGGGTCGTTTCATCAGGGTACGTAGAGGGCGAAGGGAATGCGATGGAGATGAAGGAGGAGCAAGGGAATGAGATGGTTAGCCGTTGAGGAATTGCAAAAGAATTCTCGTGATCACAAAGTGTTTAGTGCTGAATCTTTCAGTGTTGCAACTACTGATTTCCCAACGTTAATTTCTTGAGAATGCATACTACTTTCTGAAGGATTACTACAAGATTAGGGTACTGATTTCCACTTAAGAATGTGTGTATCTTAAGTGATAATTTGCCATGATCTTGCTTGTTGCAAAAGGGGCACTCTATTTTCTGGCAGGGTAGACATTCGTCAGAGTTTCTGTAAGACTATCAGCTGGATTCCAGAAAAGAAGTACTAACTGATTTCTACTCTATGTATATGGTACATCATTTGCAGTTTCATACATCTGAAAACAGCCAAACGATAGGTAAACATTGTCTCAAGTTCAAGAATCATTTTATTCACTAAACACAGCCACGTACTGACGTAATTTTGTCTTTAGAAAGAGAACCCCTTTCTATGCTGAAAACAGAAGCTAAACTAAGAGGTCCATGAAAACTGAAGCTAAGGGGAATATTCAGTTGTCTCAACTTTCAGCTTAAAAAGCCGACTGGGGCATGCAATATCTACTGAAATTCTAAATAATTTGAGCAAGAAGTTTTGCGACCGATACGTGTATGAAGTTCAAAGGTCAGGTAGCAGTTCGCTTAAAACAGAACATTCTAGATTATTATGGAATGGGATGATCAATGAATAAGACCTGAACTTGACTGAAAACAATATCAGAAACATACACACATTTCCAGCTTGGAGGCTTAATATAATAGTCTTATTCGATCGGTATGTTCCGTCGAATTAATTAGAACAACCTAACGGAAGGTGTTCTGATTTTCTGATCGCCTGCCCAGTCATCTTATGCTCAACTTGTTCTTATTTAGTCATCATACTATCATAGTTCTAATCGCCAAACATTAACTATCAGTGCTACGATTGGTTAAACTACCCATGTCGTCCATGCCGTCAATGGTTTGGCATGATGAGCAGAGTCGTTTTCCAACCCGATGAAATGCATCATCATTGTGCCGCGCTATTAATCAAAGACAGGCGAGCTCTATGATCCTACGAGGTCAAAGATGCATTGCGTGTTTGTTTGCTAGTATGTGTTCGCGAAGCAAGTGCTCGCTGATTTAAGAATCGACATGAATACGCTGCCCTGATAACTGATATGCTCCATAAACCAAGGGCTTTCAGCAAGCAGTTCCGGCCTTAACTTAGGGTGATCGTTTTAACGATGGCTTCTGGTTTTTGGCTGAAATTTCACTGTAGCTAACTTTTTTTTACTGTAGCTGAGTTAGCTTTTTGGGCATAATTAAATTTAAAAAAATGTAAAAATAGAAAAAATATATTAGCTCATCACGGACAATGCAAAGGAACACGGGAAAAAAAAGAAAATGCAAAAAAGCTCAAAAAATTCAGAAAAAGACAAATTACTGAATAGTGAAAAAAAAGCTGAAGCTAGAAGCTGAAACTGAAAAAAAGCTGAAACGAGCGGGGCCTAAGGACCGCAAGGAAAGAAAGCAACGTCCACAAGGACCGCAAGGTCCACACGTCTCCACAAGCACACGCGTGACTCCTCCGTTACTCGCTGTGATCATGTCGGCATACAAACTGTTAGCAACCATAGCAGGCAAGTTCAGTCCGAACGATTCCTTCTATACAAAAGAGATGGATCAAATACAGAATAGCGCAAATAATAAATTGAATATAGTGAGATAAGAGAGGAACTCTTTTTTATTATTTTCTCTGTTCACGTACCTTTATAATGATTGTGACTCCTATTTATAGACTAAGTGAAAGGTACCCACTATGGGCTAGGTCAGCAGGCTTAGTCACAGGTTTCCCAACACTCCCCCTTGGGCACTCATCCGACACGTTTATGTCTCATCAAAAACTCATAAAAATCCAGTGAGAAAAATTTAGAGAAAGAGTACATGATACATGTTATGTTATGTTGCACGAATTACCTCATTAAAAATCTTGGCCGAGAAACTTTCATAAAACTTATCAAGGAAAAATTAGTACTAACGAGGATAAAATAATTCTCTAGTTTATTACGTCATCATATTTCTCAAATATACCCCTTAGCGATAAAAGAGAAATTTCGTAAGATAGTCGTAAGACTCACTACGATTCCCAGGCCCTTCTATGACTACCTAGGCGTGAGTCCTTCTACAACTATATAGTCGTAACTCTTGCTACGACTTCCTAATCGTAGCTCATACGACCACCTTCTCGTAGTCCCATTGCGACTGTCCAAGTAGCGACTGATCTACTCATGCAGTAGGGTGGTCTGACAAGGTAGTTAGGTGTGCGCTTATACACCATAACTGCACACGATCTCGCCCATGTCTCTCTGACAACAACCATCCAACGGCGAACTGCTCCCACGTCTCTCTAACATTAACCGTCGTTCAACGGTTAACTCCCAAAACGACAAGACGCCTCTTAGGCAAGGAGCAACTACCTTTATATAAATGTTCGAATCCAAATTTTCATAAAGGTATGCTGTTACCACATCTATCAATTTCATTTTTAAATTCAGATTTACTATCATCAAGGTTAAATATCTAAAGGTAATGCTACCCATGACCAGCAGTGGCGAAACCAGGAATCGAAGTGACCCGAGGCGAAACCCGCTCACCGTATTGCCGTAGCATCCGTCGTCTGCCGAGGCCATCGGGGGAATGGTGGCGTCGCGGCAGATGGAGAGGAGGTCACAGAGGGGCGTGCGGCAGGCGAGGAGGGCGTGGAGGAGCGCGTTCAGGGCTGATATTTTCAAACGATACCATAAAACTGGTATTTTCAAAAAAATACACTGAAATTTGGGTTGAATTCACGCATATGAAACCATGGTGCCCCCATTTCAGCGTCCTACAATCAAACTAAAAGTGTATATATATAATACACAAATATATAATATACCTCTTATATATTTATTTTTCTTCTAAAAAATTGGGGTGCACCTGCACCCCCCATGCACTCCCCCAAATCAGCCCCTGCTAGGCAGCCACCCGAGCTGCCCCGTTGGCCAAACCCTCCCCCATTTTTGCCATGGCCTAGGAGTTCTGTTGTTTGGCTATGTCGACAAAGAAAGAAGAAGAAGCAGCGCGCTGCCGTGTGCGCTAGGCTTAGCAAGATGGCTCACTCTTTGGGCCGATGCCACATGAGACAACCCACTAGATCAGCCCACTAAGCCACCAAGGTGCAACAATTAGGGAAGCTCCTATATGCCGCCTAATCGCCCTTACTACCCAGGTGGCGGGGTGAGCCCGTGCTACCCATGTGCCTTACTTTTGTTATTTTTTGTGTTTCAAAGAGTGAGAGTGGGCCATGGGCTGCAAGGTGGGAGGTGCTTGGCTCCCTGTCGCCTATGCAACATATAGGAATCACACAGTAATTAGACATTTACCGTATGAACACCCCATTTGACCCTAGCTTGTCTTATCGTTTTGGACTCTGGAGGCGAGGTTGAGGGGGCGCGCGACATGGCAGCACAGTGGCGTTGACGAGCTGGCGAGAAGTGAGAAAGACATGGCGCGGCCGCAAGCTGGTGGAGAGGTTGTTGCGTGCGCTGGGCCACACGACGCGGCTACACATGCATTATGGTGAGGCATCAGCCGGCATTAGCACAGCGAGCGAGGAGCAAGCAAGGCAACAAGACTGGGATCTAGATGGTTTTGTTCACATACAAATATAGATAAAACACACCTTCATTCTTACATGTTTACATACAAATTATTTTGTTGGATTACATTTAGTGCCATATGCTCTTATTTGTGTGATTGCAATATGAATTCTGCATATTTTTCCTTACTATAGAATAATTTTATAGGTACATATCGTTCGACCTAAATTTTATTTTTGGGTTCGCCGCTGATTGTGTTCATACATCTCCTAGCACAATTGGACTTCAGGTACCCACGCAAAACCCTAGATATGCTAAGTATAGATAATTGATGTCTATAATATCGCTCATATCATTTATAGACATCACTAAAGAAGGCAACTCCTACAATGGATTATCTTTTTACATATCTCTATAGACAGCTCATCTATAACATAATATACATTGTTTCTCGTGTTACAGTCGAATGTTATATTAGAGATGATCCAATTCTCTATGTTATCTCTCTCCTTCATACCATTTTATATCTTATATAGTAAAATTTACAGATAATTGATATCATATCACCATTGTACATGCTCTAATTGCAAACCAACTGATTAGCCTCTGCACTAAAAATTCGTGACAAACTCATCGTACGCGCATAGCGATACACGATTGATGCACTGGACACTAACGGCGTAGCCGGCGTTTAGCGGCCACGAAACCCGTCCTCAAACGGCGTCCTCCTCGATATCTCCGCGGCGTCGTCTCGTGTGGCTTTTCCCCCGGAATTGCGTGGTGGGGACGGACTCCTCAGCAACTGCGCCGTAGCCTCACGGGACTCTTCCTCCTCGATCCCCAATATAAATACCCACCCCCTCCTCGCCTCCTCCCCACGCATCCCATCCCCTCAAACCCACCCCCCCAAAAAAATCTACGACCGATCGAAGCGAAGGCTCTTCCAATCCCCCTCTCAAGGTACGCGCGTTTCCTATCGATCCCCCTCGATTTTGCCTTCTCCTCCTGTTCGTGTTGTATAATCAGTGGTAGATGCGTAGATCCGCGTGTTGAGATGACGAAATATGCCTTTTCCTGTTCGTGGGTTGTGTAATCTGTGGTGGATTTGCGGGTTTGAGATGAGATCGTGTGTTTAGATCCGTGTTGCTCGCTGTGTTCGTGTTCTATGACCCGGTTGGTTCCGGTCTAGCTGTGTCGCGCTAGGGTTTGTGATCATACCGACCGATTCATGTGAGTTTAGGTCTCTTTTTTATCCGCGTGATGGTACGTGGGTGTTAGAATATTGTTGTTTCGGTTCGTCCAGGCGCAGTTTAGGTTGATTCCGCTCGATTGTTGTTTAATCTGGGTATTTTTCTTATAGATTTCTGATTTCACAGTGCTCGGATTGTATTTCTGTTACGCCCATGCCTGATCCTATCAACCGATACATGACTTCGCTAATTTATTTCTTCATCCGCTCGGTGGCTGATATAGATTTAAGTTCGATGACGTTACTAGTTGGTGTTGAGTCTGCTAATGTTTTTGTGGTCTGGATTTGTGTTAAAATTTAGCACTGTAATCTGTGTAAACATGATACGCTGAATCGTTTGTTTCAACTTCTTCCTAAGAATTCGTTGATTGTTGGTTCAGATTTCATCACCTTTTAGACCGTGACCTTATTCATGTATTTTATGGTGACTAACTCTGGATTTGTTGTACTTCGTCTGTACAGATGCAGATCTTTGTGAAAACCCTCACCGGTAAGACCATCACCCTCGAGGTTGAGTCCTCGGACACCATTGACAACGTCAAGGCTAAGATCCAGGACAAGGAGGGCATCCCCCCGGACCAGCAGCGTCTCATCTTC
The DNA here is from genome assembly GCA_036346265.1 of Melocanna baccifera. NCBI lineage: Eukaryota > Viridiplantae > Streptophyta > Magnoliopsida > Poales > Poaceae > Melocanna > Melocanna baccifera. The sequence continues at coordinate 1,207,910 of CM070693.1, read as the reverse complement.
GCCGGCAAGCAGCTCGAGGATGGCCGCACCCTGGCCGACTACAACATCCAGAAGGAGTCCACCCTCCACCTGGTGCTGAGGCTCAGGGGAGGCATGCAGATCTTCGTGAAGACCCTCACTGGCAAGACCATTACACTTGAGGTCGAGTCCTCGGACACGATCGACAACGTCAAGGCCAAGATCCAGGACAAGGAGGGCATCCCCCCGGACCAGCAGCGTCTCATCTTCGCGGCAAGCAGCTCGAGGATGGCCGCACCTGGCCGACTACAACATCCAGAAGGAGTCCACCCTCCACCTGGTGCTGAGGCTCAGGGGAGGTATGCAGATCTTCGTGAAGACCCTCACTGGCAAGACCATTACACTTGAGGTCGAGTCCTCGGACACGATCGACAACGTCAAGGCCAAGATCCAAGACAAGGAGGGCATCCCCCCGGACCAGCAGCGTCTCATCTTCGCCGGCAAGCAGCTCGAGGACGGCCGCACCCTGGCCGACTACAACATCCAGAAGGAGTCCACCCTCCACCTGGTGCTGAGGCTCAGGGGAGGCATGCAGATCTTCGTGAAGACCCTCACTGGCAAGACCATTACACTTGAGGTCGAGTCCTCGGACACGATCGACAACGTCAAGGCCAAGATCCAGGACAAGGAGGGCATCCCCCCGGACCAGCAGCGTCTCATCTTCGCCGGCAAGCAGCTCGAGGATGGCCGCACCCTGGCCGACTACAACATCCAGAAGGAGTCCACCCTCCACCTGGTGCTGAGGCTCAGGGGAGGTATGCAGATCTTCGTGAAGACCCTCACTGGCAAGACCATTACACTTGAGGTCGAGTCCTCGGACACGATCGACAACGTCAAGGCCAAGATCCAAGACAAGGAGGGCATCCCCCCGGACCAGCAGCGTCTCATCTTCGCCGGCAAGCAGCTCGAGGACGGCCGCACCCTGGCCGACTACAACATCCAGAAAGAGTCCACTCTCCACCTGGTGCTCAGGCTAAGGGGTGGCATGCAGATCTTCGTGAAGACCCTCACTGGCAAGACCATTACACTTGAGGTCGAGTCCTCGGACACGATCGACAACGTCAAGGCCAAGATCCAGGACAAGGAGGGCATCCCCCCGGACCAGCAGCGTCTCATCTTCGCCGGCAAGCAGCTCGAGGACGGCCGCACCCTTGCCGACTACAACATCCAGAAGGAGTCGACTCTCCACCTGGTTCTCCGCCTCCGTGGTGGTATGCAGATCTTTGTGAAGACCTTGACCGGTAAGACCATAACCCTGGAGGTCGAATCGTCCGATACCATTGACAACGTCAAGGCAAAGATCCAGGACAAGGAGGGTATCCCCCCGGACCAGCAGCGTTTGATATTTGCTGGCAAGCAGCTAGAGGATGGCCGCACCCTTGCGGATTACAACATCCAGAAGGAGTCTACCCTTCATTTGGTGCTTCGCCTCCGTGGTGGCCAGTAAGCTCTTCGGCCATGGAGCTGCTGCCGTCCCTGGGTTCACAAGACTGATGCCTGTGCCTCCGGTGTCCTCCAACGGAGTTGTCAGTGTGGTCTGGTCCGTGTCCCTAGATTCTGAATTGTGTCCGCCCGTGGTTCACCTGTAACGTGAGTCCTATGTCATGTTTGGTTATTGTGCCTGAAAACGTTTCCTCCGGTACAACAGCTTGGATGAACTATAATGAAATAAGTGAACCCTGAACTTTATGTGCAATTTTTCTGTTGCATCTTTAATCTTTTGTTGTTACTGTTCCTGTTCTTCAATTTCAATGCTTACGATCTGATTTTGTATATACGTTTGCTACTTGACTCTTTTCTGTTATTGTTTATGCCTTAGGTTTTGCTCAAGCGGAATACTTTACGATTATGTTAGTTGCTCCGATTTAGTAGTGCTGAATTGGTGTTTGGGTTGGGAATTTATATGATTGTGCTGTAGGTGTGCTGTGGTACGACAGCTTCATGAACTGTGTGCAATATGTCTATTTCTAGCTTCTGGATGTAATTGTTAGTGGCTTGTTTTTGTGTTTATTCTCGATGTCAATACACTTTTCAAGCTTCTTTGTAAACTGGACCGTGCGAACTGATTTCTTAGCTTTTGGGCGTTGCAGCTTTGCAAGATGCGTCAACTTAGGGGGTGATCGTTTCGGCTTTTTTCGGTTTCAGCTTCTAACTTCATCTTTTTTTTCACTATTCACTACATTATCCACTAACTCATTCTGATGTTTTTCAGCCAATTCATGTGTTTTTCAGTAATTACAGTGTTTCGCTATTCCGATCACCCCCACTCAATCTGGCTCTGCCGTGCGCTCCAGTACTCCATGGAATGCAAATCGTACGGAATGAATAGATGGATGCTTGTAGATTGATCCATCTTCCAAATCTTTTATGTATATCAAGTTTGCGTTTTCATATATATCCAATCAAACTCGTGAGTTCATTAGTGCCGTATCTACGATCGTATCACAAAATTAGGCAGCATATACAACACTACTCACTACAGTATTACATCCATGGGGGAGGAGGCTAAAACAAAACTGAGCCATCAAAAAGAGGCTAAAACAAAACTGATCGATAGGCCACCATGAGACGCCACGGCTCCTCATTAAGCGCCGTCGGTGACGCTGCCGTTGAAGATCTCGATCGTGTCGCCGTTCTTGACCTCGTGCCAGCGCATCGTGCGGTCCTCCTCCATGACGTTCTGCCTGTAGACGAAGTAGCCGTCGCTCTCTGGCAGGTGGAGGTGCGGTGCCGCCCTCTCGGGCTCACGCCGCATCCCCTTGACGACGTCCAGGGCGCTCACTTCCAGCGCCACCGTCTTCGTGCCCCACTTCACCTTCATAGCCATCCTCTGCTGGTTCTTGGTTGGGCGCCGGCGGCTAACGTACGACGGCACAGACCACCATCCCGTCCTCCATCTCCGCCTTGTTGAAGAAGACGGTCGCCCTGGCAGTCAATGACACACGGGCCCGGACATAAGGTGGTCCACTCGTCAGCTAAAACCAGTTTTCCTGAGTTGGACAGAGGGAGAGGTTGCGTGTGGAAAGGGTGGTGAACGGATAAACTCCGTTATATTAATAGAGATAAATACGGCAGAATATCACATGCACACCGATGCGTGAACACTGTTAAAATGTGCAGATCTAGGTGTGCGTTGCACGGCCAGTGTCGACAACACGTGGGCCGTCGTGCACACCGCTCGCTAGGCCCAACTCAACCGCTGGTCTATTCTTTTCGACTTTTTAACCAATTTTTAATAATTATTATTTATTAAATTAATAAACTGTAACTAGAAAACAAAATTCGTAACCCAAAAGAATAAGGCTTTTATATGGACAGCCGAAATTGACTCGCTTGTGGTAGGACGCTACCGTGCAAACTCATCCATGTAGTGGCGGTCGGTCCAAGACGTGTTGAGCGAGTTAGGTCAGGGTCACTAGTTGTTCGTAGGCACGCGCAGCGCACGGCTCGTTGGGCACATAGGGCCTGTTTGTTTTAACTTCCGCACCGCTACTACTCGAATCTGCGGCTCCCTAAACGATCAGATTTTCATCCAGATTCTAAGTAGCCAGAAGCTACAGAATCCAGAAAATGAACTAGTAGCCAGAAGCTGGGGTTATCCAGTTTCTCCAGATTCTGACTAGCTAGATACTCACCAGCTGCTTCTCAGAATCTACAGCTGAAACAAACAGACCCATAGTCTCGCTCGGCGTATGTACAATAGTATAGACTATCTTTACTATTTAAAAAGAAGGAGTTGGTGGTTGCCGTCACGTCCACCCTCCCTCACTTCTTAACCATTCGATCTTTCTCCTCTCTTCTCAGCCACACGATCTGATTAAACCCTAAAATCCCAACATCACCCCTCCGCCCCCACGCCTACCCCTCGCTCTTCCCCCCACCGCCCCCACGCCTCCTCCTCGCTCTACATCCCGCCGCCCCACGCCTCCTCGCTCTCTCCCGTGGCGCGGCGCCCTCCTCCCCCCCCGCGCCGCCGCCGCCCCGCCTCCTCGCTCTCCCGCCACCTCGCTCTCCTCCGCCGCCGCCGCCTCCTTCCTCCCCCCCCGCCGCCGCCGCCTCTCCTCCGCCGCCCGCCGCCTCCTCCCTCCCGCTGCGCCGCCGCCTCCTCCTCCTCCCCCCCGCGCGCGCCTCCTCCTCCTCCTCCTCCCAAGCGCCGCCGCCTCCACCTCCAGCCCCGGCGCCTCCTCCTCCTCCCAACCCCACGCGCCGCCGCCCCCTCTCTGTCCCCGCACCGCCACCTCCTACCCCCCATCCCTCTCCCTCCTCCGCCGCAGTGAGGTGCGCCGCCACCAAATGGGCTATTGGATCAGGGAAACCTTGTTTTTAGGCTTCATTAGTGTTTTTTAGTGTTTGGCTCAGTTGCTTAGTTTTTTTTGCATGAATGCTAAGATTTGGGTGGAGGAATACATTGGTTTTAATGCATCCATGCTATTGTGGTGCAGAGCTGAAATATAACTACTTATCAGAAATTTAATATGTAGAAATATTTGGGAGAATTAAACATGTTTAGTTCACACTGCTGTGCTCTTCAAGTGGGACACTCAATATTATCTCTTAAGTTTGATTCAATATAGACATTCTTGGATTAGTGTATTGTTTGCTTAGAATGAGCATGCTACAAGTTAAAGAGAATATGTGCGGAATTGTTAGCTTGATGTTTGCATGTGCCTTTGGAGTTCTTGAATGTACATGCCTTTGTATGATAATATAACATATCTACCTGTCATTAATTGCTTTATAATGCAGACCTTTTCAATTGTTCCAGGTTTTGCTTGGTGTTTAGGCACAAGTCAGATCACCATGAGTGGACACTGGACATGCTTGAATGGCTCCTCTTACATCCTTGAGGAAATAGAAGTAAAACATTTGTCAATTAAATTATATCGATTAACCGTTTAATATATGTGGTTTTGGTATTGAGATTTCACTTTTACATTTTTTTAAAGACTAGAATAAAAGGATATGTATTCCATCTCTCCTTAAAAATCTTAATTTTGATTGTTAGGATTTATTGTTGTACAAACATTCACCTGATGCTAATTTTATAGGTGCCTCTACATGGAAGGAGCGGAAGCAAATAGAGAACCGTAAAGTAGTTGAATTGGGTGGAAAGGTAATCTTTTACCTCTTAGCCTAACTGAAACATTTCAATATCTCAATGCATTCGTTATCCGCAATGAGCCATTAAGAAGCACCGCACACCATTAAGTATAGCAAAACCAGCTATGAAGAATCGGTTGAAAAGAGAACAAAGGAAAGTTGAAGAGGTATGATAAATTGATAATCTTCAGATTGTTTTCATTTATTTACTGTCGGCAATCGATCGCGCCAAATCAGATAGTAAAATTGATCCACACATATCAGCATGCTTTTGCATTATTTACTGTATTTTGTCTTCCGATCATTTTGTATAAATCCACTTGGCGCGACGTAGCACACAACTCTTTCTAGCAAACAGCACTCTCAAACAATTATGGAGTAGGGGATGTGAGCATGAAAATTAAGTTTTCCTTGCAGTGTAGATTCTGCCTTTTTGGTTGCAGTCGCATTTATGGGGCCTTATTGTCAATTGTTTCTTTGCAGCCTGAAAATGCATGATGAGCCAACTTCTTGACAAAAGGTCAATGATGATGTTCAAGAGGATGCTTTTCCTTCATATCTGCTTGATTGTGATCAGATGCAACGTGCCAAGGTAAATGCTTGTTTCTGCCAACTGATTGTGAATTTGTGATACATGACACTTCTTGTTTACTATTATTTCTGTATATATTTTTGATTTATTTACGAGTATGAACATGTATGTTTTGTTTAATACATAATGACGTAAGAAAAAGTTGATGTTTATTATTCAGTTTGAGATCATATTTGATAGTATCCATCACTTTTATTTGGTTTTTCGTTGCAACGCACGGACACCTTACTAGTAAAAAAAATAGTTAGGCGTGTGGCGTCAGACTGACATCGGGACCCATAGCGCGAAAGAAGCGACCGAGGCGACTATCCTGCGGCTGCGACCGGGACCCACACGGCAACCACGCCCCTACCCCAAATCTGGCTGCGATTCCATCCATACTCACCGTCGTTCCCACGTCAACGGCCGGCCTCTCTCCGCCGAGCGGGGTCTCCCACCATCCCACGTGCCCCCGCCGGCGAGCAGCTGCGCCGTGATCCCTTCGCCGCCTTTCTCGACAAGATCGCAAGGGCCCGTCTGCATCTCCATCGTTTGTTGCCCGACGACGTGGCGATCTCCATAGAGATCGGATCCATGGGCTCGTCCGTCCAGCGCGATTCCATCTCCGCACAAGGTAACTCAACTCTCGCGGATCCATGGGTTGCTTGATTCTTTCGTTGTCTCTTTCTCTATATTCTAGTGATTTGGGATTGATGCCAAATTTGCGGGACTGTGAAGGCACAGGTCTAGTTAGGCATGGTTTCTTGCCATGGTTGAGTTCGCCGTGAGTTGGGTACTTGGGTACGCTTCTTGCGCAGAACAATTAACTAGGAATACCTTACTGATTTTAGGGCATGAAGCCGACATAGATGGAGGTTGTTGGATCGGTTATTGTAGGTTATCCAAACTTTCCTACTTCAAATTATGTCTATGATTTATCTGTTCCTTCAGCAATCCAAATTCCTTTCGGGATTAGATTACTAAAGTCAAACTGTTATCAGCGAATTGCTGATTATCGTTTCATGCTAAATGTAATATTTTTTCGGTTCATTTTTACCTTATCAGGAAGTACGGAGGGCGTTGATTGTCCTGGCAGCAGCAGGTGGGCCAGAATGATGAGCACAGACTCGTGGAGGTGGTGTTTAGGTTTAATTTACATCGTTGCTGTTGCGAGTATCTGGATTGCCGCAAGCTACATCGTGCAGTCTGTTGTGGATGCCGGTGTTTCTCCGTTCTTGATTACCTACATATGCAATTCTCTGTTTGTTATTTACATCCCCATAGTTGAGATTGCTCGATACTTCGAGGATTCTATCGACAACTTTTGGACAAAGTTGAAGGGGAAGAATGGTGTAAACCTGCAGCTGTCCGCTGATATGGAGAGTGTGAATCTTCTACAAAGAAGGGAGCTAGAGGGCAATGCAACCTCAGATCAATCATTAAGGTTACCTGAAGACATTTCGGCTCCAGATGCGAACTTCCCTGGCCAGACAGAGCTAACTGTTGCAGATTGCAGCAAAGGGTTGGATGCAAAAGGGCGCTGGACGCGTGCTCGTGTGGCCAGAGTCAGCATGGTAGTCTGCCCTTTTTGGTTTCTTGCACAGCTTACATTCAATCTGTCTCTAAGATACACCACTGTTACAGTAAGTGCTACTAAGCAGCACTGTATACTACTTCCATATCAACATCTGTTTTACCTCACTCCTGTCACTAGTTGGTCTATAATATGTCCTTGTTTCTTTGTACTTGCAGTCAAACACGATCTTGAGCAGCACATCTAGCCTCTTCACTTTCTTGGTTGCATTAGTATTTCTTGGAGAAACATTCACATGGTTGAAGCTAATCAGTGTGCTTCTCTGCATGGGAGGAACAATAATTGTTAGCCTGGCTGATTCAAGTAGTACAGTGAATGCTATTGCCACAAATCCTCTTCTTGGAGACATCCTTTCTATTGTTTCAGCTGGCTTATATGCTGTGTATATCACCTTGATACGGAAAAAGTTGCCTGATGAGAAAGAAGGTCAAGGCCAAGTGAGTATGGCTCAATTTCTGGGATTCCTGGGACTGTTTAATATGTTGTTTTTCCTTCCTGTTGCATTGGTGCTGAATTTCGCCAAGCTGGAGCCATTCCACAGGCTGACATGGGAGCAAGTTGGTCTGATTGTTGGGAAAGGTAGGTTTTGTCTTTACACATTAACATTATGTTGCTTTTTTTCAGAAG